>JAAALK010000287.1:75544539-75888299 GCA_019279435.1 Zizania palustris | reverse complement strand
AAGATTCAACGGTGGTCGGGTCCACTGCTATTCCTCCGGCAGATATAACATGGCCGAGGAACTTCACCTCAGACGACCAAAATTCGCATTTGCTGTATTTGGCGTACAGTTGCTGCTCCCTTAGCTTTCCGAGGTCAGACGGAGGTGAGTCTCGTGTTCTTCCTTGGTCTTGGAGTAAACGAGGATATCGTCGATGAATACCACGATGAACTTGTCCAAGAACTCCATGAATACATTGTTCATCATGTTCATGAAAAAGGTCGGGGCATTCGTGAGTCCGAATGACATCACGGTGTACTCGTAGAGTCCATAGCGAGAGGTGAAGGCAGTCTTGGGTATGTCTTCTTCCCTAATCCTCAATTGGTGATAACCTGACCTGAGGTCAATCTTGGAAAACACCGAGGATCCTTTCAGTTGATCGAACAGGTCGTCGATCCGAGGCAATGGGTACTTGTTCTTGATGGTTACGTCGTTCAAGGCTCTATAGTCCACGCAAATCCTCTTGGTCTTGTCCTTCTTCATGGCAAATATAACCGGTGCACCCCAGGGTGAGGTACTCGGTCGAATATACCCGTTCTGCTCTAGGTCTTCGATGTTGCTCTTGACCTCGGCTAGTTCATTAGCGGCCATCCGGTACGGGCGCTTGGAGATTGGAGTGGTCCCAGGGACAAGTTCGATTCTGAATTCGATGTCCCGCTTGGGAGGCATTCCGGGTAGGTCTTCAGGGAAGACATCCGCAAACTCCTTGACTATAGGTACCTCTTCAAGAGCTATCGAGCGAAGAGATGCTCCGAGTGGTTACGACTGGTCATCCGAAAGGTGATTGATGCGCCTTCAGGGTTGGTCATTGTGACGGATTTGTTGGCACAGTCGATCACTCCCTTGTGTTTCATCAACCAATCCATCCCTAGTATAAGGTCGAGTCCGGTGCATTGGATGAGGACTGGCTCGGCCCGAAACAGTACTCCTTGGATGTCAATTTGAACCTTAGGGTTGTATAAGCGGGCTAAGGTCCTATTGCCGGGGGTGGCAATCACCATGGGGATGGGTAGAGGGAGCACGTCCAGTTCGTTTGTTTTCACAAAATCTTCCGAGACGAAGGAGTGTGTTGCTCCAGAGTCAAATAATATTACGGCCAGTACGGAATTCACAGTAAACGTACCGAGCATGACTTCAGGAGCCTCCTGGGCTTCCTCCGCGCTGATATGGTTGACGCGGGCGCGAACTGCCTGGTTGGGTGCAGCGCCTTGAGTCTGCTTGGGGTGAGGACACTGGTGCGAATAGTGCCCCTCCTTGCGGTAGTTGAAGCAGACGACCGGCCTCCCTTGGCGATCCTTCAAGATCGGGGCCTTGGCGGCTGGCGCCGGCTGAGCGGCCGGAGCTGGTGGAGCGGGGCGAGGATGCCCGGCGTTGGATCCACCGGCGGTGTGAGGTGGCCTAAAGGCGGGCCGAGGATGGTAAGCGGGCGCTGGTGGTGGAGGGACGAAGCGGGGCCTCTGCGAGTTCGCCTGTTGATGCTTGAAGGCGATCATCTTCCTCTTCTTGAGGTCCAGCTTGTTTTGCTCAGTCTCTTGGATGAGCGCTTTATTGACTAGCCGTTGGAAATCGGCGTAGTCGGTGGCGACGAGCTGAATGGACAGCTCATCCTTAAGTCCCCGGAGGAACTTGGCTTGGCGGAGGGCGTCGGTGCGCACTTCCTCCGGTGCGTAGCGGGCGAGGTGATTGAACTCATGGAGGTACTCCATGACGGTCCTGTTGCCTTGCTGCAGGTCGCGGAACTCCTGCTGTTTCACCGCGATGACACCGGCGGGGACGTGGGCGGCACGGAAGGCGATGGTGAACTCCGCCCAAGTCACCACGTGGTCCTCTCGCTGGGACTCACGATAGTTGTCCCACCATTCAGTGGCGGGACCTTGGAGCTGGTGAGTGGCGAAGGCCACTCGCTCTCGGTCGGTGCAGGGGAGGAGGTCGAGCTTCTTTCCGATGGTACGAAGCCAATCTCCGGCCTCCATCGGGTTGGTGGTGCTTAAGAAGATGGGCGGGCGCACGCGCAGAAACTCGGAGAGTTGCGGAGCGGGCGCGGGTGCTGGTGCGTGAGGGGCGGTTTCCCCGTTCTGCAGACGGTCCAACTGAGCTTGTTGGTTCTGCATTTGGGTGAGGAGGGCGGTGATCAGTTGGTTCTGATTCGCCATCATCTCCGCCAAGGTGGGGTGGTTGGCGGAAGGTGACCCAGACTGACGCAGGCCCGTTGCACCCCAGTTGGGTACAACACCCTCGGGCGCATCACGGCTTCCTCCTGCTCCGTTGTTGGAGCCGGTGTTCTGGTGGTCGGCCATCTTCTGAATTCATAAGGTTATAAGGCAAAAAGTTGACAACACAATTAACAAGAATAGTTTAAGCATATATAAATCAGTGGTAAAATATTCATTACAATCAAGTTCTTATTCTACCCACAACACACTCGTCATGGGTAGCACCACATACAAAATCATGCTTTTTATTTAAATAGCGACTCCTAACGCCTACTCGCCACCGGAGGCGGTCTCCGTGCTCTCGGAACCACGAGTACGCGGCTCCAGAGGGATGGTGGGTTCGAGAAAATTCTCGATGATGGAGTCGGAGACGAGGCCGTGGCGTGGTGTAGGGGCGCTGGTGGAGGGTCTGGCGGGAGAGGGTCGTGGCGGGATCCTCTTGGGGCGAGGGAGGGGCTCGCGGATGGGCTTCTTCTTCCTTGGAAGAAGAGGAACCATCTCCGCAATTTCCTTCTGCAGCTGCATGATCTTGCGCTGCAGCTCGCCGTTCTATTGGATCAAGTTCTTCATTTCTTCACGAAGGAACTCGACCGCCTCATGGTGCTCGTCGGCGTCGAGCACCGCCTAGGTATGGAGATCATCCATGGCCTGTAGAAGACGCGACTGCCGGGCCATGACCGGATCACGCACGGAGTGAACTCCGAGGTAGATGCTACGGTGGGCGCCGGGAGTGCGCTTCGGCACAAGCCGGAAGGACGAGTTCTGAAGACGATCATCGTAGATCATCCTCAGCTCCATGAGGGCCTGGAGAGCGACTCGTTGGCACGCGACGTCGAAAGTCGGGCCTCCAAGTGTTGTGGTGTAGGGCGGCAGGTGTTCTCCGGAGCCGTGGACGGTGAGGGAGACGTCGCAAGGCCCGGCGAACTCGTCGGGGTACACTCCTTGGAATTCGGGTTCGAAGAGGTACCCGAGGAAGGTGAGCATCATACGGAGCTCCCGGACGAAGCCCTCGTAATGGCGGCAGTAGCTGTGGACTTGGTAGACTGGCATCTACAAAACAGCAAGTTGAATAAAGTGAGGAGAGGAACAAAGTTTATAAAGTAGATTTTCGAGAAATAATTCCTTGTGGCTAATGGCTAGGTGGGTCTGTTTGGCTTCCTACAGTCGAGTCGGCTCTGATACCATCTTGTAGCGCCCCGATTTATCAAATCGAGACATTATTGAATTTCAGAAGAAAAACAATAATACAAGAGGTTCATCATGCGACAACGTACATACGACAGTATTCATGGTACGCAGACCATATTTATTACATCAAAGTTTTAATAAAAACAGTAATAAAAATGATTAAAAAGCGGCATGACGAACATCTCCTTCAGGATCTTTCTTCTTGACTGGGTCGCTACTCCAGACCGTCTTCAAAGTAAGCATCCTCTGTGGGGTCCAACGGGTATGAGTACAAAAAGTACTCAACAAGCCACCGCAAATGCAAGTAATAATGCAGGATAATAAACAAGGAAGGGTAACGGCTAACATTGCAGAAAAGTGCAGTTTCAGTTATTGCATTTAGTGTAATCACATTTTAATCATGCGGAAAAGTAAACATGAATATCAATAACACCAACTAACTCGAGGAGTACGTTTTACCTCCTCGCACAACAGTCCTTACATGTCAATCCATCATGCACATACATATCCAAAGTAAACTAACTGGGGGATGTCACGCAACCCACCCTTGACCGTGGGCTCGGCATTTCGAAAAGATTTAAGACTCTGATCAGAGATGTACTACTGTACCCACAAGGCACGCACTCATCCCAAATGAGATGACCCATACCACGAGAACTCGTGCCAAAACCTCGGCATGAAATGTTCCAAGCGATAACCACCCGCTCTAGGTTTCGCCGGCGCGCCGGGCCGCATCCCGGCTAACGTCGCACCCCCTTTTGCGCCACATTGGTACAAGTCACCCGCAGGTGCAACTTGACCCATCTCCAAATGGTGGCCTCGGTTTGGAACAATCCATACTTTAGTTAGGACTTACCCACTAGACTTGCGGTTAGTACGTAAGTGTATTGCAACGGATCCCTCAGACCGGTCCTTATAGTGCCCCGGGTGCTACCGACCAATGCCCTAGCTTGCACCCGGAACCCACCATGCATTCACTCACAACCACAACTCCAACACCGACAGAATTCCATAGATAAGAAACAATGGGGATCATATAGTAGAACCATGTACTACGACTCATTTTTATCCTATAGCGATCGTGTCGATACATTGGACACTAGCTAATAACATTTATCATATGGTGACAAGGAGTTTAGGCTAGAGAGCATGGCTTGGGTTGCACATCAAGGTCGGGGGATCCTAAATAAATATATTGTAAGGGTTCATTTGACTAATGCATATATAACCTATGTGTTTTAGCGATAGTTTAATCAAACATGGGTTCAATATGCTCAAAATATTGGTTTGGTGACTTGCCTTGTTCAGCAAAGGGAGAGGGAGGAACTTCGGGGAAGTACTCTGGCTCCTCGACGGCGTCGTAGTCTTTTTGATATAGTAAAGTAAGGTAAAATAAATACAACATTCAACCAAACAATATAGCATCACATAATAATCACATAGGTTTAAGTTGGTTTGATTAAAAATAAATCAAGTTGTTAGGGTTAGGAAATTCAGTTTATAAATAATTTTAAAAAATTAAAATAAAGTGTTGTCCTTTGAAAGAGGGTTTTAAAAGGGGTTATTCTCATTTTTAAGTTCTCTAATAAATTTAAAATGAAAGTTTCATAGAAAGCTTAGTGATTTGTTCATATCAACAGGAAATAAATAAATACAAACCTTACTGGAATTTAAATAATTAAATTTACATTTTTAACCTAAGGGTATTTAAATGTTCATTTAAATAAACATGAAATGTCCAATGTAAACCTACTGTTTTTATTGTATAAACATGTAGAGAATAATATTATGAATTTTCTTAAATTGGAATGGCAATTTTTAGAGTACAAATGCGCCAGATATGAATTTTACAAATTTTAAACCTTTTTCTGGAATTTATTTTCAAATTTTAAATCCCTCGGGTCCACGGTGAGCCAGGCCCACGGTGAACCCGCGCACTGTGCGCGTGCGCCGGGTCGATCTGGACCGTCGGATCCAGATCCGACGCGCGAGGGCGAGGCGGGGCGCATAAGTCGACGTGGACGGCCAGGATTAAAACGTTTGAACCGGTACGCGATGGACGGCTTAGATGCGATGCGGGGTTTTAAAACTAACAGATGCACGAGATTAAAATGTACCCCTTCGCCGAGATCTAACGGATCAGATTAAATCACACGCGGGAATTAATCGTCACCGTCGGATCCAGATCGCACGGTCGTGCGTGAATCCGACACGGCACGGGTACTCGACCCGTGCCGGTCGTCTTCTCCGACGACGGCGAGCGGGCCAGCGGCCACGGCGGGTAACGGCGGTTGATGCTAGGGCCTAAAATGGAAGGAGGGCAATGAGGGGGTCACGAAGGTACCTCGGCGGTGAGAAAAGGTCGACGGAGTTAGGCCGGCGACGAGCGGAGGCGATGGAGGCATTCGGGCCCTCGGCGGCGACGGCGATCCGGCGGGGTTCGTCGTCGACGGAGTGGTGGCCGAGGTTGGTGAGGTCCCGGCGGTCACGATGGTGGCGACTACGTGGACGGAGGCGGTTCGGTGCGACGGCGAGCGGTGGCCGGAGGTCGGGCGGTGGTGTTGCGCTAAGAACCGAATGGAGGGCGCTCTGTTTGGTCTGGGTGCAATTGAACGCGTGAACCGAACGCGGTGGAGGGCAGGGGTTTAAATAGGGTCGTCGGCGAGGGATAACAGGCGACGAATACAAGGAAAGGGGAGGGGAGGATTAACTTCGCCGGCGAGGGCTCGGCCATGCACGCGTAGCGGCGATCCCGTGGCTTAATGGCGTGGTTTAACGGGGGGAAACGGTCGACGCGACGCGGGGGGGGCGAGTAATGGCGGCAATTTAATGGGGGACGGGCCGGCGAGGCGGATCCGAGGGCGAGGTCGTCGGCCGGTGCGATTTGGGGGCGGTGGCGCGAGGTTGACGACGGGCCTGACGAGTGGGGTCCACTGGCCAGCGAGCGCGGGCGAGCGAACGAGAGGACTGACGGGTGGGGCCGCGATGTTGGGTGCGCGCGCGAGGGGAGGTAACCGGTGCCGACAGGTGGGGCCGGGCGAGGGTGCAGAGAGGAGGTCACTAACGGGCGGGGTCCACTAGTCAGAAGGCGCGCGAGGGAGTGAGTGGGCTGGGCCGGGAGAGAGAGAAAGAAGGGAGGGAGCCCATTACTGTTTTAAAACATTTCTGAATAAAAATAATTCCAGGAAATAGATGAAAATCTTAGGGATACTTCCAAGGTTGGTAAAAATCTATAAAAATTCTCAAAAATATAGTTTGGTCTTAGGATCATATACAAAAAGTTTCACCTCCTAATTTGGCCATCTACTCTATGCTGTAGTTCAATTGGTATAAAAGGGGTATTTAATAGTATTTTCAGAAATATATATTTCAGGAAATTGAATTTAATAATACTTTTATTGTATTGAAAATTTGGGGTGTTACAAGCTCCCTCACTCAGAACAACTCCGCCATCGCCCGCACCATGAGACTGTTGGAGGCCATGGACAATCTTCACACGGAGGCCATCCTCGACGCAGATAGCCAGCACGACACCATCGACTACTACCGCCACTCGTCGAAGAACCTGAACCACGAGAACGCCAACCTTCGTCGCTAGGTTCAACAGAACCATCACCTGATCACCGAGGTGGAGGAGTTGAGGCATCAGAACGAGCTTCTACATCAGGGTGCCATTGTCACCGCACAGCTCCGCCATCAGCTTAAGGAACTAAAGAAGGATCTCGAGGAGGTCGCCCCTCTTCCGCCTCGCAAGCGGAAATCGCTTCGGTTTCCCACAGTGAAGCCCAAGAGGATTTCCCGTAGTGCACCTCCCGCCGGACCCTCCAGCTCCACCAACCCTGGACCAACCCCCTCTGTTGAGCCCGTTATCAAGTCGTCCCTCGAGCTTCCTTAGACGTAGATTACGGTTGTTTGTTCTTTTGTTTGTTTTATTTGTAGTGCCGCTCATGTCGGAATATAAGACATGAGTGTAAACTTTAAATAAGATATTAAAATAAAAGATGTAAGCATTTAGGTCTAATATTCATTTTGAGCAATAAAATCAATATCAGTTCCCCTTAAATTTTGGAACCTTCTTTTTGAACCCTTAAACTTCAGGATGGCCAACGACCAAGGATCTGAAGCGCCGCGCGATGGAAACACCTCGGGCAACTTGCCTCAGTGGGGAGCAACTGGCCAACGGTAGGCCCCCGTTGCCAATCACCCCACACTAGCGGCGGTGATGGTGAACCAAAACCAGCTGATTGCCTCTCTGCTTGCTCAGATGCAACAACAACAAAATCAGATGCAAGAGCAGCAGGCACAGTTGTTTTGTCTCCATCAACATCAGACCGAACCTCCTCTCCGCCCCGCCGTCCATGCTCTGGCACCAGTCTCTCAACTCTCAGAGTTTCTGCGTGTCCGGCCCCCAACTTTCTCCAGCACCACCAATCCAATGGAGGCAGGAGACTGGCTTAGGACCATCGGCAAGAAGCTAGACCTTCTGCCATGTTTCGAGCAGGTGCGAGTGGCATTCGCCGCTCACCAGCTCCATGGACCCGCCGCAGAGTGGTGGGACAATTTCCGAGAGACTCAGCTTGAGGGCCATGAAATTTCATGGGCTGAGTTCACCACTGCTTTCCGGGCCGCCCACATTCCGGATGGCGTGGTAGCACAGAAGCAGCAGGAATTCCGAGACCTGCATCAAGGGAGCAGGACCGTTACGAAGTACCTGCACGAATTCAACCGGTTGGCCCGTTATGCACCGGAGGAAGTGCGCACGGACGCCGCCCGCCAAGATAAGTTTCTTCGGGGACTAAAGGACGAGCTCTCTCTTCAGTTGGTCTCCGGGGACTTTGCCAATTTTCAGAAATTGGTAAACAAAGCCATCATTCAGGAAACCGAACAAAACAAGGTGGACCTGAAGAAGCGAAGGATGATCGCCTACCGCCAACAACAAGTACTAGTGCCGAAGCCACACCCGGTGAATCTGCCTCAAGCCCCAACCCCGGTCGAGCCACGGACCACCCTTGGAGGGCCAAGCTCGGGCATCTCGCCCCAAGCACCACCAGCCGGAAGAGCTCCCGTGCAAACTACCGGATACAAGAGGGACAGGCACGGCAACCCAATTATATGCTTCAACTGTCACCAAGAAGGCCACTTCTCCAACATGTGCCCCTACCCCAAGCAGGCCTCATCATCCGTTCCAAACCCGATGGGACGAGCCCAAGTCCATCACATCTCCGCCCAAGAAGACCAAGGTACGACCGAATACACTCCCAATTTGATCTCAACCAACCCAGTTCCGGAGATCACTTTGCCTGTTTCTGATGTAACCCCTTCTCCTAATCCGAAGCACCCATAGAACCCCGTCCCCTTGTTTCCCCGAGGTTCGCTTCGAATCTCGAGGACGAGATTCTTTGTAAGGGGGATAGGATTGTAACAGCCCCAGAATTAAAAATAAAATAAAAATGAGAAAAATAAATTTTCTGGAATAAAAAGGATTTATTTAATTAAAGAAAAGGCTAAGAGAACCCAATTAAAGCAAAACAGGGAGTAATATTTCAAACTGGAACCTAAAAAATTTATGGTGGAATCCAGAAGCCAAGAAATATTTTTGAGAAGTTTTACAAAAATTGTCCAATAGAGCTTCAAGCCTTAAGCAAATATTTGAATTTCTGGAATTAAATTTAATGGAAAATGCATTTTAAAGCTTATTGGGCTGCAACCCTGTTTTCCCCCTAAAGACCCTTTCGGCCCGGCCCAGTGCAGCCCCGCTCACTGACGGGTGGGACCCGCCTGTCAGCGCCGTCCCCCCTCTCTCCTCTCCTGCGCGCTCGGGCGGCCCACCTGGCAGCCACCGACGCCCCCCTCTGCCGCTGCCATGTCGGGCCCGCTTGTCATCCCCTCCCTCCTTCGCGCGCGCCCGCTGACAGGTGGGACCCACCTAGCAGTTCCGTCTTCCCCGATGGAAAGGGGGGATCCCCTTCCATGCCAGCGCCCCCCCCCCCCCTTCCGATTTCAGCCGCCGGCCGGCCCCCGTGCCAAATTTGCACCCGGATCTCAACCCCCCATCCTCCGGCGATCCCCTCCCGGCTTTTGCCACGCGTTTTCGCCCCATATAGCAAGTATTCGCGTAGTTTGGAAGCTCACCACCGCCGGGATGGAATCCCTTCAGGTTTCCTCCTTTTTCCCTGCCAAAAACCCACCACCAGCGTCCCTTTATAAGGCCATCGCCCTCGCCGCACTTCGCCACGCCACCAAAGCCCGAGCCCTCGCCTCCCAGAGCGCCGCCATCCAATTTTTCCCCCTCCCCTCTGTTTCGGCTCCGGCAAGCCCACGCCGGCGCTCCGTGCCACCGCCGCCTTAACTGTCGCCACCACCGTGACCCTCGTCACCTCCCCGTCCCCGGCCCCACCTTTGTCCGACCGGAGCGCCTCGCCGTCGTCGTACCCGAAGGTCTCCTCCGCCTCTTCTCGCCACCGACCGCCGCCACTGTCCCGACGTCGCCGCCGCTGGTACGCCTGAACTCCCCTTGCTCTGCTAGTTCCGTTTTAGGCCCTAGCCCTGTCGATTAGCCCTCGCTGCCACCGCGCGCCGCTCGCCATCGCTCGGCCGGCGCTGGGGACGAAGCCCTCAGCTTCCCCTGTGTCGCCGCCGTGCCGGATTGGATCGTGGCCGTCGGATGTCGCACGGACGGCCACGATTAGAACCCAAGATCAAGGGCCCAGATTGCATTGACCGGAGTTGACCGGTATCGGGCAATCTGAGCCCTCCAAACTCATTTAAGCCTCCCGCCCCGCCGCCAGCCTTTGGATCTGGATCGGACGACCCACGGCGATCGGGTCCACGGGAATAGTGACCCCGCGCATGGTGGGATCGGTCCACCGTGGACCAGAGCTGTTTTAATTCACAAAAATGATTTTAGAAATTCAGAAAATCTATTTAAGCTTTAAAAATTCATATATTGCTCAAATTAACTCCAAATTTGACCATTTCAATTATGGAAAATTTGTATTTTTATTCTCTACACTTTTATGCAATAAAAACAATATGATTATTTGGCACAAAATATTCTTATTAAATAATAAAGAATAGTCCCCTTTGGGATTTAATTTATACCTCATTTAAATAACTCAGAAAAACCTTTAATAATTTATATATTAAATTCAGAGGACTTAATGACTTTATTCCATTGTTTTTAATACAATAAAAATAGAATGTTCACTCTGTCCATGTCATTTCATTAAATAATATTGCAAAAACCCTATTAGGATAACTAATTAATTCTTATAATACAAACTCAACCCTTTATATGAATATCATAAAAACTTATACAATAACTTTAGAAGACCTAAATAACTTAATTTCACTATTTTTAATGCCATAAAAACATTAAAGCTATTTTATACCTTTTTACTTCAACTCTAAAAAGGGAAAGTAAAAACCCCCTTAGGAAAAATAATTATATCAAGTTATAAAATTTAGGAACCTCTTTAAAACTTAATCTTAAATATTTAATAATAAATTCATAGAACTTAAAACCTTATCTCCTTTATGTAATCCAACAAAACATGTATGCTTGTATGCTTGATTTTGGGTTGTTTATTGAATGTTGTGTTTACATTTTCGTAGCGAGAAGACTACTACGCCGTCGACGATCCGGAGTCTTACCCCAAGGTTCCACCTTCACCATTCGCAGATCAAGGCAAGTCACAGAACCCTCCGGTGGAAATAGTGATCATCATTGAGCCCATGTTTTAATAAATTATCACTATAACTCATAGGATAATATTGCATTAGTCAAATATCAAGCCTTACACTTATATTTATTAGATCTCCGACCTTGGGTGCAAACCCAAGCCATGCTTATTGAGCCTGAACTCCTTTTCACTCTACAATAACATAATTAGTTAGTGTCCAATGTACCGACACAACTGCTATAGGATAAAAGAATGAGTCATAGATAGCTGGAATTCTACTATATGTATTTCCCCGTTATTCTCGTCTCTGGACTCTGTTGGAGTTGGCTATGTTATAAGTATGGTGGGTTACGGGTGCAAGCTCAAGCATTGGTTGGTCGCACCCGGGGCTCCATAAGGACCGGTCTGCGGCATCCGTTGCAAAGAATTTTCGTACTAACCACAAGTCTAGTGGATAAGTCCTAACTAGAGGTATGGATCGTACCAACTTGGAACACCATAGTGGAGGGGTACAAGGGGCAAACCTGCGGGTGACTTGTACCGACGTGGCTCAAGGGGGGTATGGCGTGGCCCGAAGTGACTGGGAAATCATAAGAAACCTATAAGAGGGTGTTATCGAATTGGTGTGTTCCATGTTGAACGTTTTGGCACGATCTTCTCGTGACATGAGTCATTTAACACACTGCGGTGTGCGGGAAATGAGTACCTTGTGGGTACAGTAGTACACCTCTGATCAGAGTTATAAATCTTTTCAAAAAGCCGAGCCCACGGTCAAGGGCGGGTTGTGTGACCTCTCGCAGTTAGTTTACTATTATGTGAATGTATGTGTTATTCATGGCATGTAAGGACTGTTGAGCGAGGGTGGGCTGACTGTACCCCTCGAGGTAGAAGATGATGAAAGATGATGCATGACTCATGTTTACTTTTCTGCAATAATAACTTGATTACATTAATTGCTTTACAAATTATGCTTTTCCGCAAAAGTAAGCCACTACCTTCCTTGTTATTACCTTGCATTATAATTGCATTCGGTGGCTCGCTGAGTACGATTGTACTCACGCCTGTTGACTTACACCACCAGAGGGCGTCTACTGCGAGGAGGGTGAAGGTCTGGAGTAGCGACCCAGTCAAGGCACGAGACTAGAAGAAGACGTTCATCTAGAGGATTTATTTTATTAGTTTCTCTTTATTTAACTCTTTTGTATTGATATGGTCTGTGAACCATGATTGATTGGCGTATTGGGCCGGCCGGGAGAGAGAGAAAGGGCGGGAGGAGGGCCCGTTACTGTTTAAAGACTTTCCTGAATAAAAATAATTACAGAAAATGAATTAAAATATTTGGGCTACTTCCAATGTTGATAAAAATTTGTAAAAATTCTCAAAAATATATCCTGGCCTTAGGATCATATACAAAATTTTCTAGCCCCTGGTTTGGTCATTACATCTAGATTTTAGTTCAAAAATATTAGGGATGGCATTAAAGGTATTTTCCAAAATAAATAATTTCAGGAAATAGATTAAATAATGTTTTTATTCTTTTGAAAATTTGGGGTGTTACAACACCCCTCCGAGGCACTCAAAGGTTTAACATGAGAGGGAAATTAGCACCTCGATACATTGGACCTTTCCCCATCGTCTGACGTCAAGGCGAGGT
Source organism: Zizania palustris (assembly GCA_019279435.1). Classification (NCBI taxonomy): domain Eukaryota; kingdom Viridiplantae; phylum Streptophyta; class Magnoliopsida; order Poales; family Poaceae; genus Zizania; species Zizania palustris. The sequence continues at coordinate 75,875,523 of JAAALK010000287.1, read as the reverse complement.
CGCTTACCAGTTAGAGCTACCACCATTATTGGCTGGGGTACATGACGTGTTTCACGTGTCGCAACTAAAGAAGTGCCTTCGAGTTCCGATAGAGCAAGTTGACCTTTAGCAGTTTAATATACAAGAGGATCTGACCTATGTTGAGAGACCTGTCAGAATTTTGGAGGTCAAAGAAAGGACTACCAAGAGTTGAGTCATCCGCTTCTGCAAGGTCCAGTGGAGCAATCATCCCATAGAAGAAGCTTCCTCGGAGAAAGAAGAAGAACTAAAAGTGCAGCACCCAGAGCTATTCGAGGATTGATCCAAATCTCGAGGACGAGATTCTCTGTAAGGGGGATAGGATTGTAACATCCCAAGAATTAAAAATAAATAAAATAAGGAAAATGAATTTTCAGGAATTAAAAGGATTTGTTTAATTAAAGAAAAGACCAAAAGAACCCTATTAAAGCCAAACAAGGGGGGATATTTCAAATTTTAACTTGGAAAATTTATGGTGGAATCTAGAGGCCAAGAAATATTTTTAGGAGTTTTTACAATTTTTTATCAACAATGATTCAACCTCTAAGCAAATAAATGAATTACTGGAATTATTTTAATTGAAAAATACTTTTAAATCCTTTTGGTCCGCAAACCCCCAATCTCCCTCGACCCGGCCTAGTCCAGCACTAGGCCACTGCCAGGTGGGACCGCCTTGTCGGTGTGCCCGCCTCGCCCTCTCCGCGCTCGCGCCCCGCCTTGGCCCCACGCGACAGCCTCTCCCTCCCCCTCGTTTGGTCACTGACACCTCGGGCCCGTCTATCGGCCACTTTCCTTTCCCCGTTCACCGCTGACAGGTGGGACCCACCTGTCATATCCTTATTCTTTGTTGGAAGGGGATCCACCCTTCCATTTCCGACGCCCCCTTTCCGATTTTAGCCGCCGGCCGCCGCCAATCACCCGACCGAAGCTAGGATCCCCTTCCCCTCTCGCTGGTGGTCTCTTTCCCCCCCTTAGCCACGTGGATTCAACTAAATGGAAGCCACCCGAGCGCATGGAAGGGCTCGCCGGAGTAACTTTGGAAACCCTCTCGGGTTCCCTCATTTAGCCTTCCATAAACCACCGCCGATGACCCTATAAGAGCCCTCAGCCTCACCGCAACCCGGCCACCCGCTTTTAGCCCTAGCCACGTTCTCCCAAGCGCCGCCGCCCCTTTTTCACACATTTTCCTCTGTTCCGCCTCCGGTAGGCCCTCGCCGGCGCCCCGAGCCACCGCTGCCCTCCCCGACGCCACCGCTAGGACCGCCTCCATGCCCACTACCCCGGCCTCGCCTCCGTTGGGACGAATCGTCGCTGGATCACCGTCGCCACCGTCGACCCGAGGGACTTCACCACCTCCCCTCACCACGGACACCTCCGGTCTCCGCCCACCCCCGCCTCCAGTACAGTCGTGACCCCCTCCTTCTCCTCATTCCATTTCCGCCAAGACCTAGGGCGTAGAACCCTCGCCGGCGCCGTCGCCGCCGCGCCCGAACGCCACCGCCGCCGGAGAAGAGGGTAAATTACCCTCGGTGTAGCGTGTCGTGCCGGACGTACCCTCGGCCATTCGATCCGAGATGGATGGCTAGGATTATAACCCACCCGGGTTTAATCCGGGCCATCCATCCGGTCAAACCGGTACCGAGTGTTGTGGGTCGTCGATCACTACTTAACTCGCCCCGCCTCGCATCTGGCTGCTGGATCCACATCCAACGGTCCAGATCAGGCCGGACCACGCGCACAGTGCATGGGTCCATGGTGGGCCTGGCTCACCGTGGACCAGAACTCGATTTCTGTTTAAATAAAATTTCAGAAAATTGTTTAAACTTTGAAAATTCATAACTTGCTCATTTTAACTCCAAATTTCACCATTCAAATTTTGTTAAATCAATCTTTTTATTCTCTACATTTTTATGCCATAAAAACAGTAGGGTTATTTTGCACAATATATTCTTATAAATAAAATAAATAAAATCCCTTTATGAAATAAATTCATAACTCAATAAATAAATCAGGAAAATCCCTAAAATATAACTCTTGATATTTTTCAGCATAAACTTAGAATAAAAAGGCTTAATTCCCCTTATTTAAAATCATAAACTTGTATGTTTATGTTTTGTGATTTGTTTATTGAATGCTATATTTAATTTTTCCGTATCGAGAAGACTACGAGACCATCGAGGATCTGGAGTATTACCCCAAGGTTCCATCGTCACTATTTGCTTAGCAAGGCAAATCACAACCCCCATTTTGATCATAATTGAGCCCATGTTTTATTTAAATATCGCTATAACACATAGGATATATTTGTTAGTGTCTAATGTATCGACACAACTGCTATAGGATAATAGAATGAGTCGTAGATAGTTGGATTCTACTATATGAATTTCCCTGTTATTCTCGTCTCTGGATTCTGTTGGAGTTGGCTATGTTATAAGTATGGTGGGTTCTAGGTGCAAACTAGGTCATTGGTTGGTCGCACCCGGGGCACTATAAGGACCGGTCTACGGGATCTGTTGCAAAGTACTTCCGTACTAACCACAAGTCTAATGGGTAAGTCCTAACTAGAAGTATGGAACAAACCGACTTGATGCATCATAGTGGAGGGGGCAAGGAGCAACCTGCGGGTGACTTATACCGACGTGGCTCAAGGGGGTATGGTGTTGGCTCGATGCGTCAGGGCACCATATGAAACCCATAAGAGGGTGTTGTCGGATTGGAGCGTTCCATACAGAAGGTTTTGGCACGAGTTCTCGTGGTATGGGTCATCTCGTACACTTTGGTGTGCGTAGATGAGTGTGTGCTTTGTGGGTACAGTGGTACACCTCTGATCAGAGTTTAAATCTTTTCGAAAAGTTGAGCCCACGGTCAAGAGCGAGTTGTGTGACTTCTCGCAGTTAGTTTACTATTGTGTGAATGGATGTGTTATTCATGGCATGTAAGGACTATTGAGCGAGGGTGGGCTAACTGTACCTCTCGAGTTAGAACATGATGCATGTACTCATGTTTAATTTTCTGTACTAATAATTTACTTACATTAAATGCTTTACAAATATGTTTTTCCGCAAAAGTAGCCACTACCTTCCTTGTTATTACCTTGCATTATAATTGCATTCGGTGGCTTGCTGAGTACGATTGTACTCACCCCCGTTGACTTACACCACCAGAGGCAGTCTACTACGAGGAGGGTGACGGTCTGGAGTAGCGACCCAGTCAAGGCACGAGACTGGAAGGAGACGTTCATCTAGAGGATTTATTTTATTAGTTTCTCTTTTATTTAACTCTTTTGTAATAATATGGTCTACGAACCATGATTTATTGGCATATTGTACGCGGTCGTGTGATGAACGTCTTGTATTTATTGATTTTCTATGGAATTTCAATAAATTCCCGGTTTTATTAAATCGGGGCGTTACAAAAAAGCCCCAAGCTTCTCCGAAGATGAAGTTGGCACTATATGGTTCGGAAATCGGCTGTGTGCCCAACAAGCTAGAGATAAAGGTCCTCATCCTCAATGAAGCTCATGAGACCCTATACTCCATACATCCGAGGAGTACTAAAATGTACCTGGACTTGAAAGAGAAGTACTAGTGGGTCAGTATGAAGAGGGAAATCACTGAATATGTAGCAAGATGTGATACTTGTCAACATGTCAAGGCAGAGCACCAGAGGCCTGCCGGATTGCTACAGCCCCTCAAGGTTCCCGAGTGGAAGTGGGAAGAAGTAGGAATGGACTTCATCACTGGACTACCCATAACCCAAGCTGGATATTATTCCATTTGGGTTATAATTGACTGACTCACTAATGTAGCCCATTTCATTCCCATCAAGACGACCTACAATGGTCCGAAGATAGAAGAATTGTACATGGCCCGGTTCGTGTGTTTACACGGAGTTCCAAAGAAGATCGTATTTGACCGAGGTAGCCAATTCACCTCCAAGTTTTGGAAGAATCTCTAGGAAGAGCTCGGCACCCGGCTAAATTTTAGTACAACCTATCATCCACAAACCAACGGGTAGACAGAGAGAGTGAACCAAATACTGGAAGATATGCTCAGAGCAAGCGCCATAGACTTTGGCGGAGTATGGGATAGGAGCTTGCCTTATGCACAGTTCTCCTACAATAATAGCTATCAAGTCAGCTTGCAGATGTCACCTTTTGAGACCTTGTATGGGCCCAAGTGTCGAACGCCGCTACTCTGGGATCAAACTGGTGAATCTTAGTTGTTTGGTACAGACATTCTGTGAGAAGCCGAGGAGAAGGTTAAGGTCATCCGAGACCGACTTAAGATAGCACAGTACCGTCAGAAGAGTTATGCCTACAATCGACGCATAGACTTGGCCTTTGAAGAGGGCGACTATGTTTACCTTTGAGTCACTCCCCTTCGAGGCACTCAGATTCAACATGAAGGGAAAGTTGGCTCCCCATTATGTTGGTCCATTCTAGATCATCCATCGGCAAGGAGAGGTGGCATACCACTTGGAGTTACTGCCATCTTTAGCGGGAGTACATGACGTGTTTCACGTTTCTCAGCTGAAAAAGTGTCTTCAGGTACCCACCGGACGAGCGGATCTTCAGCAACTTGACATCCAAGGAGACCTGACCTATATCGAAAAGTCAAGGAGAGGGTAACCAAGAATCGAGTGGTTTGTTTCTGCAAGGTTCAATGCAGTAACCACCTCGTCGAAGAGACCACATGGGGAAAAGGGGAAGACCTAAAAGCCCAATACCCCGAGCTATTCTAGGAGCCTTCCAAATCTCGAGGACGAGATTCTCTATAAGGGGATAGGTTTGTAACACCCCTAATTTTCAAAAGGTAAAAATAAATCAAAAAATACAATTTACCAAAAATGTTTTTTTATTTTTCCTAAAAACTCTAAATGCCTAATAATTAAGAATCTAGAAGAATAATCATAATCTTGATCTGAGAAAATTACATTATGTTCTTGAGGCCAAGATATATTTTTGAGAATTTTTACAAATTTTTAGAACCTTTGAAAGTAGCTCATAATTTTTAAACTATTTTAGCAATTATTTTTCTTCACAATTGAATTCTAAACAGTAGTGGGTTGCATCTCTCCCTTTCTCTCTCTCCGACCGGCCCAGCCCATTCACCCCACGAACCCCTCATTGACATGTGGACCCCACTTGTCGGCGCTCTCAGCCCTGCGCCCAAGTCCCTAGCCCACCTGCCAGACTCCTCTCCCTCTCTCCGCATGCGCCCTAGCCCACCCATCAGCACCGACCGTTGCACCCTCGCCCCTCGCCCGTCGCTGACCGATGGAGCCCGCTTGTCAGCTTCGTCTTCCTTGAGCCCTCGCACCCCCGAGATCCACGACCACCACCATCGGTCTTGGATCTGCCTCCGCCGTGGGCCCCGTCGCGAATTAACCCCAGGAATTTACTCATCGCCTCGCTGGAGATAAGCCCCCTCTCGACATTCATGGTGCCCTAGGCCCTCCCCTCACTGCTGATGCACTATAAAAAGGCCCTCAGAGCACCGCACCCAGCCACACCACCCCTGTCTCCCTTAGCTAGAATAGAGCATTTGTATTGCTCGATTTCGCACCGCTCCCCTGTTTCGCCTCCGGCCACCGCTCGCCGTCGCCAGAGCTCGTCATCGACGACACCTCTGTGACTGTCGTCGCCTCCCCGACCTCGGCCACTACTCCGTTCAAGCTCATCACCACCGGAACACCGTCACCGACGAGCACCCGAAACTACGCCACCGCCTCACTCGTCGCCGGCCTCAACCCGTCGACCCCGAGCCTCATCTCTGGTACCCCCGTGTTTGCCGCACTCTCCTATTTCTATTTCCGCCCTTAAATCTGACCACCGGTCATCGCCGTCACCGCTGTGGTCGCTGCCACCCTCGGCCGTCGCCGAAGAAGATGGCCAGCACGGGTAAAAACCCTGTGCCATGCCGGATCCCGTCTCGACCGCACTATCTCGATCAAACGGATGAGATTATATCGCATTTGTGATTTAATCTCAGCCGTCCCTCTAGATCGAAGGGGTATCAGCGCATCACAGCCATCCATCTTCATTTAAATGTGTCGGCTCACAGCACAGTGTCATGGACCCGGTTCGACGTATACCAAAGGCTGAATTAGGATTTAAAATAAATTCCAGAAATTAATTTGAACTTTAAAATTCATACCTTCCTCAAATTAACTCCAAATTTGACCATTCAAATTTCAGAAAATTTATCTTTTTATTCTCTTCATATTCATCCAATAAAATTTATATGTTTACATTGAACTTTTATATCGTTTTAATTGGAATTCAAATAAAAATCTGAGAAATCATTTCAGACTTCGAAAATTCATAACTCCTTGGGATTAACTCTAAAATTTGCCATTCAAATTACAGAAACTTTATCTTTTTTCTCTTCAGGTTTATCCAATAAAATTTATATGTTTGTACTGTGATTTTTATATTATTTTATTTGTTTGTTATTTCTTGTTTTACGTACCGAGAAGATTACGACGCCGTTGAGGAGTCGAAATACTTCCCAGAGGTTCCCCATTCCTCCTTTGCTGAGCAAGGCAAGTCATCACCCCATTTTTTTAGCATATTGAACCCAGTTTTTAATTAATTATCGCTAAAATCCATAGGTTATAATTGCATTAGTCCAATCAAATGCTCTTCAATATATTTATCAGATCCTGACCTTGATGTGCAAACTCAAGCCATGCTATCGAGCCTGAATTCCTTGTCACCACAATACTTACTAATATTAGAAGTGTCCAATGTATCGACACAACTGTTGTAGGATTAAAACGAGTTGTAGATACTTGAATTCTGATAAATGAACCCCATATTTTTCTCACCCCTAGTATTATGTTGGTCTTAGAATTGGCTAAGTGTGTTAGCATGATGGTTTCCATGTGCAAGCGAGGACATTGGTTAGTCGCACCCGGGGCACTATAAGGACCGGTCTGTGGGATCCGTTACAATACACTTTCGTACCAATCATAAGTCTAGTGGGTAAGTCTTAACTGGAGGTATCGGACGTTCCAACTCGAGACACTATGTGGAGAGGGGAAAGTAGCACCTACGGGTAACTTGTACCATGTGGCACAAAAGGGGCGTGACGTTGGTCTAGTGCGCTGGCGCGCCAACGAAACCTATAGTGTGTGTCATTAGGTTGGAGCGCTTCATGCTAAAGGTTTCGGCATGAGTTCCTGTGACTTGGGTCATCTGAACACACTGTGGTGTGCAGGAATAAGTGCCTTGCGGGTACAGTGGTACACCTATGATCAGAGTTTAAATCTTTTCGAAAATCCGAGCCCACGGTCAAGGGCGGGTTGCGTGACATCTCATAGTTAGTTTGACTTTGCGAAGTGTCGCATGATGATTGGGCATGTAAGGACCGTTGAGCGAGGATGGCTGACTGTAGTCCTCGAGTTAGAACATGTTGCATCATCCATGATTTAATTATTCTGTATGATTAAACCTGACTCACATTAAAGTCTGTCAGATAAAAATGTACTTTTCTGCACTTTAAACCAATACATTTCCTTATTATTACCTTACATTATTATTGCATTTCTCGGTGACTTGTTGAGTACTTTCGTACTCATACCCATTGGAAAACCCACTTTAGAGATGATGTTCTATGATGAGGACGGTCTGGAGTAGTGACCTAGTCAAGGAAGCGACCTTGGAGGAGATGTTCATCTAGATGATTATTTTATTAGTTTCTTTTATATTAACTCTTGTGTAATAATGTGGTCTGCGAACCACAAATGATTGTCGTATGTGCGTCGTCGTGCGATGGACATCTTGTGATTATTGTTTTTCTTTGGATTTTCAATAAAGTCCTGAATTTGTTAATTCTAGGCGCTACACATCGCTCATGTCAAAATGCTTCAGCATGTCCTTGGTGTACTTTGTCTAATGCACGAAAGTACCTTGTTTCCTTTGCTTGATTTTCAAACCAAGAAAGAAGGTCAGCTCGCCCATCATCGACATCTCGAATTCCCTGCTCATAGAATCAGCAAACTCGACCACAAGTGTATGAGAAGAGCCACCAAAAATAATATCATCAACATAAATCTGAACAAGGAGGAAATCTTTGCCATGCTTCAGAGTAAACAAGGTTTTGTCAACAAAGCAATTTTGTAACCATGCTCAAGCAAAAAGTTCCTAAGTCGGTCATACCAGGCCCTATGAGCTTGCTTGAGTCTATACAAAGCTTTGTAAAGTTTAAAGACTCTATGAGGGTACTTGGTATGTTCAAAGCCTGGGGGTTGTCTAACATAAACATCCTCTCTTATGAAACCATTAAGAAAAACACTTTTAACATCCATTTGATAAAGCTTGAAACCACGAGAAGATGCAAAAGCGAGCAAAATCCTAATGGTTTCAAGTCGAGCTACTAGAGCAAAAGTATCTCTAAAATCAACCCCCTCGACTTAAAAATAACCCTAAGCAACAAGCCTAGACTTATTTATCGCAACAGACCCATCCCCCTGTTTGTTTTTGAAAATCCATTTTGTGCCAATGATATGAATGTTAGGGGGTGGATCTACGAGAACATAGACTTAGTTTCTATCAAAGTTTTCTAACTCCTCATGCATGGTATTGATCCAACTTGAATCAGATAAAGCATGACTAACATCTAAGGGCTCAAAGGAGGCAACAAATGCAGAATCAATAAAGTGAACATGAGATCGAGTTACCCTTTCATCTATCTCACTGATGATCTGCTCAAGAGGGTGCATCTTCTGAATGTGCTGCGGAGCTTCTCGATGGATGTAGCCTCCCCTCAACACTTGTCAGAGTGTGGTCAAAGATGACCGAAGTCGAAGCAGATGCTTCGGGACCTCTTGCTGAAGTAGTCAATGTTGGGTCCTCTTCAGGGGTTGATGCTGAGGGAAGTAGGGGATCATCCTCAAGGTCTTCATATTCTTCAAGATCTTCTTTTTAAAATATGATCTCATTCATATCCTTTTCACTAGCAAACTCAAAAGAAAAACTAACACACGGAGTTGATTCATCAAAAGTCACATCACATGACTCGATGACTGTTAGTTTCAATATTAAACACACAATATGAATGATCATGAGTAGAATAACCCAAAAGATCCCATATGAAGATCGCGACTCAAATTTGTCCAAATTTTCATGTTTTAGGATAAAGCACCAACAACCAAATACTCGAAGATGAGTAACCTTGGGCTTTCTCCCAAAACACAACTCATATGAAGTCAATTTCAAAAGTGAGCGTAGAAAGATCCAGTTGGAGATGTAATAAGCAGTGTTTATGGCCTGAGCCCAAAACCTTCTAGGAGTCCTATGCTCATCGAGCATCGTCCTAGCCATCTCCACCAGAGTGCGGTTCTTTCTCTCAACAAATCCATTCTGTTGAGGAACCCACAGAGCAGAAAATTGATGTTCAATGTCATGCTTAAGGCAAAAATCAATAAAGAAACTATTCTTGAACTCGGTTCCATTATCACTTTTAATTGCTTTCAATGCACCAGGGAGTTTAGTGAATAGTCTCAAAGCCAAGCCCCGAAAGTGTGAAAACACTTCATCCTTGCTTGCAAGAAAGAAGACCCAAGAATAATAGGATTACTCATCCACCACGACAAGGACATAACATTTGCCACCTAATGAACTAACCTGAGAAGGATCTACATTGTTCATATGGAGACGTTCTCTAGGTTATTCAGTCATCACCACATTGATTGGTGAATGAGAGGTGACCACCATCTTTCCATGTTGACAAGGAGCACAAACGAGATTCTTCTCAAACTTGAGCTTGGGCAATCCTTAGATTAGACCTAGGGCACTTAGTCGAGCGAGCAAGTCAAAACTCATATGCCCTAGTATCCTATGCCACTTCCAAAGCTCAGAAGAAGGTTTAGCAATAAGGCAATGAGAAGAACCAAAAGACTCAGAAAAATCAGTTCCAAAGACCCTCCCTATTCTGGAAATCTTACAGACCAAAACGCAAGAAGAATCGAGAACTTGTGAAGTATCGCGTCTGAAACGCACTTCCAAGCCCTCATCAAGCAACTAAGATACAAAAATAAAATTGTATCACAAATCATCAACCAAAGCGACATCTTTGAAAACGAAATTTTCATTAATTCTAACCATACATGTACCTATCACTCTGCTCCTTCGATTGTTGTTGAAGGTGATGTACTCACGTCGTTGGGTTGAGGTGAGGCTAGAGAACCATGATGTCTTCGCGGTCATATGGCGCGAACAACCGGAATCCATGATCCATTTGTTCTCCAAGCCTCTGTCTACCATCCACACAAAATGAGAAAATCTCGAGTGCTCAGTGCTGGGGTGATTGAAAAACTAACAAGGTATCCAGCACTAAGAGACTCGAGCTGCAGGCAAAGCAGTAGTAGACTGTCTACACACAGAGTATGAATCATGATAAAAAGTGTGAGGTCTACCTAAATGGCAAGAGCCATAAAAACGACTAGGTCTCCTATCCTATCGAGGACCAAAACCACTAACACGTGGTCTAGCACCATATGAGTCATGGTGTATCCCATGATGGGAAAATCCTCTCATGTGAGCACGAGGAGCCTCAAGAAAGCGAGAACGAGAATGAGAGATAGGCTCATGTATACCAACAGGTGGCTGATACATGTCCCATGTCCCCATCTCCCAAGAATGTCGCTCATCCTTCATGCGACGAAAACAGAAACCAACCAAGTGTCCCACCCATTTATAATATGAGCAATGAAAAATCTTTTTGTGGGTAGGTGCATGGGTCTTGGGAGCAATCCTCACAGGCTCTCTTGGTTTCTGTTGAGGGGCTTTCTTTAGTGAAGGTGGTGTTTTCTTAGTAGGCTGGATGAGTTTTTTGGTTTTCTGTGGAGTGTCTAACTGGACTCTCTCTTTCTCTAGGATAGTGGGTGAAGTGAACACTATTTTTCTCTCAATGTCTGAAGTGGTTCTCTCAAAACTCAACCCTAGAGCTAACCCTGCTTTGTCAGCACACATCTTGGTCTTGGCCAAGAGCAAATCCATCCTACCATTCCCTTCAATGCATTTATCCACCACATAGAGAAGGTAATCATTTTCAATCATGATTTTGTCAACTTGCCCTCTAGCAAAACTGAGTTGATACTTTAGGGTGATGCAGGTGGAACAAGCTGGCTGCACATTCATAGAACTCTCAGCACTCTCCAATCTAGCCTCCAGTTCTTTAATATGCTTGTCCCTAAGTTCAGTGCTTTCAATGAGTAATGGGCAATTTGAACAAGCATCAGAAATAAGAGGTCTAGACTCCACCACAGTGAGTTCTTTTTGTGCAATCTCAAGCTTATCGATAGTTTGAGCTTGCACAGAACGTAACTTGGCAAGCTCACTCATGACAACACAGCAGGACTCACACTCAACATCATCTACCTTAGACATAAGCAAAGCATACTCAATGGAAACATAATCAAGTTTAAGTCTAAGTTCTTCGCGTTCTCTAGCGGCTTTCACAAGTAACTTATCCTGACCAATTAAAGCATCATTCAATTCATCAACTTTAACCAACAGTTGGTCATGGGATAAAGTTACTTATGATGAGTCTAGCTCATCGTCGCTATGGATGTCATTGGCCATGAAGCAAAGGCCGATGAAGTCCTTCGCCTTCTTCTCCTCCTTTTGTGGTTCATACTCATCAGAGCTTGACACTTCACTTGAAGAAGTGTCGATGTCGCTCAGTGCATCCATGAAAGCTATGGAAGCAGCCTTGGATGCTCTCTTGGCAAGCTTGTCACGGTTCTTCTTGAAATAGGTATTCTTGTCCCTCTTCTGGTACCTGTACTCATTTTCATCTTTCTTTTTAAATTTAGAGCAGTTAGCTTTAATGTGATAAATATCTCCACATTCAAAACATCCTTGAGAGCCTCCTCTCCTCTGATCTCGTCTATCATTATAGAAACGGGTGAACTTCTTGACAATGAGAGTAAACTCCTCATCATCTAGAGTTTCCACCTGCTCTTTTGTGACAAAGACCAGAGAGGACAAGGCAAAACCACCATCAAAAACACAAGACCCAGAAGAACCAGATGCATTACCTCTAGATGAGGTGCCACTGCTATAACCAGAAACTAGTGCCATGGCGAGATTCCTTAGCAATCTCAGTGGACTTAAGGTTGCTAAAGAGTTCATTGCAAGTTAATGTGTCATAACTTGCAGACTCCTCAATGCTAGAAATCTTTATTTCCCATATGCCACGGTCAAGGGTATAGAAAAGCTTGATAGCACGTTCATGATCAGAATAAGGAAAAGTTCCAGTGGAACGTAAATTGCTCACAATGCTATCAAATCTAGCAAACATGGTATCAATCGATTCACCAGGGCTATGCACAAACATTTAATATTGTTGATTGTAAGTGCTTTGGTGTCTGGCCTTGATCTGAGTTGTGCCCTCATGAAACACAGTGAGTGTGGACCAAATCTCCCCATCAGTTTGATGGTATTGCACCATATCGAACTCATTTCTACTCAAGCCAATCAACAATATATTTCTAGCTTTGTAGTTAGCAGTATACTGATCTTTCAAAGCCTTAGTAGTACGAGTCTCGGGGATAGAGTATTGTGAGTCCACAATCTCCTAAATTGCACTTCCTTGGCTTTGTAGATAAGCCTCCATGCATATCTTCCAATAAGCAAAATCCGTCCCATCGAACAACGGAATTTTAGTGACACTGTCCATGTCGCCAAAGGATCACAAAACCAGTTAAGGTTAACTGGTGATCTTAACCTACTCTGATACCAATTGAAAGACCGAAATAGATGATTAAAGGGGGGTTGAATAGGTGCCTCAACAGATTCTTTCGAATTGATGGCCTTTTCTAAACACCCAACACACCACTAAATGAATAAACAAAAGCGAATGTATAAACACAACAAAATCCCAGAGTAAGCGGATGCTATCACTCTCCTGTCAGATATAGTATGATGCGACAGTCTAAGAAATCACAAGCACAAAAATAATCTAGCATTCGAAAATAAACCAATGTCCTGATTGAGAAGACACATGTACAAAACGCACAAGGCAGATTAAACTTTTCATAGATCAAGGACTGATCAACAGATATTCCACCAAATCATAGATAATCAATCAAACACATGCACATCATTCACAGCTCACATGCAGTTCATAAATATATGAAAACACAAAATTTAATGCATTTAACCTAGATCAAATAAATGTAGGAAATAAAATGTGCTCACAAATATATCTATGAATATTCAGTGCAATATGGAAATAAAATACTTGCAGATATTTAATCAAACACAGAATAATCAAAATAACTAACAACAATTTCACTGGTATCGAGGAAGATTACTATTCCTGTGCCTCAACCGAATCCTGCTACTTCTAGAAGCTTTGCCTCGCATTCAGCAGCACTGCGCCGAGTGAGACGCCGCAACTGCTCCGCTCCCTCGCACTGCCAGCAAGTCTCTCCTGCTCTCGATCCCTCGAGCCGCCTTGTCACTTGCACTGGTCTTCTTTTCGCTGACTTGGTCAACACACTGTCCCGATCATCCGTCCATCCATGTCTTGCTCTATCTCTACATATACGCCTGAGATCGTTCTCAACTTCACTCGGCATCCTTGACCATCTGGCATCAAACTCCCTGCTTGAACCCGATCACTTGTCGTTGACAGTTGATTCACATCTCAACCCTGCACAACATGAGACAAGCAAAACACGAATCTCTACGCAAAAACACACACTGATCCCATCAGTGAACACACAAAGACAAAGACAAACACACACCCAAATCATGAATCAGGCAAACTTGTCAATCACCCAAAACATAATTATCAAATTTCATTCTATCTAAATAGGCCTAAGGGCTTATTTGACACAATTTTAACTTTGATTTATATTTGATCTAGAATTTGTATAATAAAATAAATTGGTTAAAACCCTCAACCCATCATTTTGAGATTTTTTAAGTTAGGTTTGAACAATTATGTAAGAAATTTCTTATTGGATCTAAAGTGAATGTGAAGTTATACCAAAATTTAAACATAAAGGAAGATTTCAGGTGCCTTAAAGCAATGAGGAACAAACTCGATTTGTCTGACGTCGTTTTGCCCTTTTTGTTTCTGCCCTGCTTTCCATTATTTCAAAAGCGTGCGTGGAATCATGATAGGCATCATCATGATTTCTCATCGAGAGTTTGGAAACAGTGCACCCAGATGGAAAATGACGAGATTCTTATTCCCACACCTTTTTTTCACCAAAAACAAAAAAAAATCCTATCGAAATGAAAGCAAAAAACTGGAATGTTACACGGTGAATGCAAGAAAATTGTTTCAGAAAGAGCAAAAACGTAGTATAAAAAACAATTTTTTGGAATGTTACGTGATGAATGCAAGACAAGATGTGTGAATCATTTCTTTTTCTAGCTGACGTAATGTGCCATATTGGAGATTATAGTTAACTTAGGTTCCCGCTTCAACAAAATCTGCTATATTCCATAGGTTTTGCTACAAGTTTCTAGAGTAGAGGCACTATCTATTTGGCTGCAAGTTTTTTATTTTGTAAACCGTTTTGTTAATAACCAATATAATTACTATATAATTAATTCAATTATCACTATTAATATTAATAAACTGGTTAATATTAATAGCATGTGCGAGGTTAATTAAAAACTACATATGATTTCTCGCGTATCATTACAATTTTTAAAAATTTTCGGTGACTAAAGTTCCCGTATAACTGTGAACCGAAAAAACCAAAAAATTAACCTATTTTGTTTCGTTTCATTTCAGCTTCCCTTCGCCTCCAAGTTTCCACCCATTCCACCCTCCGGCCACCACCTGCCCCTCGCCGCCCCCCATCCGCCTGCCATGGCCGCGGCGGCGATCCACCAGTTCGCCGAGTGCATCACCTGTCACGCGTGGAGCCCCGACCATTCCAGTAATCCCTATTCTCTTCCTCTCCGCTCTAGATCTCGCGCCTGTGAATCTCCGCTCTGAATCGCCGACCCTAGCTTAGCCTTGATTGCGACTACGTTCGGTTGTCACGTGTGGGATTCGTAATCGTGTTTCTAGGGTTTCAGCCTGCTCATGTGACATTTCATGGAGCTCCTCTCCAATCGTCCGGTTCGGCCTGCTCATTTGTTGCTGCGGCTTATTTCGTAGAGATATGAGACGTCCTCTGTAGCTGCGATCTGTGGTGCCCGTTTTGGTTCCAAAAATAGCACTTCCTTCTCATCTCATATGTTTCTGTAAAACGAATGCCTTGCTACGGTGGTTTCACTCTTAGGGTGATACTAGGTGACATGGATCGCATCCCTAAGAGATTTACATGATGGGAGGTTTCTAGCAGGTGTAGGACGCTATGTGTAAACAGAATTTTACTAACTTGCGTCTTTGGGTAGTTTAGGACAAAATCTCAAGTATGACCGGAACACTTTCATGTTTTCTGAGAATTTTTCTGTCACACAAATACCTGCACCATAATTGAATTCCATTTTACACAGCACTAACTCTTATCCTTTCATATACTGGTGAATGTATCCTCATCCAGGGCACCAACCAACACTTGGCCCATACATGGTTGTAATGGAAAATTGAGTACACTTCCTGTGAATATAGGCCCATTCTTCAATTTTCCTCTATCGTAGATTCGTAGTTCAGTTTGGTTGCCTTCTGCCGATAGATGAATACATAAAACTATCAAACTCTTCATAATGTAGACTTGAATGAAGTGCTATACTTTCTCAGAAGTCAGAATACCCTGATGTATATGAGTTTCATGGGAGGGCAGAACAAATCATTAAATTCATGTTCTTATTAACCTTAGATGATATTATCTACCTATAGTGGCAAAACGCCTCCACTAATTTAAGAATATCTCAAGAATTCTGTTATTTTTTCCTTTTATGATGCACATGCCAATGATGCCATGCCAGCTTGCCTTTAACTTGACTTGGTACCTTCTCTCTCTTTCAGTGCTTGCCTTTTGTCCAAATAATAATGAAGTCCATATCTATAAGTTTATCACTGACAAATGGGAGAAACTTCATGTTCTTTCAAAGGTAAACATTCTTATTAATGTCTTACAAGTGCGATGATCTTGAACTCCCTCCTCTGTCACCATTTTTCCACATTTAGTGGTCTATTATCAATGGGTGAGTTATTATCTTATTTTTCTTGTGCTATATCTTGTAGCATGATCAAATAGTGTCTGGAATAGATTGGAGTAGATCTTCCAACAAAATTGTAACAGTCTCACATGATAGAAATTCGTAAGTACACAACAAGGCCAAATTTTCTCATTATCAAGTGCGTTCTTGTTCCAAAAGTGTACAAATGCTTCTGTCTCATTTTTTTTTCCTTCTATTAACTGCAGATATGTTTGGACACAAGAGGGACATGATTGGGTTCCTACCCTTGTTATTCTTAAGCTAAATCGTGCAGCTTTATGTGTCCAGTGGAGCCCAAAAGGTTCTCATTATACCCTGCCCTTGTACTTCTGTTACAAACACATTGCTGTTTTTCTTCTTTTGTTGTTGAAATGAACAGATTCTCCAAGTGTATTTGCTTTGTTGTTGTTTACTCAGATTACAGATATATGTGGCTCAAGCCTTCTTAACTCTTTTCCAAATATTATCATCTTAGAGTTCCTAGGCACTTTTCCCTCACTTCTTTCCTTGTCTTTGCTTAAAAAATGCCAGTACTCGTGAATAAATGACCCATCTTTTCCAATGTGCAATATAAGTGGCAACAACATCATTTCACTTCTTTCATAATCATTGTTTGTACTTTGTTGGCAACAATGTTTGCTATATGTAAAAAAATACACTTACAAGCTGAAGTGCAATGCTAAAAAGACAGGCTCTTTTGAGTAGAAGAACTTCACTGTTTTTATTTGCTGGAGGACTATGGACTATGCATTGTTAACTTCATTTTATGATGTTTGCAGAAAACAAGTTTGCCGTGGGAAGTGGTGCTAAGTCTGTGTGCATTTGCTACTATGAACAAGAGAATAACTGGTAATTGTCTCTGCTACCTCTATTTGTTATGTCAAGCATCCTAATTGGGCAGTGTGTTTTCTACTACTTTAGTTCATGCAGTTAGTGATGTTGGTGTTCTACTCTCGGTATGTATTTTCTTAACTGCCTGGATCCTGCCTTATGCTACAGGTGGATTAGCAAGGTTGTTAGAAAGAAGCATGAATCTTCTGTCACTAGTGTCGCATGGCATCCAAACAATGTGAGAATATCTTTCTTTATAATGTGCTTTCATCATGGCTCTATTTTTTATTTTATTTTTGTCTTGTATCTGCGAGATGCATATCTCCCAATCCCACATTCCCACCAATACACAATTCTGTTTGGTTTAGATATGCAACACCTATGTATGTGCAATGCATGGTTCTTTGGATATAATATTTTCTTTTGCTTTCTTTTGTGTTTCTCTAGATATTTCTTGCAACAACATCGACTGATGGTAAATGCAGAGTATTCTCCACTTTCATCAAGGGTGTTGATACAAGGTGGAGCTTGTTGTTCTTATACCTAATAGGATCTTCTTGATGCTTAGCTTATCTCATATTTTTTTCTGACCAGGGGGTCGCAAGCAAGCATGTCTACCGATTGGAAATTTGGAGAGGTATTAGCTTTTTGTTGGCCCATTAGCTATTTAAGCATGTCTTGCAGTATGTCCCTCTGTGATTTCAAAATATGTCTATCCATTTGGTTGTCACACAATGATTTGAGCGTCAATGCCATGCATTTGAACATCAATGAATTTTATTAAATATTAACTACTACCCTAGCATAGTTGTTACGGTGACGCGGCGATGCGTGGCGACCTATATAAAAAAATAGCTTATATAATTTAAGGATTTTTAAAAATATATTAATATATAAGTACTAAATTGCAAATAAGAATAGTATTATAGTATTATAAAAATAGCAATTTAATATCAAGTTGCAATAATGTTAATTTATATACCTTATAAGATAAAAATTAAAATTAAAATTGCCCAAGTAGGAGCCTCTCCTACTGGTTTTTCATCAAAAAATAAAATAAAATTGTAATAAAATATTTAAAATTATGTCTAATATTATATTTAAAAGTTCAGTTAATAATCTGTTTTTACAAATTTGATCTACCAGCCCATTTAAAGCCCTGTCTGAGCAGCCCATTTCCTAACCCTAATTTTTCTCAACCTCTCCCTTTCCCCCTCTCTCTCTCACCTCCCTCTCAACGCCGTACTCTCCTCTCCCTCCTCTCTTCTTCCTCAGGCCTCATCTTCCGCACCGACGCTCCAGGCCGTGCCGTGCGCAGCTCGTCGCGTTTGGCCGCGCCACACATGGCCTGGCTGCGCCGCTCATCGTGCTTGGCCACACCACGCTTGGCCTGGCCGCGCCGCGTCCAGCCTGGCTGCGCTTCGCCTCGCTGTGCCGCTCGCTTTCTCCCCTCTCTCCCTTCCATATGTCGGGCGCCATAGCTATGCCGGGCGCCACACGACGCCACAACAGCGCCACGCGTCTGTGGCGCCCGCCACAGGCCCTCCGGCGATATGGCAGCTTGTGGCGAATAGCAATTTTCTGCCACGGCGACATATCGACGATATGGCGATGCCATAACAACTATGTACCCTGGTAACTTATTATGATTCACGATGCTTGGCAAGACATACTATCCTTACAGTATCTGTTATTGCATTTTTAGTTTCCTGCCAAAGTGCTGATCGTCTTTGTATTTTTTTTCTCCTATCTGGTTGCAGCAAATTGCTCAGCTTGATTTATCATCTATGTGGGCATTTGGTGTAAGGTGGTCGCCAAGTGGAAAGACACTGGCGTTTGCAGGTTTTGACTCCTACTTGTTTCATGATCCTAAATGTGTCTCTATTTTGCCGTATTTGTTTTACCACATCATCTGGCACGCATCATAGTCATCTACAACTTGCACTTTTATCTGTGAAAAAATTTCTTTGTTTTTGATATACTTTGGCACATTTACTCGTGTAAGGTTGCTGAACTTCAATTAATAAAAAACACTCTTTCAGGCATCTACATAGTTCACCTATTTTCCTCAAGTATTTTGAGCTCTATTGAGATTATGAGTGGTTTCTTCAATTTTTATTTTCCTTTTTTTCTTTCCAGCTGGCTTTGAATTCCCACATGAGACAATATATCCTTTGATATATCCACAAATAATTTCTAAATATTTACAGATTTACATGCTACTCTTACAGATAATGAATTGTTTGTTGTCTGCTTGTTAGGGCACAATTCCATGATTTATTTCATTGATGATGTTGAAACGTCTCCTGCTGCACAGAATTTGGCACTGCGTGATCTGCCTCTCCGTGATGTGGGTCAGCATTTTCCCTTCTGCTAGTATTTAGTTGCATGCGATAATTTCCATGTTTCGTAATGTTGGGTGAACTCCACAAAATTTCAGATTCTTTTTCTTTCTGAAAGGACGGTGATCGGTATTGGATTTGACTGCAATCCTATGATCTTTTCTGCAGATGAGACTGGACTTTGGTAAACAAATATGTACATATCACATTAGCAACTTTTTGTTAGAACTGGTTGCAGTTCCTCATTTGTTCTTACAGTTTGCTGATCTGAGTATTGCTTCTTGTGAAAAGCATGTAATTCGCAAGCCTCACCTCTAGACACCTTATGTTTTTCAATTTTATTCTTGTTAATCTCAAAATAGCTTTTTAACAAGTTATATATGACCATTATTTTAGCCTAATATATATTTCTCCCATAGGAGCTTTGTCAGATACTTGGATGAAAGGAAAGTAACTACATCAACTTCAAGAGCTTCACAGGTTCCCTTTCTCGCACATTTATTATGTTAGTGCAGGTTTTTATTTTTGCTTCTGTTATTCCTTGCTGTTCTGCTGTTATATGTAGGCAGCTGCTATCCACTGTGTGTTTACAAGGTTCTGCTATGCATATGTAGTAAGGTGAACCAAATAATCCTGAATAGTTGAGTGCAGGTTACATTAGTTGGGTGTATGCACATGTATAAATGTTCTGAGGGGATGTTTGGTTGGTTTTGTGAAGTAGGTTTCAGTATGTCCCCTGAGATGATTTTTGGCTGGTTCTGTCAATTAACTTTTGCTTTGCGAGCAGTAAGGATTTTGCCTCCTGTATCGTTTGAACCCTAGATAGCATTGGACTTTTATACATCTCTGCCCCCTTGGCCAGCTATATGCTTGGTGGTCAATTAGCTACTAATTGCTAGCATAGTTATGGCGTCGTCATTGTAAGAAAGTACTTGTGGAATGTTTCTGTATTGCTTGATTGATATGGGAACCAGGGTTCTACATTTATAGAACAGTACTTAGTCATAACAGAAAAGTATGTCCAGCTGTAGGTTCTAACTGAAAACTAACAGCTGGACATGTTCCACACACATCTAGAAGAGTCCTAGTCCTATCTAGAAGATAGCTGTCTAACACGCCCTCGCAGTCGAAACGGGGTGGGAACAGACGTTGAGACTGGATTGGAACTCATTGAAGATGGATGTATGTAACCCTTTGGTGAAGATGTCAGCAAACTGAGATGTAGTGGGAACATGAAGTACACGAACATCTCCAAGAGCAACATGCTCCTGAACAAAGTGGAGATCAATCTCGACATGTTTGGTGCATTGATGCTGAATAGGGTTGGAAGACATGTAGATGGCACTGACGTTGTCACAATACACCAAAGTGGTCTTGGGCAACGGGGTGTGCAACTCAGACAAAAGTTGTCGGAGCCAAGTTGCTTCGGCGACAGCCCGATACTCAGCCTCGGCACTAGAACGTGAGACAGTGAGCTGACG
This sequence comes from Zizania palustris, assembly GCA_019279435.1. Lineage (NCBI taxonomy): Eukaryota > Viridiplantae > Streptophyta > Magnoliopsida > Poales > Poaceae > Zizania > Zizania palustris. The sequence continues at coordinate 75,854,707 of JAAALK010000287.1, read as the reverse complement.
CTAGGAAGACCATGAAACCAAGTTGTCGTCCAGGAAAACAGCATATCCAGAAGTCGACCGGCGAGTATCCAGGCAACCAACCTAATCAGCATCAGAGTAAACCATCATATCTGATTGGGAACATGGTCGCGGAAATAAGCCCATATCCAGTGTGCCACAGACATAGCACAGAATGTGCTTCAGTGCAGTAAGATGAGGATCTCTAGGATCATGTATATGAAGACAAACTTGTTGCACTGCATAGGAAATGTTTGGTCGGGTGAAGGTGAGATATTGAAGAGCCCCGACAATACTATGAAAGTCAGTAGGATCAGGGACAGGAGCACCATCAGATGCGAGCTTCGAACTGAGATCAACAAGTGTCGAACAAGGCTTGCAGTCCGACATACCAGCTTGCTTGAGAATATCAAGCATATATTGCTTCTCAGACAAAAAGAAACTGTCTTTGTGTTGAACAAGCATCCTCAGAAAATTATGAAGAATCCCAAGATCCTTTAGAGGGAATTCCTGCTGAAGAGCACTAATAGTGCGGCGAAGTAAAGCAGGTGAGGAGGTTGTCAACACAATATCATCAACTTATAAAAGCAGATAGATCGTATCTGCGCCATGGTGGTAAATGAACAGAGAGATATATGTTTTGGCCACAACAAAACCAAGCTGCTGAAGATGAGAAGCAAACCGGTTGTGCCAAGCTCGAGGTGCCTGCGACCGTAAAGAGATCTATTGAGCCGACACACGTAATCAGGATGAGAAGAGTCTTCAAATCCTGAAGGCTGAGCACTGAGCATAGTAAATAGTCTCAGATAATGTTCCATGAAGAAAAGCATTATCAACATCCAGTTGATGAATGGGCTAGGAGCGTGAAAGAGCTAGAGATAGAACAGTCCTAACAATCACTGGCTTGACAACGGGACTGAATGTCTCAGAGAAGTCCACTCTAGGTCGTTGGGAAAAATCGTGAAGAACCCAACGAGCTTTATACCTCTCAAAAGACCCATCAGCCTTGAATTTATGCTTGAAGACCCATTTTCCTGTGACCACATTGGAGTGGGATGGTCAAGGAAGATCCCAAGTGTGATTGGCGAGCAAGGCTGAATACTCGGCCTCTATAATAGCACACCGGTTTGGGTCTGTAAAAGCAACCCGATAAGTCTGTGGAACTAGAGAGAGTGGTGATGTGGTGAGCAAGACTTGCTAGCGAAATCCATCCTTCCCTCGTAATCATAGCATGTTGATTGACCACAGGAACGAAGACAACACCAGCAAGAATATCACGAACCACTGTAGAAACCAACTCTCCAGGAGGTCGGACTGCCACTGAGATGGGTCGCCAAGTGTAAACAGCCCCAAAGCGACAGTTAGCAAGAGGGCCCAGAAACTACTGGTGGGGAAGCAGTAGGCAGAACACGTGGCGATGTGGCTCGGCGTGGGTGATCCGTCAAGAGCTGCACGTGACAGTGCGGTCCGCGTGGGCGATCCGTCAAGAGCCGCACGTGGCAGTGTAGTCGGCTGAACAGGATCGGTTGTCACAGCTTGAGGTTCTGCAAAAAAATGAGATGGTGCAAACGGAACCATCACAAGGTCAGGTGTAGTATCCAAAAAATCAAAATCCGTCGGAGTGGGAGGGGATGAATCCTCTGAGAAAGGAACCGAGGACTCATCAAAGACCACATGGCGAGAGATGATGATTTGATTGGAAGGATGAGCAAGACAAAGGTATCCCTTATGATGAAGGGAGTAGCCAAGGAAAACACACAAAGTAGAACAAGGAGCTAGTTTGTGTGTAGCGGTGGCAGAAAGATTTGGATAACACTTGCAACCAAATACACGAAGATGTGTATAGGAAGGCAGTGTCCCAAATAAAGAAAAATGAGGAGTGGAAAAATTCAGAGTTTTGGTGGGAAGAATGTTGAGAAGATAGGTAGAAGTACCAAGAGCGGCATCCCAGAAATAATGCGTTCAACTTTACCGTTCTGAGGCGAAATATAGGGGCATGACATACGAAGATGTACGCCATGTGATAGTAAGAATGATCAGGTAGTGGAGTTATCAAACTCACGACCATTGTCACTGTATCCCCTGGACAGTGACGCCGAATTGGGTGCGGACATGAGCAAAGAAATGAGAAAGAGTGGAGAAAGTTTCCGACTTCAGGCGAAGTGGAAACATCCAAAGGTAGTGTGAGCAATCATCAAGAATAACCAAGTAATACTTGTGACTTGAAACACTGACAACAGGAGAAGTCCAAAGATCACAATGTATTAATTGGAAATTATGACTTGCTCGAGATGAAGAGGAATGAAATACCGAGTGTGATGACTCAGGGGACAAATATGACAAATAGTACTCGAATCTTTATGACAAGGAAGACCAACAAAGTGAGAGAACTTGGAAAGAGCTTCAGAGCCAGGATGACCAAGACGCTGGTGCCAAACGAAAGAGAAAGTGGCTGCATGGAAGGTGGAGGCGTAGAGCTGCAACGGGTAAAGGGGTCCAGAGCTATCACACCTAACGATCTCTCTCCAAGATGAAAGAGCCTTCACAGAGCAGCCAAAAGGGTCAAATTCCATAGAGCAATTATTGTCGGAAGTAAACTGGCGTACTGAAATAAGGTTCTTAATAAGGTTCGGGGAAACAAGAACATTATTAAGACAAAGGTTATGAGGCAAATGAGTAACGTCAGTAGAGGTAACGGGCAATAAATGTTTGTTTTCGACAACAATATGAGAAGGAAATGGAGAGGAGGATGTGGAATTGAGTATACCAGTGTCAGAAGTCATATTGTGAGTGGCACTGGTATCAAAATACCACTCGGATTGAGAAGGCTGTTGGAGGGACATATTCATAGTTGTTAAGGCGTCACCTAATCGACGATTAGGCGTCCAGGCAGTCGCCGGTGAACGCCATGGGCGACGACTCGCCACAAGTGAGTGTGGTGTCCGCCTCGGCGAGTATGGCGTCCGCCTCATCGTGTTTGGCATCGTGCGGACGCCTTATTGCTTCACATGGACGACACACGACAGCTGTGATGGCTTGACGAGGAGACAACGCCAGATCCGATCCACGTCCGAGACGCCCAGATCCGCACCCCACTAATTGGATCCACATCGCCATCTCTGCCCGGCCACCACCCAGTCGTCGCTGCCAGATCTGCGCCGGCATGAGTCTGCCGACCGCTGTGAGAGAGGAGTGGGGAACTGGGGTCTGGGGAGGGGAAGAGACAGCGGGAGAGGGGAGGGAGTGAGGCGTGGAACTAGGAGGAAAGTGAAAAAACAGAGAGAGGGATGGAGAAAAGTGAGAGGGGAAAAACAGAGAGAGATGGACAAAAGTGAGAAAAAAGGAAGAGAGAGGGATGGAGAAAAGCATGGCAAAAGGCAGGTTTCAAAAAGTATGTGCCATGTTGTCCCAACAAGCTAACAGAGTAGCACTGTGCACAGTTTTTTTCTATAATTACATATTGAAAAAGTGTTTTAGTTTATCAGTTAATTCAGTTAATTTCATGATTAACCCTTAATCTCTAGTCAATTGATCACTGCACCAGCTATCAGTGACTGGTAAACATTAATCTATTAGTGACCTAATTAGTATTAAGTGATGATAAATTAATGGTGTTTTCATATTTATTCCCAATACAATTGTGCAATACTATTGCCATGTCATTTCTATAAAGTGAATATGGTGTCGCCTCACCGCACGCCATACTCGCCTAAAAGTTGTGAAGGTGGTTTGGCACCTCGTCGCGCCGCCATAACAACTATGGACATATTCTGAAATTGGGCTGCAAGTGTGTTCTGGTCCCAACCAGGAGGCCGAGGAGCAGTCCACGTCGCCCCAGTAGCAGGAGCAGTCCACATCGGCCTAGTAGTAGGAGTGGATGGTGGACTCCACTGGCTGGCCCATGGTGCGTGTGGCCCAACAAGAAAGGCATGGGGCTGTGAAGATCTAGGAGCCTGTGGACCGCATGGGCCGGGCCGCATCTGAATGGACCCGGTCCAAGGATTATAGGCTCCTGGTCTCTGTCCTCTAGGGGAAAACCCCGAGTGCTAGCCGCCTCCACCAGAGCTAGGGTTTTGGCTTCCTCCGCCGAAACCCTAGGTCCATCTGCCGCCACTGCCGCTCCCACCACCTCCGTCGCCACCACCGTGTTTACCTCCGTGTTTCCCACGCTTGCCAGATCCCGTGGGTGCTAGTTGCTGGGGTTTCGAGGGAGGTGGTGTCGGGACGGGCGCAGAGGCAGAACCGTCGGGTCTAGAAGTCACGGCGAGGGCGATGGCTGGAGAGGGATGGGTCTTTGCCATGGTCAGCTCTTCAAGTTGTAAGTTGTCCCGAACTTGAAGGAAGGGAGGGGACTGCTACGGCGAAGATGAAGACCGAGGGCAGTGAAGCACTCGTTGAGGCCACGGATGATGTTGAGGACGAGTGTTCGGTCAGAGATGGGCTCGCCCAGGTCGCGGAGGTCCTCGGCCATCCTCTTGTAGCGTCGTTAGTACTTAGAGACCGAGAGGTCACCCTGAGAGGAGGAGCGAAACTCTTGGTCGGCGAAGAGAGCACGAGTTGTGCGGTTGCCAAGGAACTGTGACTCAATGGCGAACCATGTAGCTCGAGCTGTAGCACCGCGTTCGGAGATGGCGTCGGCGAGATCATCAGAGATGACGCCGAGAAGCCATGTCTTCACGACATAGTCCATGCGAGCCTAGTCAGGAGAATGAGGCAGAATTGTGTCGGAGAGAACATGTTCCTACAGTGAGAACTTGCCATGGTGAGGAGGAAGGACTCACGCCATCGTGCGAAGAAGACGGAGTTGATGTCGAGGACAAGGTGGACGAGGGCGCGTATGTTGTGGATTGCAACGGCTTGAGCGTGCAAGTTGAGTAGTGCAGCAGCCTTGTGATGGAGAAGGGCGTCGAGGAGAGGTGTCTCGCCGACGGATATGTTGGTGGCAGCAACATCCGAAGGAGGCGCGACCGCCGCACGCTCATGAGCAGCACGGTTGAGGGCAGCCTTGAGACGTGCATCTGCTGCATCCCTTTCCTGCCCAGCGAGAACAGCATCTCGTTCGGCTTGCTGGAGCAGCCCCACTAGGAAGATGGGGTGTGCGCAAGCAGCGGAAGAAGAAGAAGAGGATCTAACCTCCTGATACCATGTAAGAAAGTACTTGTGGAATGTTTCTGTATTGCTTGATTGATGTGGGAACCAGGGTTCTACATTTATAGAACAGTACTTAGTCATAACAGAAGCGTATGTCCAGCTGTAGGTTCTAACAGAAAACTAACATCTAGACATGTTCCACACACATCTAGAAGAGTCCTAGTCCTATCTAGAAGATAGCTGTCTAACAGTCATATCGTTGATATATCAGCGTGGCGTTTTTTACACCACCATGGGGACACCATGGTGCAAGTGTCTGAGGCGACCACATTATGCTTGTGGCATCCCCATGGTGCCCAAATGGTGTCCTATAGGGCTTGTGAGTGATGTGGCAGGCACCATAAAGGATGGGGTTCCTGTTGCTTACCTCTTTCTCTACTAGCCATAGAGCCTGAGGCCCTGAGCACACTACCCAAACACTCCCGATTGTCGGAATAATCCTTGGGTGCAAATTACTATGGTTTGCTATTTAGTCTCTAGCCTATGTATGGGAGTATATCTTGAATTAAGGTAGCAGTCCTGATTATAAGGACCAAATAAAACCCTTTCTATATAATAGTATTTTCCATGTAATGGGCTACTTAATCAAAGGAATAACAAATAAAGAAAGTGCCAAAAGTTAGCACAGTTTCCATACCCCCTGATCGGCTGCCTGTGTTTGGCCCTTGAGTTCGCCGGCGACATGATCCCCGTCGTTCCTCCGGCGAGTTCCTGACAAGTGGTATCAAGTGGTATTAGAGCTGGTTTTGCGGACCGGGGAAGACGATGGCTGACCAGGGGGTGTCAGGAACTCGCCGGAGAAGCGACGGGGATCACGTCGCCGGTGAGGTCAAGGGCCAAGCACAGGCAGCTGAACAGGGGGGTTTTGAAAACAGTGCTCTCTGATTTGGCACTTTCTTTGTTTCCTGCTCCTTTGATTAAGTAGCCTATTACATGGAAGGTGCTATTCTATAGAAAGGATTTTATTTGGTCCTTATAATCAGGTCTGCTACCTTATTTCAGGATATACTCCCATACATAGAATAGAGACTAAATAGGAAACCATATTATTCTGCACACACGGATTATTCCAACAGTCTCCTCCTAAGCCTTGTAGTGCAAATCTCCCGTATCAACAAGGCCGATTTTTGACCTTGGCTCACAGAACTTGATCTTCCCGAGTGGCTTTGTCAAAATGTCTCCTAATTGGTCTTCACTTTGAATGAAATCCACCTTGATCAATCCTGCTTCGGTTGACTCCCGAACCAAATGATATTTTACCTCAATATATTTACTCTGTCCATGGAGTACGGGGTTCTTGATAAAAAAATCGCCGACTTGTTTTCAACCCTCAACATTGGTGCCTTAGGTTCTGATCCTTGAACTTCTGCTAGCACACTAGCAAGCCACAGAGCCTGACATGCAGCATTTTCTGCTGCTATATACTCAGCTTCACAAGTTACCAACATCTCTGGAATTGGATGTTATGGCACCGGAGCCATCTAAGATTTTGGATTGCCATGTGGTCAAGAAGGGTCATTCTGCTCAAGTTCAAATTCTGGTTCAATGGGAAGCATTACCGGTTGAATGTGCAACTTGAGAAGATTATGCTGTTCTCAAGGAACCTTTTCCTGATGCTTGTGTCTGGACCGAAGAAACAACTCATGGGGGTGGCAATGTCATGCTTGATGGAGTGACATTCCGGAGGTGCAGCGACAACCGCCGGCAGAAGCAGGGCAACACGGTGGTGCTGGAGCGTGCACGGGAGAAAGTGTTTTATATGAGGTTGTTAGTGTATTTCTGTAATTGCGTTTTGGTGTAAGCAGAGGCGTAAAGTTGTAATATCTGCTTTGAGTCGAAGACGGATTGTGGTGTGGGCAGGTAGTATATTGCTGGTTCGGGAACAAAGGCTTGGAAGCTAAGAAAGAAAAAAAATAGTTCACTACTTTCCCCTTTGTTCTTGCGTGTTCTTCTCTGACGATCAAGATTGAATTGTCCCTCCTCGCCGGTGAGAGCGTAAAAGCCAGCAGAGTCGTGTCAGGTCATTGTGCAACAACTACAAGTCATGCATTAAGAGTGGTTGAAGAAGATGAGGAAGGAGAGGAAGAAAATCTGGTTTTGGATGATACTAGTATAGATGACATTGGTGAACAAACAATAGATCCTACTGGTGAGGAGAACTTGGATGCTTCTAATAATTTCGATGAGTTTGATTTGCGGATTTGGATGACTTTTGGCAGTCATTGAGGATTGCATTATGTGCTACATTTGCATTGCTTCTTTTATTTTAGAGAAATCTAGACTATAACTTTTGGGTTGCATTTACATATCCTAGTGTATTTGGCTATTTGTCACGCCAATGGTCTATGGCATTGCTACACCGTGCGCCATAGGTGATGTGAAGGTGGTATACTTCCTTGCTTCGTCACACGGTCATATCAACCTTGATTGTTAGTATAATGCATCCAATTATTGAAAGTATGTTCTATTGTTTATTAAAATATCTGGATTTTTCCAGTTTACTGACATATCTTTATGTTCGGTTTTCAGTAATAGAATGGACTCCTCCTACCAGACATAACGATCTGGCTGGTCCTTGCCTTTTAGTTCTGCAATATTGAATTTGAGAACCATATTTCAATATTAAAGTTGATTAAATTAGGAAAGAAAAACTGGAATGACTATAAACACTATAGTCCATGATTTGTTTGAGGAACTCGCATTGCACAGAAAGTAATATCTGAATAAAATTTATGTTTCAGCTATCTGAAGCCCTCGGAAAACTATATGGCCAATCAAAGCAAGCGGCAAGCAGTGACACTGTTGAACCATCAAAGCCTCGAGGTGGTGCTCATGAGAACTGCATAACGTACACCCTCTAGTTCCTTATTTTCTTCCATCTTGCAGTTCTAGTAGTGCGCTCTTATCTCTGATATAGGCTAATATTTTTTTATATTCTCAGTTGCATCGTGCCATTGAGAAAAGGAAACGACAGTTTTATCAAACGGTTCAGCACATCAGGTTTAAACCATATCTGAGTGAACAGCCTAAGTTCCCCAGGTTCGTGTTTCTATGTAATCTCTTTTAACATTCCTTAACTCATAACTGTAGGATTGGATGGCAAGATTGTGGTATGGGATTTGGACAACCACATGGACATTACAAAATAGCTCAAAGGAAGGTTACAACAAAGCAATCACATCCAATGGACTACTATGGATGCGTATGAACAATTGCAGAGAGCCCTGCAGGTTTTAAAGATCCAGGGCTAGGAGAATGCTTGTTTTCGTTGTACCTGTACACAAACTATTTCTTTAGCTGGCTCTTTAGTATAGAGGTTATTGGCATCTCTACAAGTTGGCATCATTTTTTGGGGAGTAACTTGGTCTTGAATTTATGTGTAACACCTGTAAAATCCTAGTTGAGCACTGTCATTAAGTTCGACATCTCATCCGGTGTTTCGCAGTATTCATGTAAAACAACCACACGTAGAATTCACCCGAAATGCTTCACTTTGTTCTGTGATAATTTATAATCATCATGTTTGATTTGATGTGCTAATATACGTTGGAACCTGCGGATTCGAGAGGCTCGCTTCGTGGTTGAAATTTGTGACCCCGTCTGTGTAATTTATTTATTTAATACATGCGATTAGGCTAGAGCCTATAGGTAGATCACTCGCAGCTGTTTTGTTTCGTTTCGTGAGTATTTAGTTATGTTTGTTACGGTGCCGGATTCGGATTTTACTAATTTTGATCTCTAATTATTTTTGCAAGTGATATTACAGTGAATCAGATTTAGGGTATCGTTGGCAAAGCTCTCACATAGCGGGAAGTGATTCTATGTGGGAAGTTATTTTTTTCAGCTCCCTAGCTTCTAGCTTATTTTAAGGAATCACTTCTAGGATTTTACTCTAATGAAATCAAGTTTCACTCGACGAGCTAAAACCTGAAAGCTGTTGTTTGGCAGAGTTCCTCTTGATTTCAGATGGGAAGCTGTTCTAAATCTCCAAACATTCCTTAGCTGCGAAATCGTTTGTTTGAATGTATTAGATTTAAATTCTTTTTAAGAGATAATAATAGCCTAAAATGGTTATTATATTCTTATCGTTTTGTGTCACATTATATATGCTGTGATGTTGCCTTATATGAAACTATATGAACAAAAATGAACATAATTATAAACTATAAATCATATTACTTATATTATATAGTGTGTCAGTATGCTTCAATCATGTATAAATATTTCTAAACTTGTATAAGTGTTTTTAAATTTGTTAGCCTGATTCTCACAAAAAGTAAGATTTTACCTAATTCTCTTGTAGTAAAAAAGAATCCATTCTTTTAAATTCTAGTCTGAATCATTTTCATGTTTATTTCTTCTATAGGAATTCTCTTTAGAATCAGATATGAGAATCCCTTCTAAATGAGTCGTTAATGTGGGTAGCATAACACAAGTACTTCCTCAGTCAAAAAACACTTTACTTGTACCTCTTCTAATTCTATCTAAAGTAGTTATTACTTCAATACTCTTTAACTATTCTTTACCTATCATTTTATAACAATACTTTCTTATTAATGATGGGCATTTGTCTTTCACTCTTATCACTGATCTATTAATTTTATGTCAAAATTAAAATATTAAGCACACTAACTCACTGTACTATGGCCTACCAACATGCTTGCATACGTTAATATGTACGGGAGCAAAGCCATTGGCATCAAAAGCAAGCGACCGAGGAAGCAATCAATTAAGTATCCATACATTCTCTATATTTGTATGTATAAATTAAGAAAATAACTCAAATATCAAAAGAATAGTTTATCAGTGAGAGAGGGAATGTTCTTCGTGAAAAAGGTGCCTAAAAGTTTCAAAAGACCTACCTTTGACACGAAATGACTTTAGGTTTTGTTGATTTATTGTGTGATAAATTTATTGAAAAGGATATTGTGCTCACGGTATCTTTTTTGCGCTCAGGACTAAGCCGACTAGGTATCCATACCTAGTATTGTACTGGTGGGTTTAGGAAGTATTCATGTTTGGCATACGGTAGTTTTGAATGAAATCTTTGGAGAAGTCTTTCTCTTACCTTCGGCCTATCCATCTCTTTTTGTTTGGTCCCTACGTGGCTGCGTTTGCTCTTACTCGCCGCTTCCTTGTCCACGGATTCATCATGTCTTACATTCGAGAATAGCTTTTATGGATACTTGTATAGATATGGAAGATAATTATAGTGTCGAAGTTTGATAACTTAGGTTTTATTGTGATGACACGAGATTGTTGCTTGGGTGTTATTGTTGCCGTGTTTATTAGGCTCAAGATATTCATCACATGTACAACTTTACTTTCAATATAAAATTGATAAATGATTAGGACACTCTTTTTTCTATATCTTTATGTCACTAAAACCTAATCTTAGGACTATGTCACCTAAAAACTAGTATCAGACCTATTTCAATGCACACATTACTAATTTAATATCACCCTCTTAGTAGAAACTAGGTCTCATATAAGATTTACTTTTCACATCTTTCTTCATTCAATATATTGTTACGTCATCTTTTATCCTACATATCTTACTATTTATTTAATGTTATTGAAACTATATTAACTAGAGCATTAAAACTGCCCTCAGTAGCGTAAAGAAATGATTTAAATGTCCCTCGTTAAATCTCTTAGCTCCAATTTCTGGTCAAACTGATTAAATTGTGTCACTTGCCTAATGGGTGTCTATTAAGTACACACACATCAACCGAAAGAAACAAAATAAAAATAAGTGTCTGTGGGGGAGATTTTGAAAGTTAAAAATAAAATCTTTGTAGTAAAGTTAACAATGGAGTTCATGGCAATAATAGTAAATAATGTAGTGCATTAAAAATAGTCAGACTCGTGCATCTTTACAAAAGCGGGGCACGATCATTGGCTGACATTTAAGCCGATTTTCACCTTGATCAGACCGCTACTGTCCCGCAGCCAAGTCATACAACTTCGAACGGAATCAACTGCCTCCCTCTAGACACAGGCACTCAACTGTCTGAAACAGTCTCTTCAGACGATGCACCGGTGTCACTGGTCGCAGTGGCACCGAGGGGTCCGGCGATGGCAGCAGCAGCTGCCCTCTGGTTCAGATCAAGGGCACCATCGCCGGCCTGGAACAGCTTCTTGCGGAAAGCACGCTTCAGCGATCCATCAGCAAGAACATGTGGCTTCATGTCATTCAGTCGGACAGCTTTGGAATGGCCTGGTGCCTGCATGCTCGGCCACAGCTCCACGCCAAGCCGGCCTATGCCTGCAGCCACCTCGACATCCTTTGTAAGCCACTCTGGAAGGTTGCTGATTGGTTCCTGGTTCATGGGAAGGAACTGAGGCACCTTCTCTGATGGATCTTGGCACTCTGGAAGTGCATTGCTGTCATAGTATGACTTGTGGAGCTTGGACGTCCTCCTGCGCTTGCCAGAACTTCTCCCATGTGTGGAGGAAGCCACAGGGAAGCCTCCCAGAGACGAATTTCTTGGTCCATTATCAGTTGCATGTAGGTTTAAAATGCCCAGGCTTGATAAATGATGCTGGCCTCTCTGTGAAGTGTGCGCACTCTGAAGGTACATGTCACCCAATGAAAGGTCTGTTGGAGCAGAAAGAAATGTAGACTTCAAGCATCCCAACCAAGAGCTGCTTCCAGCATAATCTTCCGATATATGTGGCGGCGGTGGAGGACCTTGAGCTGAGGCTCTGATAGATTGAAGGAGATCAGCGCCCAGAAGATTCTTTTGCTCCTTGTCCCACTGCCTAGCAAGATCCTCAGCATTTCTTGACTTTAAAAATCGTAGCCGTCTATCCCTCAACATTGCATTCCAGTTATTTGTTCCATACCTCCTAACTCCAATCCAAAGAAAATCCAATTCTTCTTCTGACCACGGAGCCAAGTGCCTTTTGTAGGAGTATGTACCAAGCCTTTGTGTCACGAAATGGGATCCACTGGAGGTGCCTCCATGAAAAAACTTATCATTCCTAAGGGCAGACACACTACTGTCTGGGAAACTATCCAAGCTGAGATCTAAATTGAATTCAGGAGCCTTATCCAATATTCTGAACTTCAGCTCTGATGGCCTGCTACTTGGTTCCTTGAATTTATCAGCATTCCGTGATGATGATGATGATGGGATCGGATCAAATAAATTTGAGTATGAGTTATGCATGGTAGAGGTTCCTTCATGATGTTGTTTGTCGTGCAAGGCATCCTTCTCCTTTGTAAAAAATAACCTTTCAACTGGATGGGACATTTCCTTTCGTTCATAAACATATTGATCCTGTATGTGGAAACAAAATGGTTGAGATAATATGAAGCACAAATGTCATCAGATTTGTCCAATAAATCATGTGTAAGCATTTTCTTAATAATACATGTATCAGTGAAACAATGAACATGATTCAAGCTTGTAAACAAAACTGTGGTTTAAATTATGGGCAAATCAAATTCAGTTTGCTGAACACCAAGAACAAGTATAAAGAAAATGAACACCCACTCTCCTTTCAAAATGAAGGGTACAACATGTATTATATATACAGTTAAATCTATTTCATTGCAAAAAAAAACCATTAAAATAAGGTAAGGAATGGGTATAATAGACATGTGCCAAAATGCCAAAGAAATACTTCATAAAAATATAGGCCAATATTATCATCCTGACCTGATCTGGCAGTTTGTAAACTGATGGCTCATCCAAACTAAGCCTTTCTTGTGGTAATTCAGCACAGTTTAGGTTGATCTGCCCCAAAGAAAGTCTGGTTTTATTTCTCTCCTGGACCAGTTGATCAAGGACCTCTGTTTTTTCCAGTCCTTTGCCCCTCTCATCACTATCATCATCCAACACAATTATTGGAATATTTCTTGTTGAACCTTGAGACTCTAGAAGATCAGCTGCCTTAAAACTAACAGCTATCTTTTTCACTGGTGACTGTGGAGAACTACCATTACCATGTCCATCCCCCTTCACATTAACAACTTTTGGTACTTCAGTAACACCTGCTGATGTTTTGTTTGAGTCATCCACTCTTGCATCGAACCGACCGATTTCATCCACCCTAGTGAACTCAGATACTTGTGTACCATCATTTTCTGGAGTTGAACTTTGGTTTGCATCTTCAGCCAGCTGTGAGGGAACCATATGGTGTACCGACGATTTTGGAACGGGTGAACTAGAAAAGGAGCATTCATTAGTTCTGGCATGATGCATTGATCAACCAAACAAATACCACTGCCTTACCATTTCTGTTCAAGCAAGTGTTTGGCAATTACAGATAGTCCGGTGCTTGTTCCTGCTATAGTCACCTGTAAATGAATTCCTTTTCCTCAGTACATGCAAACAGCAAACTATAGTTATTCTAAATGCTCTATAGTGTCAATAGAATAGTACATAGCCAGCAAACACATTAACTATCAGGACAATAGCATTATTATGTATAGACAATGCAAGCGGTAGGGAAAATGCAGTCATAATGAAATACTAATTGGATTTTATGTGAAGGAGTTTATAAAAGAAAAGATACGAATCTAGAAGAGGGTGCATAACAGCATAAGCAAGCCAGTAGCCATGTAGACGCTTTCAGTTAGTGTTACATGGGTAATTTTGGAAGATTTTAGCCATCACACCCTGCATTATTTCCTTACACTGGTATGCACACTTTCAATAATATAAGGCACCACAGCTGTGAATAGTTGGCATAAACACTTCCAGCTAACAAGATGCCCAAATATGCCTTACAAAGATTTTTGGCTCTTTATGTAGCATCATAAATTGGATACCGTCTACTTCTCCAACTTGTCTATAGTTTGGTAAATTTGTAGTTTTCTTTTACTGACATGTTAAAAAAGTGTAAACAATCATCTCAAAACAAATGTCAGAGATGATCAGTTATTGCACATGTACTTTGTAAAATAATTTCACATTCTCAAAATTAGAAAAAGCAATCAATAGCTTCCTTAGTGTTGTCTACTTGTCTGCCAGCTAATTTATAACTACAGCCAACCCACTCTCACATAAAAATTTTATTAACCTGAATAGGAGAGGCAGCTGTATCCATATTTACAAAACTCACTTATGCTTGAAAACAATGCCATACTGACAGAGTAGACAAAAAGAGCAACAATTAAGGACAGATTTCTGTATGGCTATCTCACATAAAGGCAACTGAACTACCTTCCGTAATTTGCACATATTCACATAGTTACTAGATCAAAATCCAGGTCCCCAAGGAACAAACAAGTAAATGAAGAAGATAGGCTATGAGAAGAGTTAACAAATTGTTTGTCAAGTTAGCAGTATTGATATTGTTTAAGTACATGAAGATGAGAGATAAAACATACCTTGTCTTCAACATCCAAAGAGTTGCCACCAGTTTGTTTGAACAAGGGTGTGGCATTCAGTGTTGAGTTATGTTTGTCACTGTCTCTTGAATAACTTTTCGCTGATGGCTCTTCCAAACCAATTTTGTTTTTAACTCGCCTACGAAATGTAAGCAGAGGACTAAATCTACTATTGCATTGAGAAGGTCCGCTAGTATTATTTGAATGTTGATGAGAATTTACTCCCACAGAAGCAGAGGTATTATATTTAGAATCTTCTGTCTGATTAGTTGTCCTGTCAGCATGCACACAACTGGAAACAAGAGACTGATTATTTGTGCCATCTGTGCATTGTAATTTATTCTCACATGCTTCTACTATTGTGGTTCTCGCACAACAATAAATCTCAGGCTGTTCCTTTGTTGGTAATGCTTCACATAACTTATGTTCCATTTGTTCTTTGCCTGATGCATTTGCACTCTGCTTAGGTGCTTCTTTGATGACCTGTTGCACTGAATTGAATACATCATGTTGCTTTGTAGATGTCAACTGCCAATTTTCCAGATGAGAATAAGTATCAGAGGTGAACTAAGTTAGATCAACTTATGAATACAGAACAAACATTTAGTACAGCATTGAACTTTAGCACACCGCAGTCAATACAGAAAAAAAAAACTTTTAGCACAAACATAAACTTATATCATGGTTGAATTAATCACAGTTTTTTATTGTAAGGAAAAACAGATTAGAGTCCTGAAAACAAGTAACTACTGACATTTCTAGATACAAATATCTACAATTCTACATCACATTGTACTGTTTGACACGGTAGTTTCATGCCCTCCTTGAGAAAGTGGGAAATATCCCTAGTAGTTATGCATGCCATCTATTGGAATATAACAGAAATAACATCAAATGTCAACATATATAGTAAAGGTGACAAGTCAAGGTTCCTCACAAAATTATCTTCATCTAATATGTTATTATCAGCACGAACCCCATATTTTGGGGCTAAGCTGCTGACAAGTACACTACTGGAAGCACCAGAAGATTCCGGAGTTGTGACATCAGCTGTATAGATGTGTGATGTAGCACGCTTCCTCTTGTAGGTTATCAGGAACTTGTTGCTCATCCCTGAAAGATACAATGTGATAAAAAAATTCAAGCTTTCTATAATGTATAAGGTATGTTCCCCTATGCTTACTGCAAAGAAACAACTGAGCAGCTGTAAGTAAAGTTCAACTCAGTGATATGAAAGAGATGAAGCAAAGACAAGAGAGACAGCATCGTTGCAACCATAACATTTAATTATTTAGATCCATGAGCAGTATGACAATCAACATGTTAAGTTTACTTTTTAAAAAAAAACTCAGTAACAGAATAAAATGATGGCCAAACAACATTCTCTTTAACTTTGTAGAATTAGAAAACAGTATTGTTATATCTCATACGGCTGGTAATCTCCATCAGTGAACTAGACCTAGCTGATAGAATAAGAACCTCAGCCACCATACGGAAAAGGGAGTAGATGGGCAAACCCTTTCAGAATGTGATGCTCGTCTCTAATTCCATTAGGTATTTTGAGGTGAACGCATACGGCAGTAATTCCCCTCCCATTTCCCTAGGGTAGATAGATGCTGTTGAATACTGATATTCCGGAAATAAAATCGCACCTCCTCGCGACCATTACTGAAGCATAATTAATCCCCACAATTCCGCGTACCAATTGCGAACTCCAAATCAGCATCAGCCTTCACCAGCGGGGCAATAAGCAAAATTCCATGGAAAATACATGCAACCACTCCCCCAAACCGGCTCCTTTCACGGCAAGGCTCCCCTTTCCCCTCGCTTGAAGAAACTAAATCAACGAACCAAACCACTCGCAAACAGACAGGGAATCGAGCTAGAACAAATTTTGTTGGGCAACAGAAATAATACCTCGATTCCGCGGGGCGGCTCGGCAGCGAAATTTGGGATACTCTGGAAGGAATTTGGGATGGGAGAGACAGAGAGGGGTTGGAGGAGGAGCACCGGAGCAGAGAAGCGAGGGAAGAATAGAATGCCTACCTGCTCGCTCGGTTTATTATTGCTGCTTCCGGTTCCTCTTTAGTCTTTCCCCTCTCATTCAATGTGTGCTTGGACGGAAATACCCCTACAAAGTCTGGATGCATTAATACACTATGCATACAAGCAGGGCTAACCAAATCGCCAATTATCAACAGCAATAATCGATTTCGGTCTGATTACTGCTTAAAAAACTGTAATTATCAATCAAGAGGTGGATAGAAAAATAATTCTAGAGCGGGGCTAGTTTTGGAAACTAATTTGTTCTTGTTTCGATCCTCCGGAATCAGTTGAGTGAGCTTTCAAGGGAGGCAACTCAACTTTCACCCAAGATTATTGTGAAGTTTCAGACCGATTCCAGTTGAGATTATTGACCGAATGCTGTGCATATATATTCATGTCGGCTCTTTCGCTCTAAGCCTCTAACACACAAGTCAGAATGTTTGCAGCTCATCGACGAGAACCAAAGTGCATAGAATCTCCGCATGTAGCGACACCAGCATACAGAAACATTACAAATAATGCTCTGTATTTGCAGTTCACGCAAAAGGAAAAATAGAGGGAGTCAACCTGTTAGCAACTATATCTGCTTTTACCATCTAAAACTTCTTAAACATTATAAATTCAATTATAGATCATAAAATTTAATAACTATAGAATTTAAAAAATAAACTGAAATCCAGAAACTAAAAAAACAATCTCCCTTACCCAAGATTAACTAGTAAAGCATCTAGTTAATACGACTAACATCGTGAAAGATATGATGAGCATAATGCCATTTGGTATATGAATTTCTTTTCTTGCACTGTTGATTTACATTGTACTTTGTACAATCTATAACCGGGAGAGGCCACTATGACATTGCCTCCCCCAATGACCATTTGGTAAAGTTCTGGTTTGAATTTGACCTACAAAGAATGATTTGCCTGTGTCGCTTTAAAACATACGGCTTTCCCTAGTTGTACGGGAGGAATCCCATCCCAACCCTATTGACTATCTATAAGGATTTTACAAAACTAACTGTAAAGGGGTACAGATTCAGCACAAAGGATTGAAAAAATTTACAAGAAATCAAGGAATGATCTGACACGGTATCTAACGGTATAAAGCTCGAGATTTCACAGCCCTAATCCTGTAAAAACTGGAAGGCGGGATTCTCGAGTAGCTCCTCAGCTGGTTTGACATCCGAGTAGTCCTTCTCCTGTATTGAATTGGTGATATCATCGACTGAGAACGGGATGCTGCATTGCAAAAAACAAAAAACAAAATAAAACAGTGATCTGGTAAGTTAGAATAATTTAAGTAGTAGATTCATCCACACAATTAAATGAAATATTCACTATGTTACCTTGAGTTATCATCCAGCAGAAATGAACTGCTTTCAGCATTGTTAGAATCCTCTGTCATCAGCACCCGCATGTTACTAAGAACCTGAAACATTAGTGAGTCTTATTTTTGTGCTTTCATATCCTCGTAATGACTGTGCAGTATCCCAATTCCATGACTTTTCTAAAAAATAAAAAGGTACTTAAGAAGCCAAGAAATGGAAAGATTTTCATTGCCCAGGATGCAGAGTTGCATAATGTTTTTAAGGAACAGAACTCACATCGGATGATACGCTCTGGGTATTGTACTTATCATCCCAGTACTGTGTACATATTCTGTATAGTTGCTGGACACTCAAGATCTATAGATGTAAACAATACAGCATGAATTAGCATAATATGCTTCCATGCTTTGCAATAGAACTGCAGAAGGAACAAAAACAGAAAAGATCCAACAAAATTGAAAAGCGGGGTTATGAGTTTTTACCGGGCATAGGTCATTGACAATCTCATCATAAGATATTCTGAATTTTTGGAATATAACCTGAAGAGAGTATTGAAAATGTATTAGTAGTTGCCAATTACACAGAACACAAGGCAACATCAGTTTCGATTCACGCTAATAGCGATTTGCTTTATTCATGCAAGAATCTTATTTAATTCAAGATAAATATAGCAAGGTTCTAGGATGCCCAGCGCAGAGTACACTTAGGGGGTGTCAAAACAATATCATTTTATTGGTGCACAAATCTTAACATGAATCAAACAGAATCAAGCGTCATACCAAAAAACCAACAGCCTGCCTGATATGCTTGAGCTCATCCCAAGACACTGCTGCATACTGTGATAAAAAAGAGGGACTTCAGTAAACTGAAATACAGAATCATATGAGGGGTGGGGGGACTCCCCATTCACATAGCAGTCAGATCACCTCAGTTGTAGCCTTTGCACACCACAATTCCAACTCGGCTAGACCAGCTTTGACATACTCTCCATTGCTAAAGGAGCAACATTCACGACGAAGGAGTAAACTACACAACAAACAGGAATCATGTACTACACAAGTTTCCCACAAACAAGAATCAGAACTTGAAAGAAAGGTTCACCTGTTGAAAAGCTGTACATTAATGTACGAGAATATCTGGGTAAAAACTTTCTGAGCTAAAACTGGGGGTACCTGCAGATAAACAAAACAATAGTTAACACATATATATCCAGCAAAAGTGAATCACGTAGAAATGAAGAGAGAGACACATACATGATTATCTTGCAGTTTCTTCAAAAGGGTGTCCAAGCTCTCGATAATTTTCTGCCAATGGTTGTTCTGAGACTGGCCAGATAACCGTCCAGACATTCTCAGCATGCTAGCTTTCATTGTTCTCGGAGCCTTGTGATTACAAGATCAAAATTAATGATGAACAATGGATATACTTACAGCCAGTTATCAACAAACAGCAAAAACTAAATAGAAAACATACCTGGATACACAGAGAAATCAAAGATGACAATTCCTTTTTAATATTATCACGGATGATACCATAGATCTTCTCCACATAAGCAGTTAACTGCTGCTTGAAAAGCAAGGCGGGATACTTGGCCTCAACTTGACGGACAACATCAGTTGCCTCAACATGCATGTTGACAAAAGATGCAGAACGTAGCCCCTAGACGAATTAATTTACATTATCAGAGTCCATACCACATTCCTAGTTTATTTCCTTTTACTGTTCAAGCATGCAGAAGAAAGTGACATACTTGAGCCATTCTGCCAAACAATGAAGTTGGCTGAGGAGGTTTCTTTCGTGAGACACTCCCAGGTGCGCCAGCAGCTTTAAGACTTCTCTGTAGCAGGAACAGCAAGCTAGATGTATTTGATAGCCAGTAAGCAAGGTTATCATTGTCTTCCTCATTCTGCATCAAAAAAATTCACAATGTAAGCTATCTGGGGGCAAAAGAAACTTGCCACTTACGAAATTCAATCAGATTACAATGTAAGGTTAAAACAATATCACCAAACTAAACAGTGCATTGGTCTAAATTGGAAGAAATTATTATATTAGTGTAATAAGTGATTTAGATCTCTGTAGTTTTAAGTCTTTCCTGCACCATGCCCAGTTTTCACGCATTTACAGGTTGAGTTTTGTTTTACGTATTAGCAAAATGAAAATTTTGGACCAAAAAAGTAGCATATTCTTCAAGTGGCCAAGATCTGTGTTTCTAATCAGCTCCCAGATTAAATTTTCAAATATGATTCATTATATAAGAAAAAAATAATTCCACTTCCAATTTGAGTAATTCTGTAAGACCAAAATACAGGTTCCAGTTACCTCTATTGCAGATCCTATTAACTGAATAAGACGGTCAAAAACACTAGTCTTCTCTGCCTCGAAAGATTTCCACTGAAGCAGGCATTTATATATGGTAAAAGCAGCAACTGGCTTCCCCGCGCAATAGCCAAGGTTTTTGCCCATACAGTCAATAAGTGCATCAACATTTTCCTACAGAAAGAGAAAGCATCAAATAACCATTTCTATAGGAGCAATTTAAATAATAAAATATGTTGACCTACAAGTTGCCTGTCAACACAAGATTTTCTCAACTTTGGATCACCATTCCCATAATCTTTAATAGCAGGGGGTGCACTTTGGGGTTCCTGAAAATGACAATTTTTCATGAGATTATAAGCACAAAAATAGATTTAATTATTTAAAATACCATGGATAAATATTTAATTGGTACAACTCCAAACCTTTGGCTCTCCAACCTCATGGTAGCCATTTTCCAGGTTCTGGTTAATAGAGAAGAAACCCAGAGGTTAGTAAAGGAATGTACATTTCAGCAGCAGAATGAACAAAGATTGATTAACATGTACCTTTGGAATAATTGGAATTGACAAATGTTCAGACATGCTCTTGACTGGCGAGCTCAACAATGCTTGCCTCGGCACATTCTCCTCAAAATCCATGTTAGATAATTTCTCTTGAAGCCTGAGCCAGAATAACAAAAGCAACGTCAGCCAGTGTACTTCTACAATGAAGTTGGGGTTAAGAAAATAGAACCACCTTAGCATGGCCATGTTCAAATCAACAATTTTTGACTCAGCATCCATTGCCTTTTTTAGCCTCTCCTCGCTGATTTTGTTTGTTTCTTCATACTTCTTCTCAGTATCATCAATCTTCTTTTCAAGAGAACCGACCAGAGTCTGAAGCAATGGAATGTGAAGTGTTATAAGCATAGCAGAGGTAATTGAAAATATATCACATGGAGCTAGAATAGCAAAAGGAAACAAATCTCTTTAAAATGATTGGATTTATAGTATAAATCCTAAGAAAATGCTATTTCCTTGTCAATGGTGAAGAAATGGGAGGATCCAGAATTTCCCAGGTCTCACCTTAAGTTTATCATTTTCATCTCTAAGTTTATTCATCAGCTCCGTATCTATAACAGGAACCTCTTTAATAACATGTGCTATCTCTGCAGCCTTCTTGGCAGCCTCTCTCTCCTTTACTAGTATTTCCTGTGTCTCTTTGTACTGTTGCTGCACCTCCTGCAAGACAGCTTGCAACTTTGCATTCTCTTGTGATTTAGCTTCCTCAAGATCAGCCTGCAACAAAGAGACATGCATTAAGTAATAACAAGATATCACAACATAACAATGCAAATTTCTGCCTTTTGCTGCTAGGGAAGGACAATATCTCCCCTTGATATTTTTCAAATGTCTGTTTGGTTGCACAGTGATAATATTTGATAAGTAAACCAAATAGGTCATTCAGATCACCCCTTTTATACAGAGAAGCTATATATTGATATTCTTGGATAGTTAGAGATGTCCTTTAGTGCTTCAGATAAACCAATATTATGAAATAGTATGGACCACTTCCTTTTTTGTACAAGATAACCAAACAGCGAGTTGAACCGTCAACCATGAACCACGACAGCATATTTGTGTATGTTAAACAGCACACAAAGTATAGATTGGAGTGTGCATAAACCCAGATGAAGATATAACCGTGGCATGCAGTATTCTTCAAGTTACATTGACATTGTGAAGTTTTATAGAAACAAACTCACTCGCATGCGTTTCTCCAACTGCAATCGCCATGTAAGTTCTTCAACTTGCTTTTCCAGCTTATTTTTGGCAGCTTGCAAGGCACCAGTTTCCCGTGCAGCCTGATAAGCAATGAAAATGGATAAGAGAAGCTTCACCTTGATACTACAGAAATCTATTCATCACCATGGGACTTCATACTAGTAGTACTAAAGTAGTAGACCAGTACTAAGGCCTACAATGTCATACTAAAAATCATACACATCAGTAGTATAGAAGAAATTTGTAACCGTATGTGTGATATTGTACACTACCCTGTAATATGACAGTTTCATAAGGTGTGAAAAAATGAGCATGTTGAGTGACTGTTTTGTCAAGCAATTTCTCGGGCACAGCTCAACATGTATTCATGGAAATAGCATAGGTAGAATATAACAAATGCCTGGTGTGCTTCAATTTACCATTTTGAGTTTACGAAGCTCCTTCCTAGCAACTTTTCCTCTCCAGGCACACTGTGTAGTAATAGCAGCTTTCTTCATTCTTGAATAATGCAACCTCACCAAGAACTGACGGCAGCGACTCTGAAATAGAAAGTTAAACAAGTACAAAGTTCAGCAAACACTTTGATCGGATCTGATAATGATTATGCACAATTTATTTGCATGTTAGTATAAATCAAGTTTTACAGTTTCATCAAGGCAATATAAAACTATCCACACTATGTCCATGTATATGAGTCAAATTTAGGACATAGATTCAACGTAAAGAAGTTTAGTCTGCAGTCCACAAGGCGCAGATTCTGCATAGTAAGCATGCTTTCAGCAATTGAATTCATGGAAGAAACTAAAGCAGGTTAATGGAAATATCTGAGTTGATTCCAGTCCTAATTACTATTCACTAGAGTAAATTTAATAATCTCAGGGGAGTTTTCTAGCAGAAAACAATAAAGAAACATAGACTCAACATGTTTTATCAGTTTATCCAGTTCCCTACAGAGGAAATTGTCCAGTTAGTAATCACATTACAATTACTGACTATGGGACAAAATCTGTGCAAATTAACATGTTCTCTGTAGTTTCAAAGCTATTACCAACTGTCAATCAATCCCAAGTATATCAAGAGAATTTCTCCTTGTTCATGCTACTATTTATTTGCTTGTATTCACCCATGTACATGGGAAAAAGTTTTGTTATTTGTCATTTTACCTGGATAATAATTGCTGCTTTTGTTTGTTGTCTGAAATGGAGCTCTTTACGTGCAACCATCCCACGTAAAGCTGATTGTATAGTAACTGACGAAGCAGAAAGCTCATTGTATGCTTTTCGGGCAGCATGCATGCGGTAGCAAGTCTGGATCTTGAGAGAAGCAGCTTCTTTGCGGAGACCCTGGTAAATTCTTCTTGCAAGCTCCCCTTCAAATTTGAAACCAAAGCCATGTGAGAAAATTATTACAAGAATAAAATTTAAATCAAAAAGGGACAGGCAGGCTACAATTTGGAATAACAAACAAAAATCGCCTCTCCTACTGATTTGCCTCAAAAAAAAAAATCTCACCACGACAAACCGTCTGCAGTTGTACAGCTGACCGTCGCAGTGCAATGAAACTCTTCTGTGCCAAAAATGAACGGACTTTCCTCTGAATCATGTTAGCTGAACGTCCTAACACTTCATTTCTACGAGCATCAAGTTCAGCCATTTGACCAGCACGAAGAAATACTTTTGTCTTGCCAATCTACATGATCCGGGTTTGCAAAAAATGCATGCAGTTTAGTCCACATGTCAAGAGTGGTAAAGATAGAATTCTCCTAATTACCTCCAAACATTAACTTACAGTGCATATGTTACACAATATTCTAAACACTTTCACTCTGCACACTTGCACAGGTAGATACTTCTATAGGAAAACATGTATTTCTTGCACCTCCAGACATAATTTCTACCAAAAAAGTTTTGAATTATAATAACCAATAGGTGGTGATTTCTTATAACTAACACTAATGCCAAATTGCCAACACGTAGCTCCAAATACAGACAGTAATTCAGTACAGTTTACTCAGCACCTTGACAACAAATCGACCAGGCCAACACTTCTGAGATAGTGAGATGTTAAACCATGCTTATCCAGCAAGCGAAGTTAGCATTTACCATACAAGTGTACCAGATGAGAGTGCATCAGTAGTGTGTCCACGCATGCACATGTGTTATGTGTATGTCCCTTTGAAAATATTTTGGAGATAAACATATTAAGCAATCATCTATGGCATTATTTTTCTAAGGAATATCTTAATTACTTCCAAATTGACATATAGTAAAAGAGTTTTAAAGCTGATGTACTCCCCAGTTCATAAATGTATGACACATTTTAGAATCAGTGTGGTCAAACTTCTTCAATTTTGACCAGTAATATATAGAGGTTCATTAAAATTGGTCATGTGAAATTGATATCATTGGATTTGTCATGAAAAGCATTTTCTTACTATGATAGTATTTTAATTTTCAGCATAGTTGTACAAATGGCAACAATTGGCGGCCAAAGCTGCATATTGGAGACCACACCCATATCCAAAAAGGCATACATTTATGGATGGAAGGAGCAATCAGCAATTAGGCTACAAAATATAGTACTTACTAAGCAGCAATTACCACAGATCAACAACACTCAATGCAAAAGTAAATTTCTGTTTAACATCCATTACCTGATAGCCTTGCAGATCTACCTTCTCTAACAGCCTCCTTACAGCAGCAATCTCATCATCACTGGTAAAACAAACAAAAACTCACATCAATAAGTAGGCCCACCCAACCAACTAAAGCAAGCAGTAACACTGTGCAATACCTTCCGCTCAAAACAGCAGGCGCCAGAATACCAAAACGGTCTATGAACTCATAGAAAGTTCTTCTAGTTGGATACCCAGCACAGCTTATTCTGATTGCTTCCATAACCCCCTAAGGAAAGCCAATAATGTAAATACTGAAGTTGGAAGAAAAAATACATGCATATGTGCCAACAGGAAATCTTACTCCACATCTGAGCTGCTGAAGAACATTCTGGTTCTCAAATATTGCTGGCTTCAGTAAATTATTGGGCTTTACACAGCGGATATAGTGGGGCTCAGTTGCACTCAAAGTCTCCAAGAGAGATTGCAATTGTTGCTGCATTGCATTATATAAGTATTGAAACTTGAAAGTATGAACAACTGGAAGCAACAGGTATCGAATTGGAGAATTTTATGTAACTGATTATGCACCTTGAACCTGGAACCGATGGATGAAAACTTTGATGATTTTGAGGAATCCTCAGATAGAAGTGGGAAAAGACCTGAGACAAATGAACAGTTTGAAGCACCCAAGAGGGCCTGGTGTTCAGCAACTACATAATCTTTGTTCTTATCCAAAAATAATTCTGTTTGATAGGTGACCTATAAAAAAAATGTGTCCAACTTAGATTTGATAAAAAGAACTATGAAAACTAAAGAAAGCAAAGGCAAATCATACTTACATCTCCAGCATAATGGCATATAGTAAAGTCTGATCGAGATAATTTTGGCTTAGTAAAGCGCTTGTTATTTTTGAATGTTTGGTACAATTTTTGTGCAAATGTCTCATGTGTCGATCTTGGCAGCATACTGTAACACAAAATCACATGTTTACAGATTATTTTGCAAGATTGGACTGTTGTGTTCTTGAAAACCAGCAAAAACAATAAAACAATTTACTAGTATTTGATACATACCAGGCTTCATCTAGAAGGGAAATAATTCCACCAGGTTTCTGCGAAGGAAGAATCAAATGCTTAGATGGAGCAAAGCAGAACACAACATATCACTGGTGCGTTTCAGCAACATCAAAGAAAACATGTAATTAGCAACTTGTATGTCTAAGAATTGGAGCTAAGGATAAAGGTGGTAACAACAGCAGCTATTTTTTTCTTGCTACTTGCAAAGTCTGTTGCATTTACATTTTGAATTTGGTAAGTTTGGTTGCTTCAATCATCTCATAATAAAATGGTGCAGTTGTATAAGCCCAACCCAGACAGTAGTACAGTACATAATTTTGTTTAATTACTTCGTATGAGGTGCTTCAGGATGGGCATGTGACTGGTATCATGGTTGCAACAAAAAACAAAAAAAAACAATATAAGTAACAAAGGAACTGTCTAAAACATACTAAACTACCAACAATCACCACTTGTTTTCATGAATGATGAATCAACAATAAACCACCATTGGTCACTTAGTAGTAACTAGCGCTAATAGACCTTTGAAAAAGCTGATGTTTAGTCATTAACCACCAATAAGAAATACTGAATTACTTATCATCACTAGTTAGTGATTACAGTAGATCACTACCAATCCACCCTAGTCATGAATTCAATGAATGGTTAGGGATCCAGCATAACATTGTGAAAGCATGGGTACAAAGGTAGTATCTGAAGGGGATGTTCCAATATGGCAAATGCCCCTTGTGGACCATGGCCTCAATCACATGAGCTCATTCAATTTAAGAAACCAAGCAACAGAACAGGTGAAGAACTTTGACAACCTCATGCAAGGATTACTTTGTACGAGACAGCACAAACTCATAATTCATAAAAAGAGGTCCCCATTTCAGCCAGACTTCTCTTAGAACAACTAGATCACAATTTCAGCCAGACTTCTCTTAGAACAACTAGATCACAATTCACAAGATTCAAAATGTATATATAATCATACGATGAAAACAACCTTCTCGATGAGATCAAGAACATCCTGATTGTCAATGAACTCAATATAACTCCAATTAATTTCTTCTTTAGTGTACTCTTCCTGCTCCATCTTAAAGACATGCTGCAGGAAAGAACTTCAGAATTAGAAATCTCCATTTCGAAAATACAATGTCAGTCAAAATAGAAGTGTTGATTGTATACTTGTATCAGATAAGAAAATGGAAAACTTGCCTGGTTGAAGTGCTGTTGCAACTTTT
Source organism: Zizania palustris (assembly GCA_019279435.1). NCBI lineage: Eukaryota > Viridiplantae > Streptophyta > Magnoliopsida > Poales > Poaceae > Zizania > Zizania palustris. The sequence goes on along the minus strand of JAAALK010000287.1, from coordinate 75,827,839 downwards.
CATTTGTCAAGTTGATACAAAATTGTTCAAAGCTATCAATATCAAAAGAAGTATGCATTAGATCTGGGCACTACAAATAATATATCCATAAGAAGTAAAAAACAACAATAAAATAATAATCATGAAAGAATTGACAAGTGGCAATGTGTCACGTGTCAAAAAAATAGAAGTCAAAAGAAACTTCATGCATCGTGATAATATGCATTATCTTGTTAATTTGATAATCATAGAAGAACGTAGGAAAAACATATAATAGCATGGTACTAATCCAGAGAATCTACTTTGCTGCTGCCTGTGTTCTTAGCTTTTTGAAAGAGTAAGTTCACACCAAACATGCAAAACAGTACTCCAGATCCATCTTGCATTTCATGAGGAAATATTCCATACCAATGCTACATCATGCCATGTATTGCAGTTCATATTTAATATCTTACATAAAATGCAGCCATACTGAATCTTCAACAAGTAATCCAATGTCAAAGGAAAAGCCAGGAAAAGTAGAATATTCAATGAGTGCATAGCTTTAGTTCTTGAGATATATGGAGTACAACTGTGAGCAAGTGCTTCAACAATATGAAGTGTCTAGAAATCATGCGGTCATGCCATCATCAGCATATAGAAAGACATGAAGACAAATTGCCACCATTTATTACTAAGAACTAATTGATAAGATCACATCCAACAAGCCATGAATCATCAAAAGCGTAACAGTGAGGCACCTGTTTGTCTTGAAGCTTTCAAACCCATAGATATCCAGCACTCCAATTAAGCATTTTGAATTTGGATCTTGGCCAATGGAGAAGTTTATCTTATCCACGAGCCTAAGATTGAAGATCATTTACCACATGAGCATAAAGTGAAAATATCTGATAAAACAGCCATGACGTTTTTAAAACTAGACTCACCAATCAAACAACCGTGAGTACACAGTCTTAGCAAGTGCATCTCTACTTCCCTTAGCAGCCTCAGGATCCAAAGTTTTTACTATGTTCTCATCACGAGTCACAATAATGCGTTTACACAATGAATCTTCTAATGCTTTCTCATCACACCTACAAGACCAGATTTGAAGCTCTTATGAGATAGCATAGGCATTCAATAGTTTATAAAAGGAAGTCAGAGAGCACATACATGAAGAGCTCAGCAGCTGTCTTTAAATGAAACAGTGATTTTTCATCTCTAGGTCTTGATGAATCCCCATCATCCCCTTCAGCAAACTCAACATTTCCCAAATGGAGAATGGCAGCAACAACCCGGAAAATTGCTTCCTAAAGCATCGTAAAAACCATGAGGCAAAGCTTGAGAAGGATAAATAAGATTCAAGTAATTAAAAAATGGTACTACCTCCGTTTCTGAATGTAAGTCATTCTGGCATTTCCCATATTCATTTATAGATCAATTAATCTAGACATATTCAGAAACGGAGGGAGTAGGTGACAATCATTATAGAACAAAATGTGTACCTGCTCTTCAGAACTGATTCCAATAATATCCATAGCCTTTCTGGTTTCAAGGTACTCTTTAGATTCATCTAGGCCTTCAAGCTTATAGCAGTTGGACTGATTAAGATAGTGAAATTCTCTGGGATCTCCCAGTTTGTATCTCTTTAGTTCCTGGTAGATGAAAAATTGCATCATTCAGCCATAATGCACTTGTACATGAAACAGTAGTATGCCGATAAGCTGTAAAGGGGAGAACAGCATCTAGAGGAACATGACATTGAAAGGCTGTCATGTACCAAACTTAGATTCATAATGGTTGTCATTCTAATCATCAGAGAACAGAAAACAACTTGAAGAGAAAACTGTCAGCAACCAAAATCAGTGTTCACACTTCACACTACAGTATGTGGGCCATAATGAAATGGCATTCCTTCATGGTGACCGATATATTGGTTGCAGTATAATTGGGAATCGGTCAATTTAAATAGTATCATGAACTGTCTATCTATTGGTCACAAGTAATACAAATAAGCCTCTAATTAGGATATCCTGGGAATAGCAACCATTTAGGATGGCATTATGGTCAAGACAAACTGAAAAATGGATTATATAACAGCTCATATAGTGGCAACAGCATGTAAACATACTATTGCAGTGTTGTTATTGCTATCTACATAAATTTGTCTAATCATAAGATATGAATAAACAAGGGGCAGCACCTCTGGTGGGGCAGCACAAAGCATGTAGAAACAATGATAATTTCTCTCTGGATCAGATATTTGGCAGACACGAGATCTCTCAAGAAGATAAGTTCTGACAGCGGCTCCTGATATTCTCCCATTCTGATCAAACTGGATCTCAACAAACTTACCAAAACGACTGCAGTAACAGCGGTGAAAATATGATTGGTTAAGTACGTAAGTGACAGAGATAGTTAATCAGACTGGTCATACGAGGAATGCTTCCTACCTTGAATTATTGTTTCTGACCGTCTTTGCATTTCCAAATGCTTCAAGTACAGGATTAGACTGAGAAGAATATGAATATAAGCTAATCAGTTGAAAAGGAACAGCAGATGGTCACTGAAATAGCATTCCGAAACTAGGTGACTCTCAGAAATTATCACCTGAAGAACTTGCTTCTCAACAGTTCGCCCCTCAGAGGCAGCCTTCCCACCCATGTATGCAAGATAACGCATTATCATTTTAGTGCTTTCTGTTTTGCCAGCACCACTTTCTCCACTAACGAGAATTGACTGGCTCCCTTCATTTAACATCAGTCTGCAACAGTAATCAAGACATTCTCCTCAGTAAAACTCAAAGGTGACAAGAATATTTTTTCAATGGAAGCTACATATTCAAATCACGAAACCACCTTGTAGTTATCAACATATATCATGATGATTGATGAACATACCTGTACGCAAGATCTGCAACAGCAAAGGGATGGGGACTTAATTCACCAAAATCTGCCCCTTTATATTGCTCCATCATCTGCGTATCATACAGATGAGGTAGTCTTCGAAAAGGATTTACAGCGATCAAGATATTTCCAGTATATGTCTGGTTTCAAAACGAAGTTGGAAACACAAATTAGAGAAGAATGATGGCAGCACTTATGGTACTATTGGAAAGCATATAGAGACACACAGTCAGGTTATATCCAGCGTAAAAAACTTACATATATTTCATTCATATCATATCTAGATTTTAAATTTTGAAGAACACCAGGTTCATGAAGATAAGCAAGCTTCGTCATGTCATCAACTCCACAAGGCGATTCTTCTGGATCCTTTGCGTGGACATGGAAACCTTTAACGGCAACCTGAACAAAAGACCAAATTTGAACTTAGTGTAAATGTCCATTTTTAAGCTATTCCACTATTATGGAAGGTCAGTTCAACTCAGTTTTATATGGTCTCAATGAGCAGCTTGGCTATTAAAAATCCAGCCGAAATAAAGTTGCCAGTTGGTCATATTCTAGCAATACCTACGAACAACTTACCGTCTTTTCGTTGGAAAGCTTGATAGTAACTGTGTCACCATGGACTTTTATAACCTCCCCATCGATCCAGGCGACATCAGGATCCTCGACCCAAACCTGGGATCCCACAGCAATGGTAGCTTGAGCCGCCTGCAGAAATACATTTCTAACATCAAACCTAGCTGCAAATTGCTTGAGGAAGAAACAATGGAGTTCTGCCTAGAATATCAACACTCATGCATTCTACATCATTACAACAGTACTGTATTGAACCATTTTCTGGTGCGAACAAGAGTACTGCGGAATGGTCACTTGATCATAGGGGTAGCAACACACAAGTTAGCGCTATAGCACAGGAAATTCTCAGAAAAAAAAAATCACCCTCGTTTCTCATCCAAACAGACTAAATCTCAACGGCGGGACTAAACATGGGGCGTGGAGTTCAGTTGAACCCAAAAATCGTGGAAAATGCCATTAGCAGTAGGGGTAATAACCTCGTCCCTAGAGCAACAACCCAACAAGCTAGGGCTTCCTTACCATCAAAGGAAATCAATCCAGGTCCGGGTGGATCTTCACTCCACGCTACTCCAGACTAGCAGAGGGGATTAGGTGGACGACGACGACAAACAGATGTTGTGAGCGTGCGAACTTTGCGACCCACGGGGTAGCCAGGAAAGCGGTGCTACCACCAGGCCGCCGGCGAGATCCTAGGCTGGCGCCCCGAGCCGGCGAGATCCAATCACCACCGAGACCGAATCGCCAGCGGAACAGCGAGATCGGTGGGGCTAAGGGGCGAACCCCACGAAGCAGCAACAGCAACAGCAACAGCTTCTCGCCGTCCGCACGGTCGAATCGCCGCCGCCTGCTTCCGAATCTGCTCCCGGGGACCCCGAGGAAATGTGGCGCGTCCGCCGCACAACACAGAGTGCCGCCGCCGCCGGCGAGGAGTTGGCTCCGCGGCTATTCCACTTTGTCGTCTCGCCTCGCCTCGCCCGTGCGGCCGCGACGGTGCGTGGTGGCTGGCGCCGCTTTTGCCTCGGTTTCAGCTCGCGTCTCTCCAAGCCTCCTCTATCTCTCGCTCTCTCTCCTGCTGTTTTGGTTTCGCTTTCGCGGAGAAAGGGATTGGGAGCGCGGCGAGAGGAGAGGGAACAGCTGGTTCGCCTGCCTGCGCTTCTCTCTCTCCCTCTCCCGATTTCTTCGTTTTGAGTTTTCGTTTACTTGCAAGCTTCTTCCGGGTCTTTTGCTTCACCATTTCCTTCCAGTTTTGCTTCCGCTGCTTAGCGGGTTTGGATTTCTCCATGCTCCTGATGGGTACTCTATAATCCAAACACTTATTTTTTATATATTACAAATTGTTTATCTTAATTATATATTAAAGTTTTTAAACTTTGATTAGTTTTATCGAAATATACTAGTTCTTATTATATTAAATTAGTTTTATTAAATCTATCGTGAAATATGTCTTAGATGTTAATGTATTTTTCATAGTTAAAGTTATATTGGTTTAACCTAAAAAGATCAATTGTCTGTATTATGAAACGGATGGAGTATTTTTATTTCTTGTGTATACATCTAAAATATCCTCGTGTAGATGGCCCAAGTTCAACAATGACAGCTCTGGACTAGATTTCTTGGACAACTAATGGTTCATCAATTGGTGATGGATAACACGGTTCCTAATTTTAATTTTGGTATATTTTTGTGCAATGATAGTACGAGAGAAAAGGCGGCAAACATATACCTATTATGAGTAATGGCATTACGAGTACGTAATGACAATGGATGAGTGTGACTGCTTACTACAATTACGCGCGAAATAAAGGAATTTTTGTAAACATGTCATTATAATTTTCTGTAATTTGAAAAATACTACTATCAGTGACTGTGGTAGGTCCTATGTGTCAGTGACACGCCGATGACATATTTTCAAACCGTGAAAATTATAATGGCATGAAAAAATTTGGCCCCGAAATAAAACCCTCCTAATGGCTCGGCGACGTCATAGTTTTGTGGTGATATGTGTAGCGCTTTTATGACTATTATGGAAAAGATTAAATAGTCACATATATAGGATAGTTTATAGATGCCCAAATAAACGTGTTGTGTTGGTATCTGTCGAGGCTTAGCTGGGCACTAAAGGACCGTGCCACGATGGTTTGCATGCTTTACTCTAACCTAGACACGACCAACGGCCTCTCGTGCCATGTCAGGCCAGCATGGCCCATTAACAACCATTAAGCATGTGCCACCTTGACAACCTAGCCAAGCGTGCAGGCGCCACGTGACACACGCTCAACAACCAAGCATGGGCAGTGCCACGTTAGCCAGCCGACCACGCACAATGTGGCACATCCCCAGGCGTAGGTGGGAATATGAGTGAGTGGGTGGAAAACAAAGGGGTGAGGGGCATGGGGAACTAGATGCTGGTGTGAGGCAGTGTCGGTGAATCACCGAGTAGTTCACCCAAGAGGGTATCCAAGGTGGTGAATAGATGTTTAGGGAAGCGTAACGTTTTCAAACCTAATGGTCGACTCTAGAAAACACGAGCCAAGATTTATACAGGTTTAAATATCTTGAGAGATAATAGCTATACGTCCAGTGTTTTAGTGTATTATATGATGTTTAAGCTTACAATATAATACACTTAAGAAATGAAGGCTTAAGGCATCAAAAGTAAGATAAATAAGTTATCTCTAGAGGGTGCCTCACCCCTTTATATACTCAAGAAGCAAGCCCAACGATCCAAGACTCTATACCAAGTCGGTTTCCCTGATACCTAAGATCACTTACCAAACTCGGGTGTTATTTTCTAATTACAATGATTATGGTACAAACATATATGTTTATACCGAAACTAGGATTTAATTGGCTCCTAAATAAGGACATAACCTTCCTTATCAAGGTCAACCCCCCTTCATAAGCTATATCAAACTCTAGTGCTAGGCTTGGTCTATTCTTGACCTGAATTGATAAACCTAATGTGAGGTACCCAAGGGTCATATTCCCGACACACAAGAATATGAGGGTGTGGGTGGTGAGGAGCCATGCTGAATAGTGTGGGCCTCATGGCTCCAGATGTGATGAGTCATTGTCAACGATAGTCAAAGAGGACTGAAAAGAGAGAGAAGACCTGTTGCGTCTGGGCCGCGTGTGACTCAGGTACACGGGCAGCAAGCGACTGTCGGGCAGAGGAGGCCGCGAAGTCGGGCTGGCCCAATCCGGGTACATGGGCTAGGAGTAGCAGAGGATCCACTGGGCTGTTGACCAGGATTGACTCAGGTACACGGGCGGTGAGCGATTGCCGGGCTGAGAGAGCTGCGGAGTCGGGCCGGCCCAATCCGGGTACCTGGTGCAAAGTCGGTGGAGGCTTTGTCAGTTTCGGCAAAAAAACTGACGACCGCTGATCTCGCATCGGATTGTCCAGAAGAGAAGCCGTAGTCACTACGAAAGCTTAGCTTCCGGATAAGTCATCTGTAAATAGGAGTTTACTAGTTTGTCCCTAGGCCCACAGTCTGTCAGTCGAGTCTGTAAAAATATCCTAAGGGCAGTTTAGTCTTTTCCATTTATTTTCAGCATCTGTAAAAACCCCAGGGGTATTTCTGCTTTTTACCCTCTTATTGGGCTGCCTATAAATAGGCCCCAAACCCTAGGGTTAGGGTAACTCTCTTTTTAGGCTGCCCACTTTTGATCAATACTCTAGTTGGAGAGGCTGTTTGGTGGCTATGAACTTTTCAGGATCAATTGGAAGCTAAATATCAGTGAAGAAGAGATGCATTCAAGTTGAAGCCTTCAGAATCATAACTGCAGCTACTATTTCTGGCTTCGCTCTGCACAGGCTTCATCAAGTACCTAACAGGAGACAACTTTGAACAGTAACCTCTCAAACTCAGATAAATTGCTGTGATGATTTATTTCTGTGAAGTTTGATCTGTCATGATTTGAATGCTTTATTTAATCTGCCTGTTAGCACTGTGTGGGTGTCTTTTCGATTAGGACACTGGTTATTTTTAGGCTAGATCTTTTTAGGTCTTGTTGATCTGTTTACTTTTCCCTGCTAAGTCTGTCGAGGTGCGTTGGGTACTGGGAGCAGGCCATTATTTCAAAAGATTTTTTTTTATAGGCGCCCATTCACCCCCCCTCTGGTCGCTCTTTCGGTCCTACAAGTGGTATCAGAGCTTGGTTAGGGTTTTTCCATACCTTAACCGGTTCTAAACCCCAGTAGTGATCATGACGTCTCCTGGCAAGGTCCCGTCCTTGGAAGCTTATGGCTATAATTATTGGAAGACTCGCATGCGAGCCTATCTCATGAGCCAAAGCTCGGACATCTGGGATATTTGCGTTCACGCTACGTTTGTCATATTACCAGTTGCTGAGCGTGATTCTCCTGGTATCATCGCCCAGCATGTGAACAATAGCAAAGCGGTGAACATCTTGTTTTCTGGTTTGGGTCCCACTGAGTTTGAGCGTGTGAGCCATCTCTCCACTGCGAGAGAGATCTGGGCTACCCTCCAGGCACACCATGAGGGGACAGCTCAGGTCAAGGCTCGGCTCTATCAGACCTACCGGCGTGAGTACGAGAACTTCACACAAAAGCCGGGTGAATCTGTTGAAGCGTTGTTTGGTCATTTTCAGTCGATCATAAACAAGCTTCGGGACAACAAGGCTGAGGGTGTTCAGTTAGTCTCAGATCACGAACAGGCGCTCAAGGTTCTTCATACCTTGGACCCAAAGATCTGGGAGATCAAGGTATCCTCTATCATTGAGAGCACTTCTTATGATACCTTGACCATTTCTGATTTGTTTAGCAAGTTGAAGGCCACCGAGGTTGATACCCAGTTGAGATCAAATCTCACTGGCTCTGGATCAAAATCTCTGGCCCTTGCTACACCTTCTGTTGATCCCTCTTCTGTGAGTTGTGTTGGGTTCTCTTTGATGTCTATCACTGAGGATCAGCTTGAGTCATTGGGAGATGATGATTTGTGTCTTTTTAACAACCGGGTGCGTCGTGTCTATGATAAGAGAATGTTCAAAAGACACGGCACAAAGACCGGATGTTTTGAGTGTGGTGATCCAGGACACTTCATCGCCGACTGTCCCAAGCGCAATGGCCACAAGAAGGGCACCGGTGGTGGCTTCCACGACTCCGGCAAGCACGACAGCTCCTCCTTCAACAAGGGCAAGCCAAAGACCAGATTCTTCAGAAAGGCCCTAAAGGACTACCGGCGAGAGAACAAGAAGCGCGACAAGGCCTTCTTCGCTGAGATGGAGAAGAGCTACTCCAAGCGGTCCACGTCTACTTCCTCTTCATCGAGCTCGAGCGATGAGGAGATCATCATTAGGAAGGGGAAGGACAAGGACGATCCAGCGGGCCTTTGCTTCATGGCCTTCGGGGACAGACCGAAGAGCCGCTCACACCAGCGCCGAAGATCCCGCAAGAGTTTCTGCTCAATGGCTCTTGGGGATAAGAAAGAGAAGAGCTCCTCCGATGACTCCGACGACGACGACAATGAAAAGGTATCATCTTATGAACGTGAAATCGTTGATTTACTTGAAAGCAATCGTCAGGAGTTAAAATATCGGGAAAAACTGCTTAGAGGGGCTAAGAAGAGGATAGATGAGTTAGAGAGTGAGCTTGCCGTGGCCAACGGCAGAATTGAGAGTCTATCTTCTTCCCCTTGCTTGGGTGATAGCAGTGAGTGCCCAAAGTGTGAGGTGCTTCTGTGTGACCTGTCGACTCTAAAGTCCAGGTACACAGAAAGGGTTGATGAGAGGGACGCTTTGGCCACTGAGCTTGAAAGCGCTCAGCTGGAGCTAAAAGATGCTCAAGCCACTGTCGTCGTTCCCTGTGCTGATTGCCCATCTCATCTTGCTAGTTTAGCTGAGTTGAAAGCCAAGGGCGATAAGCATCTGGGTGATTTGGAGAGAATGAGAGCTGAGCTTACGCAGACTAGGCTAGAGCTTGAGACATTGTCAGTTCCACCCACTGTCTGTGAGAACTGTCTGTCTCTTAGACTTGAGTTGATTAAGCTAAAAGCCGAGAAGTCTATCCAGGTAGATAGTGAGTGTGAGACCTGCTTGTCTCAGGTGGAGGTACTAGCATCCTTGAGAGAGGAGCTAGCTGATTCTCAGAATGAGAACTTTTACCTCCGGTCTATCCTGAGTTGGATCAGTGCCAGAGAGCCACAGCTCGGCATGATGATCCAGCAGTTCAAGAGGCAGGATGGGTTTGGGGTAGGTTATACCTACACCAAGGCTGACTTTGAGAGTGCCATTAGTCGGGCAGTGGAGTGGAGTAAAATGACTCCTGAGCAGAGATATCCCAAGACTCACTCCACTGAGTCTTCCCTGGCTAGTCAGCCCAAGGATGGAGTAATCCATGAACCACCCAAAGCTCCACCCAAGAAACCCATTTGGGTTCCAAAGCCCAAACTTCTCCACACTTCTCTAGACTCTCTTCCTGGACCCTCTCAACCCAAGAAGCCGACACCAAACACCACTAAGCCCAAGAATCCCAAGCCTCAACCACATCCCAAGAAGCCCACCTATCATTGTGAGTACTGTCAGAGAGACGGGCATCTTGTGGAGTTTTGCTTCAGGAGGAAGCGGGTTGAGAAAGCAGAGAGAGCTCGTGGTGGTCAGGAGCAGTTTTACCAGCAGGGTGGTAGACTGCATGTTCCTCGACGCGGGGAGAGGTTGGAGGCCAGGCCGCGTCGTGTAGGTGGTGGTAGGGGAGACGGCTTTCAGGCTCGTGCTCCAGATGGTGGTGTTCGTTCCGGTAGAGCTCCAGGCCGTTTTGGCTACGGTCCTGGACCTCGTGGCCGAGGCTTTAGGCAGAACCAAGGACCACGTTTTGAGCCGCGTTTTGGTCCAAACTTTTCTGATGATTTCTGCTTTCCATCTTTTGAGCAGATGGCTCGACACTGGTTTAGCTCTTTTGCTAAACCCGGTGCCGGACCATTTGCTCCCACTTACAACCACTGATTATGCAGGATCGGGGACTGGAGGACGTTTGGATCATGGACTCAGGATGCTCTCGCCACATGACGGGACATCGCAGATGGTTCTCCAGTCTCACTCCCCCGAGCTCCAAAGAGTACATCACCTTCGGGAACAGTGGTCAAGGGAAAGTAAGTGGCATTGGCTCAATTCGCATTTCAGACCATTTTTCTTTGAAGAACGTTGCTTTGGTTGGAAACTTGAATTTCAATTTGATTTCTGTTTCGCAACTTCTTGAGGATGGTTTGGAGGTGCGGTTTAAGAAGGGCAATTCTTCTGTGTGTGATTCTAGAGGGTCTTTGATTTGCCAGATCTTACCTTTCGGTAAAGTTTTTCGGATTGACTTCTCTAGTTCTTTTGGCCCTTCTCGCTGTTTGATTGCTGGATCCTCCTCTGAGCTCTGGAAGTGGCATAGGAGGTTAGGCCATTTGAGTTTTGACCTGCTAGTCAGGTTGAGCTCTATGGACCTCATCCGAGGATTGCCCAAGCTTAAGATGGAGAAGGATCTAGTTTGCCATCCCTGTCGTCACGGGAAAATGGTTGCCGCTTCTCACTCACCTGTGACTCAGGTGATGACTTCGTATCCGGGCGAGCTGTTACACATGGACACTGTCGGTCCAGCTCGGGTACGCTCAGTCGGTGGGAAGTGGTACGCACTTGTGATTGTTGACGATTTTTCTCGATTCTCGTGGGTTTTCTTTTTGGAGTCTAAGGATGAAACTTTTCATTTTGTTCATGACCTGATTTTGAAGCTGAAGAATGAGAACAATGGTCGGATGCGAGCAATTCGCTCCGACAACGGCTCTGAGTTCAAGAACTCTCAGTTCGTCAGCTTCTGCAGTGATCAGGGTCTTGATCATCAGTTTTCTGCTCCTTACACTCCCCCACAGAACGGCGTTGTGGAACGAAAGAACCGCACGCTAGTCGAGATGGCCAGGACGATGCTCGATGAGCACAGGACTCCTAGGCGCTTTTGGGCTGAAGCCATGAACACGGCTTGCTATCTGGCCAACCGCATCTTTCTTAGAGCTTACCTAGGTAAGACCTCATACGAGTTGCGGTTTGGCAGACAGCCCAAGGTGAGCCACTTGCGAGCGTTTGGCTGCAAGTGCTTTGTGCTCAAGAAGGGAGGGTATTTGGACAAGTTTGAGTCTCGTTGCTGGGATGGTGTTTTTCTTGGTTACGCTTTGCATTCTCGAGGCTTCCGTGTTTGGAACCTCGACTCCCAGTAGCTTGTCGAGACTTGTGAGGTTTCGTTTGATGAGTCCTTGCCTTCTTTGACTCCTTCTTTTGAGCTTTCTGGTGATGGTGAGCTAGGAGAGTCCATCTTCGAGGAAGATGAGGATACTCCAGCTGCTGATGAGGGTGGGCCTTCTGCACCTCCTGCAGAGCCCACACCTTCTGAGACTTCGACTGAGGACGAGGGCGGACCTCTGATCACTTCTTCCACTTCGATCGAGCCCCCTCAGTCGAGTCCAGAGGTGCCAGCTGCTGACTCCGGTGAGGTGACTTCAGATCACCAGGGATCCCGAGCAGTTCAGCGTGATCACCCCTCAGAGCTCATCATCGGTGATGTGTCTACAAGAACTTTGCGTTCTTCTGTTGACTCTCTTGCTGTGTTTGCTGAATCTGCTTTTGTTGCATCTTTTGAGCCCAGAGACATTTCTCATGCTCTTTCTGACTCGAACTGGATCAATGCCATGCAAGAAGAGCTTGAGAATTTTGTCCGCAATCGGGTTTGGACACTAGTAGAGCTGCCACCAGGATGCAACCCCATAGGCACCAAGTGGGTGTTCAAGAACAAGCAAGGTGAAGATGGGGTTGTGGTGCGCAACAAAGCTCGACTAGTTGCCCAGGGTTTTTGCCAGAAGGAAGGTATTGACTTTGAAGAAACCTTCGCTCCTGTTGCCCGTCTTGAGTCCATTCACATTCTTTTAGCTTTTGCCGCTTCGAAGGGTTTTAAGCTTTTTCAAATGGACGTCAAGAGTGCTTTTCTGAACGGGTACATAGAGGAGGAGGTTTATGTTAGGCAGCCCCCCGGTTTTGAAAACCCCAAGTTTCCTCGACATGTTTTTAAATTGCAGAAAGCTTTGTACGGGTTAAAGCAAGCCCCCAGGGCTTGGTATGACCGGTTAAAGCAGTTTTTGTTGGGGAAGGGCTTTGTGATGGGTTCTGTGGATAAGACTCTCTTCTTGCTCAGAGATGCTTCAGAATTTTTAGTCGCTCAGATTTACGTGGACGATATTATCTTTGGCGGTACTACTAACGATCTTGTGTCCAAGTTTTCTGAGCAGATGCACAGCGAGTTCGAGATGAGCCTCATGGGTGAGCTCAAGTACTTTCTAGGGCTCCAGATCAAGCAGACCAAGGACGGCACCTTCATCCACCAAGGTAAGTACACTCGTGACATGTTGAAAAAATTTGACTTTGGTGGTGAGCTGAAGCCGCAGATGACCCCGATGGGCACTTCTGGGGGTCTGGACAAGGACGAGAGCGGCGTCAAAGTCAACGAGAGAGAATTTCGAGGGATGATCGGGTCGCTGCTGTACTTGACGGCGACTAGGCCAGACATACAGTTCGCCGTGGGACTGTGCGCGCGCTTCCAGTCTTCACCACGCGCGTCTCATCGGCAGGCTGTCAAGCGCATCTTCAGGTATCTCACCTATGCGCCTGATCTTGGTCTTTACTATTCAGCATCATCTTCTCTTGATTTATCTGGCTTTTCGGACGCTGACTTTGGTGGGTGCCGGTTGGATCGCAAGTCGACTTCCGGTACTTGCCAGTTTCTTGGTTCTTCTCTTGTCTCTTGGTCTTCTCGAAAGCAATCTGGAGTTGCTCTTTCGACCACAGAGGCTGAGTATGTAGCTGCTGCTAGCTGCTGCTCACAGTTGGTTTGGATGATTTCCACTTTGCGAGATTTTGGGTTGTTCTTTCCTACCAGAGTTCCTTTGTTTTGCGACAGCACCAGTGCTATTAGTGTAGGGAAAACCCATGTCTTCATTCAAAAACCAAACACATTGATGTGCGCTTTCACTTTTTGCGGGATCAATATGAGAAAGGTGTCATTGACCTTGTTCATGTTGATACCCATCATCAGTTGGCTGACATTTTCACCAAACCCCTAGATCAGTCTACTTTTGAGCGTTTACGAGGGGATTTGGGTGTTGTGTATCCTTTCTAGGATATTTTGCGTCAGTTTTTTTTTTCTTTCTTCTTTACTCTTTTCTTGAGTCTTTTTGTGTGTGTTCATATCATACATATTCACATATCACACTTTTGAGCCTGCTTCTGTTATATGATTGAACTGCTTTACTTATTCTAGCTGGTACATGCTTTTGATTACTTGTCGATGATCATGCTTTGTTTCAGTTCATTTGATATGTCTGATATCTGTCATATGCATGGCTTTTATGCTTTCAAACTTGAAAAATGATCACCATTGCTTCTGGTAACTAGCATGTGTAGGCTGAGTGCTTTTGCTATCTGTTACATGCCTTGTAGCTAGTTCATCACATAGATGCAGATATGCAACTTGGACATCTTTATGCTTTAACATGGAAAATATGCTATAAAAATGATAAAAAATCAAAAAAATGAATGAAAATTCCATGCCTTTTTATGCTTGAGTTGAAAAGATCCAAGTGGGTTTGCTTTGTCGCATTGCATTGTTCTGGACTGCTTACCATAGCACTTTGGTATGAACTAGGACAGCGTAGTGTATGCCAAGACCAATGTCTTAAGCTTCCGATGGTCCAGTTTTGGCCTAGGTTTGACTTGGTCGGTTAGCATAAGGTTTGACATGCAAATAACCCTTGGCACAAATGAAAAAGGAAAATGAAAAAGCCTGAAAATTAAAAAGACAACAAGTTTGCTGAAGCACTTTGTTTTGGACAATGCTTATCTTGGTAGATATCAGTTAGCTTCTGCATCTCATGTCTTACCTCGCTTGTTAACTGGAAAATGTGGTGATGCCTTTGTTTGCAAAAACTGAAAAATGCGTGCTAATGACTTTCTTTAGATATCATCTGTTGCACTGATCATGCCATGTGTCTTAGACAGTATGTCTTTTGCTATACTTGTTAGATGTTGTAATTGCAGTCAATCATATCTGAGAAGCATGCTTTCTGTACTCCACCTGCACCCCAGTTGCATTCATTGCATATTTTGAGGGGGAGTTGTACTTCAGAGGGAGTCAGTGTCGTTTTAGAGTGCTTGATGAGTTCACTTGTCAACAAGGGGGAGAAATTTTGGTATAAGAGTTTAAGGGGGAGTTTTGGCTTTCTCTGGGATTTGTTTCAGGGGGAGTTTTTGTCCCGTTTGTCCTTACTCTTTTGATATCCTCGTTGATGTTTCTGAGACTGCACTCATTTTGAGCTTTTACTTTTGGTTAACCATAATGACCGTTTCATGTTTTTGTTTGGCTTTTGGTCATTAAGGTTAAATTTTACTTTATTTTCTTCTTCTTTGTTTTCTTGTGCTTTGTTTTCGTGTTTCCACAGTTGCTTGTAGGTACTGAAGAGCAGATGAAGTGAAGTGTTGACAATGCACTCATCAAGGGGGAGATTGAGGAGCCATGCTGAATAGCGTGGGCCTCATGGCTCCAGATGTGATGAGTCATTGTCAACGATAGTCAAAGAGGACTGAAAAGAGAGAGAAGACCTGTTGCGTCTGGGCCGCGTGTGACTCAGGTACACGGGCAGCAAGCGACTGTCGGGCAGAGGAGGCCGCGAAGTCGGGCTGGCCCAATCCGGGTACATGGGCTAGGAGTAGCAGAGGATCCACTGGGTTGTTGACCAGGATTGACTCAGGTACACGGGCGGTGAGCGATTGCCGGGCTGAGAGAGCTGCGGAGTCGGGCCGGCCCAATCCGGGTACCTGGTGCAAAGTCGGTGGAGGCTTTGTCAGTTTCGGCAAAAAAACTGACGACCGCTGATCTCGCATCGGATTGTCCAGAAGAGAAGCCGTAGTCACTACGAAAGCTTAGCTTCCGGATAAGTCATCTGTAAATAGGAGTTTACTAGTTTGTCCCTAGGCCCACAGTCTGTCAGTCGAGTCTGTAAAAATATCCTAAGGGCAGTTTAGTCTTTTCCATTTATTTTCAGCATCTGTAAAAACCCCAGGGGTATTTCTGCTTTTTACCCTCTTATTGGGCTGCCTATAAATAGGCCCCAAACCCTAGGGTTAGGGTAACTCTCTTTT
Organism: Zizania palustris; assembly: GCA_019279435.1. Taxonomy (NCBI): domain Eukaryota; kingdom Viridiplantae; phylum Streptophyta; class Magnoliopsida; order Poales; family Poaceae; genus Zizania; species Zizania palustris. The sequence continues at coordinate 75,812,219 of JAAALK010000287.1, read as the reverse complement.
TAGGCTGCCCACTTTTGATCAATACTCTAGTTGGAGAGGCTGTTTGGTGGCTATGAACTTTTCAGGATCAATTGGAAGCTAAATATCAGTGAAGAAGAGATGCATTCAAGTTGAAGCCTTCAGAATCATAACTGCAGCTACTATTTCTGGCTTCGCTCTGCACAGGCTTCATCAAGTACCTAACAGGAGACAACTTTGAACAGTAACCTCTCAAACTCAGATAAATTGCTGTGATGATTTATTTCTGTGAAGTTTGATCTGTCATGATTTGAATGCTTTATTTAATCTGCCTGTTAGCACTGTGTGGGTGTCTTTTCGATTAGGACACTGGTTATTTTTAGGCTAGATCTTTTTAGGTCTGTTGATCTGTTTACTTTTCCCTGCTAAGTCTGTCGAGGTGCGTTGGGTACTGGGAGCAGGCCATTATTTCAAAAGATTTTTTTTTATAGGCGCCCATTCACCCCCCCTCTGGTCGCTCTTTCGGTCCTACAGGTGGGAAACCAATCAAAGTGTCAAAAGGCATCCTATGCACTGGGCAGCATCCCCTAGGCACGAGCGCAAGCACAAGCAATGAGGTAGTTGTGCCATGTGACTGTGTGAAACAAAAAAAATGTGTAGGCGTACGCATACTGAAGGGTGGGCAGGTGGGCTAGAAACCAAAAATGTAACAGCATGACACGGGTCAGACTGGATCACGTCTTGTCGGTCCACTATAGTAAGTGGGTTGTGCCATTCCATCTCGACGTGTCGGGGTCCTGGCCTAGACACAACCCGACTAAACAGGCCCCGCGGGCAAACATGTTGACCCATGTCTAGGGCGTACGCATGTGTCCGACTAGCTTGTTTTGGTACAACCCATTTAGGTGGTCCATGAATAGTACTTATTAACGCTGTGCGTGCCAAGTGAGGTTGATTTTGAGTGGGATGCCCTGATCCTCTTTCATGGAGGAGGCGGAAACCAATGGTGTGGCCTTCTTGAAGCAAGCAAAGATGAGGCCCACATGACCTAGGTCAAGCTAGCCAGGCCAATGTGGTGCAAGGAGGTGGCCTTCATGACCATGGAGGGAATACCATAAGGCATTCTGACAAGGAGTAGGAGCTAAGGGCAAACATAATGTATATGGCAAACCAATCCATATAGGGTTCTTTTGGTTTGGGGGTGGGGATGGATATGATGATCTCATCCATGGATTTAGGGATGAGATGATACATTTAAGATGTTTAGTTGGATGGATAGGATGAGACAATTTTTTGTTTGGTTAGATGTATATAACTTAGATGAGAAAAGCTTAAATTTAGTTGTACCCACTTGTCAAATATATTTTTTTAACAAAATATAATCATATGAGATCTTATTTTATAGATTAAATTATAATAAATACAATGATGTAATTAGATCATAAATTGGATAAATAATTTGGGAGTAAAAATCATTTGGATATGTATAAATGAAAAATTAAATATGTAATAACCAATCAGGAGACGACACATCATCTCATCCAATATTGGATGAACTCATTCAGAAAAATTTCCTAAATCTCTCCATCCAGCATATTGAAGGAATATTCCTCTCGGTGGCCATTACATCCACTTTCGCCCTCCAACCAAACAACTGACTGGATGAGATGATCATATCTCATCTAAGGATATCCAGTAAACCAAACACACCCATACATAGATGAGACCCATAATATTGGCTTATAGTTATTTTCTTATCCCACAATATTTATAGCAATAAGAGATATTAAGAGTAAGAGAAGATAGAGAGAAAAGAAAGAAAAGTGATAAATAATATTTTATTTCTTCTTATGGCTACCTTTTACTAAAGACTACTTCCATAATTGTTCAACTAGACGATAAAAATATTTTAATGTTTATGGACTATTTTTTTCACATGTTGTAGATATTCTTGCGTTGCTTGCCAAATCTCTACCTCAATGGCAAATACGATGAGTCCCTCGTATCTAGACCTTGAATGCCTCAGGGAAGGACGAAGAGAATGCGGGAAAGGTCAAGGTAGTGACTATCGGTACTTGGGTGAGAGCTATAAGATCTTCATAAGCTTCAAATCAAATGTAGGTGAACATAATCAAATGTAGGTAAGCGGAAGGAGGAGGAGACAAGACGAATGAAATTATTTTACTGTGCAAACAAATAAGTCAGAAGATTTTATTTTGGTTGAAAATGATATTTGTAAATTCAAAATCATCCAAACAACAGAATCAAAATTATGGTCAAATTTTATTTCAACACGATACGAAGCCTAGATGAAAAACATGGCATTAGCATAGTGACTTCTAGTATCACTGCCATGCCATGATATATCCAAACAAGGAAGGCATAAATTATTTATATATTTCCGTTTATTAGTTTTACAAATAACACATATTCGGAGATATTTTTTTTTAAAAAATGAAGAGCGCAATTCCGCAAATGTGCGAACAGTGTGGTGGACGTACGTGGCAGTCAAGCGGTAGTTGGTGGGTGCAAACTGACCCGTCACGCCGCGCTCCGTAGGGAGGTTTGTAGCCCGGATCCGCGAAGCAGGCAAACCGGATCCGATATGGGAGAATTTTTAGTGGATGACGTGGCACCAACTCATTGGTCAAGCTAGATTTAGCAGGTTATAAAGAGGAAAAATAAATGTTGATAAATAAATGGGATTTGGGGGCACCGTTGGTCGGTGGGCCCGCGACACCCCACGCAAAACTGGAAACGCGCCCCATGAGTACCCACCCAGGCGCCGCTTACCCTTACCGCACACCCGCGTTGAGGTAGGCCCCGCCATGTCGGTGAGCGGTGGAGTCACAGAGTAATACCGAGTTTCACGTACACGCCTACGTACCAGCAGGGGATTAGCACATGAATGAATGATTGAATGAATAATGTGTGTTTGATTCAGATTTAGATTTTAAGAAATTGTTGTAAGACATGGTATATAAAAAACTACTATAAAAAAATCTACCAAAGTTGTTTATTTTAAGTAAGCGTGAATCTTAAACAACGACTACGACTACGTAGATAAAATAACATCAAATACAATATATTTATATAGGCTAGTGAATATATGGAATTATGCAAATCATAAAGTTTTGGAATATGGGAATAGTCGGTTTGTACTTCCTATTAACAAAATTTTAATATGTTTGGAAAAAATATTTTCATCTAATACTTGTTTAATTTAACTTACAACATTTTAATCGAGAAATTAGTTGAAAACTGAACAGACACCCCTTAAATATCTTTTTTTACAAATATTTCTTTGTTTTGACTTTGAGAAAGACTAGAATATTTTTAGCAATCAAATAATTGTACTAATATCACAATTATCATCTAACTTATTAATTATCATCTAACTTCTACAAAAAAAAATTATTAATTAAAATGTTTTCACGCGCGCGCGCGTCGTGATTCTGTTGTGGTGGGCCGTTTATCGTCCACACGCAACGCGGTTTCAATTTCATGACAACTCATCCGGAGATGACGAGGGCACTTTGGGGATTACTACTCTAAGTCTACGCTGCTCTGGTCGGTGCCAAGTGCCAACCCTCCATTCACGTTCTTTTCTTTTGAAAAGAATCTGTTTACAAATAATGCCAGCAGTTCGGCAGCAGAAAAGGTATCTGAAAACTAGGCACCATGCCAGCTACAGCACTCCTTTGATAGATACAATATTTTCATAGTTGTAGTTGATTAAAAATCATAATAGTTAAATGATAGGTTCAGTGAAAAATCTACAAAACTTCTCACTTTATATATTTCTTTGTATATTAAGTAGTCATTTCGCTCGTTGAAAATTGATGATGTGTGTAATCTAACTTTAAATTTCTATCATGCTGATTTTACTGAGAAAGAAATATATTGATACATAGTTGCAACGTTATGAAATTGATGCATCTACCTATCATAGGTTTCAGAATTTGACAACCATAGTGTAATTCACACACGTATAGTAGTATTAAAATAAAACATGTTAGTTCCTTTAACTTTTGTGTGTTTACCATTAGATTTTGTAAATCAAAAAATTATTAGTTTTATAAATTACAAAATCTTAATACATGCATATTTAATATGAATTTTCTGTAATATATATATATATATATATATGAATATATAGTTGATGTCTATAATTATTGAGGGCATGTTTGGTTCCTTTAGGGACTAAACTAAAGTTTAGTCCTCTCTTTTTTAACTGACTAAATTTTAGTCCATCCCTGTTTGGTTTTAGTGACTAAAAACCATTATTGCAGTTGAACAAAGACCCAAATACCCCTAATCAATTACTTGCATTGTTTGCTCAATCTTTTTTGCTCATGGCGCATCTAGTATAGGCGGCCTTTTCCTTTTGCTCTTGGCCCCGGATCGGCAGAGGGGCGGCGGCGGCGGATCCGGCGGAGGGGCGGCGGCGGCGGCGGATCCGGCGGAGGGGCGGCGGCGGTGGATTCGGCGTGGGAAGGGCATGGAGGGGCGACGGACTCATCGGGAGCGAGGGTGCGGAGGCGTGTGAGGGGACGGCGGCCGATTCAGCAGAGGGCGGTGGTGGCGAATCCGGCGGAGGGGCGGCGGCGGTGGATCTAGCGTGGGAAGGGCATGGAGGGGCGGCTCTGGGGGGCGGAGGCGGCGACGTTCCAAGGGGCGGCTCTGGGGGGCGAAAGCTTGGAAGTGGAGGCGGGAGCGTTGGTGGCGTCGGGAGTCGGGCGGCGGCGGTTTGTGAGGGCGGAGGCAGCGTCTGGGGGACAGAGGCGACGTTTGAGGTGACGGAGGAGTGGACACGGGACCGGCGGAGGCAGTGCGTTCCAAGGGGTGGCGCTGGGGTGGGAGCGGGTGGTGGCGTCGGGAGTCCGACGGCGGCGGTGTGTGAGGGTGGAGGTGGAGTCTGAGGGGCGGCGGCGGCGTGTGAGGGCTGAGGAGCGGCGGCGGCGTGAGGGCTGAGGGTTCGGGAGGCTGAGGGCAGGGAGGGTCAAATCCCACTTTTAGTCCGGTTTGTCTTATATGTTTGACTCCCTATATACTAAGGGGGTGTTTGATTACAGGGACTATATTTTAGCTCCTATCACATTGAATGTTTAGATATTATTTTAGAGTATTAAATGTAGACTATTTACAAAATCCATTCATAATCGATGGATTATTCGTGAGACGAATCTAATGAGCCTTATTACACTATGATTTGACAATGTGATGATACAATACATATTTGCTAATTATAGATTAATTAGGTTTAATAGATTCGTCTCGTGAATAATTTTTCAATTCTGCAATTATTTTTATAATTAATTTATGTTTAATCTTTTAAATTAATATTCAAACATCCATATAATACGAACTCATAAAACCGCACACCCTAATTCCTAGCTCTACCCATGCCTATCTCATCGGGCATCAACCACGAAGACATGTGTCGTAGGAGTGCGAATACATGTTTATTTGTTATATTATATATATATATATATATATATATATATATATAGAGATAGATAGATAGATGTATGCTTCTTTAAATCTAACATTTATGTCTCCAATAAGATATAATTTAGAAATTAGTTTTATAGTTTATGTATCAGCTTTATTCTTTATGTGCGCTGACCTACGAAGCTTTTGTAGTTGGTGTCCACGCCGACGACTGATATATCGAAAATGCTGGCTTCTCCTTCTCCACGAAAACAGTCGGCCGTGTCAAATCCAATATAATCTATTTGTGACGTCGATGAATGAATGCGACGTTTGCTCGATCGGTGATCCGGTGGCTTGGTCTGGTCCCTCACCCAACATGTTGATTTTATTATCCATCCTACGTCACCAATCGAAAATCGTTTCAACCTAGGGTTAAAGTTTAGCTCATGTTACAGCAGATGTTCATATACTAATTAAAATGATTAAATATAATCTAATTACAAAATTAATTACATAACCTATAAGCTAATTCATGTGACAAATTTATTAAGACTAATTAATTTATCATTAGTATATTTTTACTGTAGCATCGTATTGTCAAATCATGAACTAATTAGGTTTAATAGATCCGTCTCGTGAATTAGTCTAGGGGTTCTACAATTAATTTTATAATTAGCTCATATTTAGTTATTCTAATTAGCATCCAAACATTTGATGTGATAGGAGCTAAACTTTAGCCTCTGTGTGCCAAACGGGACCTAACACACGTAGCACGGCATCCACTACTTAATCATTTATACTCTATTTAATTCTTTATAGAATGATTTTTATATAGGAAGTGTACCTACCACTATCATAAAATAATCTTTAGTGAAAGAGCTTTACCAATAGATAAATGACACGTGTTACCAATACATTTTTAGTGACAGAATTGTTTTACACCCATCACTAAAGATAGGACACCCTCATTTGTGATGTTTCATATTGTGACCCGTCACTAAAGGATCCTAGCATGCTAGATATATCACATTACGACCTGTTACTAAAGATGAACATCTTCTTTAATGACAGGTGTTATTTTACTAAATATGGACAAACTCTTTAGTGACGCGTTATGTTATGATCTATCACTAATGAGTGTCTCCTAAGTATAAATAGGTGGGTCGAACTTGAACTGGACACACTTTTATCTTTCACTTATCCCTAACCCTAGCCTCTCATTTGCATCGTCACCACTTCTTCCTCATCAACATCGCATCCTGCTCATCGCCCCACCTCTCCATCATCGCTACCACATTTACCTCATCACTGTCATATTCTCCTTGTCGACATGCATGGCCTTCCTCTTCGAAGTGTGTGACCTTTCTGTCGCTGAATCATCCTCACCATCGCCTCATTGTGCCTCTCCATCGCTGACTCATCCACATCGCCGCCTTGTCTTGATTCTTCCTACTCCTCCAAGGGGCTTGCCAGCATACTTCAAGAACCTTAGCTAGCCTCTTCTATGAACACTAATTAAAAAATAGCTATTAGTGACGGGTCATAACAGTCATTAGTAATGGACATCGTACCCATCACCCTTATCGTGTCACTAATGACCTATCATTAGTGATGGATATACACCCGTCACTAAAGGTGACATTTAGTGATAGGTATACATCTTTACTCGCCACTAATGATCACCTTTAGTGACACGTATAGGTGTTCACGCATCACTAACAGTCTATTTCTTTATTTCAGATCTGTTCTATATAGTTTTGTTTAGTTTCTTTCAGTTCAAATGAGTTAACAATTAGATTCGAGATTATCATATAGGTTCTCTTTTCGTTATTTTTGTAATCGCTCTAATGCGATTTCTATGTGGTTATCATCGGTGAGGCCTCTACCTCGAGCCATAATAGAGGAGGAGATGCGATGACGATGACGAAGAAGAAGAATAGATCCGAGGTGGTCATGGAGGCACTCTTTCTATTATTTTTCTCATTGTCCTAATATGTTTTTCATGTGGTCATCGTCGATGAGGCCTCTACCTTGAGACAAAATAGAGGAGAGGCGATGATAAAGAAGAAGGAGATGAGAGGTGATAACAATGGAGGAGATCAAGTAATAGGATTTGGTGAAGCAATGGTAATAACTCTGTACCATTTGTTGAAGCATTTCAATACCGATGAGCTCATGGTCAGGTGGAGCATGAAGTAATGTCGGTCGTTGTCGAGTAGATCTTGTAGTGATGCAATCCAAACAGGGACTAAATTACTCTATGAAAGTAAATTTCTCAATTAATTTGCTCAAAGTAAAGAGGACAAGTGACAACCGAATTTTTGTCCCAAAGTTCAGAAATTTGCCAATTTCCTATGTCCTCGTTGAGGCGAGCTTCACTTGACCGCTCTCTTCACCAAGCCACCGGATTTCCCAATGATGAATGATCTTGATGATGAGCCGGCATCGGAGGTGTCACCCTCAGTCCTCTATCACTAGTGGTAGCTCTTCTCCACTTCAGATAGGCGAGCTTCGGCCTTCATAATCTTTTGGGTCTTCTCCACAACCTTCTTGGAGAGATCACCGGGTTCTCCTCCGAGCCATAAAGGAGGTGGAAACCTCCAAGAGTAACAAGCTACAATCAAAGATAAGAGGGGACAATCAAGTGCCAAGGAATACAAATGCTCGCTATAAAATGCTCTCTTAATCACCATTTCCTTCACATCACACTAGTGCTCCATTCTAAGTGCTCAATTGTGGGAGAGTGTAGGACCGAAAGTAGCGACCAGAGGGGGGTGAATGGGCGCCTTAAAAATTCTTTCGAATCAATGGCCTGCTCCCAATACCCAACGCACCTCAAAAGACTAAGCAGCAAAGTATGAACAGATTGCCTAAGTCTAAAGATATCTAGTTTAGAAGCAACAGATGACAAAAACAGAGAAACACCAAAGCAGTGCCACTAGGTAGATAAACAAAGATATTCAAGACATGTCAGGTTAAACTTCTCAATAGATGATATAAGTATAAATAAAGTGAGATGTGAAGTTACTGTTCAAATATGTCTCTTGTTCGAAACTTGTCGAAGCCTGCTTCGCTGGTCGAAGCCTGCTTCACAGGTCGAGGCCTGCTTCGGAGGTTAGTGGCGAAGTCTGCCGAGGGCTGTTGCGAAAGTGCCGAAGGTTTGTGGTCTATCCTAGTTCGAGTGCGACTGAGAGCGAAGTATGCTTCGAAGCTAAGTATGACAGTGTCGAAGCTTGCTTCGAACAGTGTACTTCGAAGGCTAGACTTCGAACAAAAAGCTTCGAACAAGCTCACAGAAAAACAACCTTCGAAAGAGTAGCGAAGCCTGACACACGACAGAGAAACCAAATTCGAAGCCTACACTCTACCTTCGAAGCTAGCAAGATCGAAGAAGGATCGCTGAAGTGATAACCTTCGACACCCACATATCAACTTCGAAACGAAGTTTGTAAGAGTTGTCACACAAGAATCGAAGGTGAAAAACACACTTCGAACGACAAGCTCCGAACAAACACACTGTGACCCTCGAAATAAGATAGCAGCAGAAAGATCTCAGAGACTACACGTCGAGCGAAGTATATCAGAGAAACAAGCTTCGAAGACAACTTCGAAGCCTTTCGAAGTATGCCTCCGCACAGACGGTCGAAGTATGTCAAACTGATAGACAGCACAAAATGTACTTCGAAGCTAGAAACACCGTACACAAAAGTGAAGTCGAAATTCAAGCGAAGCCCTTGAAGATGTTAGATCAAAGCCTGCCTCACGGAGCTGAGGGACTTCGAACAGAGAGAGGGGGCTTCGCCAGAAACAGCCAGAAAAGGGACTTTGGCCCTGTCAACTCGATCAAAAAGCAACACAAGAAAAGCAAGGCTAGAGTACTAGCACACTGTAGCTACAGGAAAGTAGTACTACTTGCTACCAGCCACAAGAACTAGTACTCTCGTGAAGAACAAACCGAAGCCGTAGAGAAGCTTCTGCTCAGGAATAAATCAGCTGTGTGCAAACCGAACCAACAGAGCCTTAAATGAAGTGTTGCACATGAGAATCGATAGGAATAAAAGCTTCCAAACAGTAAAGAGCCAAATGAATCTCAGGAAGAACAAGGCACATTGCCTGGCGGCGCACACAGGGAGAGAGAGCACATGAAACACAAAATGACCCAATGGAATAGAATATGATTTCAGCAAAAGGGTGACCTAACCCTAGGGATTGGGGTCCTATTTATAGGCTGCCCAACACTTAGGAATATTCCACCAGCCCCTTAAGGTTTTTTACAGACACTAAAATAAAGGAAAAGACTAAACTGCCCTTAGGAATTTTTACAGACTCGACTGACTGACTGTGGGCCTAGAGATACAGAAGACTTATCCGGAAGCTAAGCTTTCGTAGCGACTACGACTTCTCTTCTGGACAGTCGGATACAAGAATCAACAGTTGTCAGTTTTGCGCCGAAACTGACAAAGCCTTCACCGACTTTGCACCAGGTACCCGGATTGGGCCGACCCGATTCCGCAGCTCTCTCAGCCCGGCAATCACTCCCCGCCCGTGTACCTGAGTCAATCCTGGTCAACAGCCCAGTGGGTCTTCTGCTGCTCCTGGCCCATGTACCTGGATTGGGTCAGCCCGACTTCGCAGCCTCCTCTGCCCGACAGTCGCTTGCTGCCCGTGTACCTGAGTCACAGCGGCCCATGAAATAGCAGATCTTCACTCTTCTCAGTCCTCTTTGACTATCGTTGACAATGACTCATCACATCTGGAGCCATGAGGCCCACACTATTCAGCATGGCTCCTCAATCTCCCCCTTGATGAGTGCATTGTCAATACTTCACTTCTTCAGTTCTTCAGTACCTACGAACAACTGTGGAAACACGAAAACAAAGCACAAGAAAACAAGGAAGAAGAAAATAAAGTAAAAGTTTAACCCTAATGACCAAAAGCCGAACAAAAGCAAGAAGCGGTCATTATGGTTAACCAAAAGTAAAGGCTCAACATGAGTGCGATCTGAGAAAAATCAACAAGGATATCAAAAGAGTAAGGACAAACGGGACAAAGACTCCCCATTAAACTCACATTCCAAGATTTCTCCCCCTTGTTGACAAGTGAACTCATCAAGCACTCAAAAGAGACACAGACTCCCCCTGAAATGTAACTCCCCCTCAAAATATGCAATGAATGCAACTGGGGTGTAGGTGGAGTGAGTAAAACATGCTTCTCAGATATGATTGACTGCAATTACAACATCGAACAGATACAACAAAAGACATACTGTCTAAGATACATGGCATGATCAGTGCAACAAATGATATCTAAAGAAAGTCATTAGCACACATTTTCAATTTTCGCAAACAAAAACATCACCACATTTTACGGTTGACAAGCAAGGTAAAGCATGAGATGCAAAAGCTAACTGATAGCTACCAAGATAAGCATTGTCCAAAACAAAGTGCTTCAGCAAACTTGTTATCATTTCAATTCTCAGTCTTTTTCTTATCTCTTTTTCATTTATGCCAGGGGTTATTTGCATGTCAAACCTTATGCTGACCGACCAAGTCAAGCTTAGGCCAGATTTGGACCATCAAAAGCTTAAGACATTGGTCTTGGCATACACTACATTGTCCCAGTTCATACCAAAGTGCTATGGTACGCAGTCTAGAACAATGCAATGCGACAAAGCAAACCCACCTGGATCTTTGCAAGTTATGCATAAAGAGGCATCGAATTTTCATTTTTCTTGATTTTTATAGCACATTTCCATGTTTTAAAGCAGAAGGATGTCCAAGTTGCATGTTTGCATCTAAGTCAGGAACTAGCTACAAGGCATGTAACAGATAGCAAAAACAGTCAGCCTACACATGCTAGTTACCAGAAGCAATGGTGATCATTTTTAAAGTTTAAAGTGTAAAAGCCATGCATATGACAGATATCAGACATATCAAGTGAACTGAAACAAAGCATGATCATTGACAAGTAATCAAAAGCATGTACCAGCTAGAATAAGTAAAGCAGTTCAATCATATAACAGAAGCAACTCAAAAGTGTGATATGTGAATATGTATGATATGAACACACACAAAAAGACTCAAGAAAAGAGTAAAAGAAGAAAGAAAACTGACGCAAAATATCCTAGAAAGGATACACAACACCCAAATCCCCTCGTAAACGCTCAAAGGTAGACTGATCTAGGGGTTTGGTGAAAATGTCAGCCAACTGATGATGGGAATCAACATGAACAAGGTCAATGACACCTTTCTCATATTGATCCCGCAGAAAATGAAAGCGCTAATCAATGTGTTTGGTTTTTGAATGGAGACAGGGGTTTTTCCCTAGACTAATAGCACTGGTGCTGTCGCAAAACAATGGAATCCTGGTAGGAAAGAATAACCCAAAATCTCGCAGAGTGGAAATCATCCAAACCAACTGTGAGCAGCAGCTAGCAGCAGCTACATACTCAGCCTCAGTGGTCGAAAGAGCAACTCCAGATTGCTTTCGAGAAGACCAAGAGACATGAGATGAACCAAGAAACTGGCAAGTACCGGAAGTCGACTTGCGATCCAACCGACACCCACCAAAGTCGGCATCCGAAAAGCCAGATAAATCAAGAGATGATGATGCTGAATAGTAAAGACCGAGATCAGGCGCATAAGTGAGATACCTGAAGATGCGCTTGACAGCCTGCCGATGAGACGCGCGTGGTGAAGACTGAAAACGCGCGCAAAGTCCCACGCTGAACTGAATGTCTGGTCTTGTCGTCGTTAAGTACAATAGCGAACCAATCATCCCTCGAAACTCCCTCTCGTTGACCTTGACGCCGCTCTCGTCCTTGTCTAGGCCCCCAGATGTGCCCATCGGGGTCATCTGCGGCTTTAACTCCCCACCAAAGTCAAATTTCTTAAGCATGTCACGAGTGTACTTACCTTGGTGGATGAAGGTGTCGTCCTTGGTCTGCTTGATCTGGAGCCCTAAAAAATACTTGAGCTCACCCATGAGGCTCATCTCAAACTCACTGTGCATCTGCTCAGAAAACATGGACACAAGATCATTAGTAGTACCGCTAAAAATAATATCGTCCACGTAAATCTGAGAAACTAAAAAATCTGAAGCATCTCTCAGCAAGAAAAGAGTTTTATCCATCAAACCCATCGCAAACCCCTTCCCCAACAAAAATTGCTTCAACCGGTCATACCAAGCCCTAGGGGCTTGCTTCAACCCATATAAAGCCTTTTGCAGCTTAAAAACATGTCGAGGAAACTTAGGGTTCTCAAAACCGGGGGGCTGCCTAACATAAACTTTCTCCTCTATGAACCCATTCAGAAAAGCACTCTTAACGTCCATTTGAAAAAGCTTAAAACCCTTCGAAGCGGCAAAAGCTAAGAGAATGCGAATGGACTCAAGACGGGCAACATGGGCGAAAGTTTCTTCAAAATCAATACCCTCTTTTTGGCAAAAACCCTGGGCAACTAGTCGAGCTTTGTTGCGCACCACAACCCCATCTTCACCTTGTTTGTTTTTGAACACCCACTTGGTGCCTATGGGGTTGCATCCTGGTGGCGGCTCAACTAGTGTCCAAACCCGATTACGGACAAAGTTCTCAAGCTCTTCTTGCATAGCATTAATCCAATTTGAATCAGAAAGAGCATGAGAAACATCTCTCGGCTCAAAAGATGCAACAAAAGCAGATTCGGAAAACACAGCAAGAGAGTTACCAGATGAACGCAAAGTCCTTTCAGTCAAATCACCGATGATGAGCTCTGAGGGGTGATCACGCTGAACTGCTCGGGGTCCCTGGTGATTTGAAGTCACCTCACAGGAGTCAGCAGCTGGCACCTCTGGACTCAACTGAGGAGGCTCGATCGAAGTGGAAGAAGTGATCAGAGGTCCGCCCCCGTCCTCAGTCGAAGTCTCAGAAGGTGTGGGCTCTGCAGGGGGTGCAGAAGGCCCACCCTCATTAGCGGCTGGAGTATCCTCATCTTCCTCGAAGATGGACTCTCCGAGCTCACCATCAGAAGGCTCAAAAGAAGGAGTCAAAGAAGACAAGGACTCATCAAATGAAACCTCACAAGTCTCGACAAGCAGCTGAGATTCGAGGTTCCAAACACGGAAGCCTCGAGAATGCAAAGCGTAGCCAAGAAAAACACCGTCCCAGCAACGAGACTCAAACTTGTCCAAATGCCCTCCCTTCTTGAGCACAAAGCACTTGCAGCCGAACGCTCGCAAGTGGCTCACCTTGGGCTGTCTGCCAAACCGCAACTCATATGAGGTCTTACCTAGGTAAGCTCTAAGAAAAATGCGGTTGGCCAGATAGCAAGCCGTGTTCATGGCTTCAGCCCAAAAATGTATAGGAGTCATGTGCTCATCGAGCATCGTCCCAGCCATCTCGACTAGCGTGCGGTTCTTTCGTTCTACAACACCGTTCTGTGGGGGAGTGTAAGGAGAAGAAAACTGATGGTCAAGACCTTGATCGCTACAGAAGCTGACGAACTGAGAATTTTTTAACTCAGAGCCGTTGTCGGAGCGAATTGCTCGCATCCAACCATTGTTCTCATTCTTCAGCTTTAAAATCAGGTCATGAACAAACTGAAAAGTTTCATCCTTAGACTCCAAAAAGAAAACCCACGAGAATCAATAAAAGTCGTCAACAATGACAAGTGCGTACCACTTCCCACCGACTGAACGTACCCGAGCTGGACCAACAGTGTCCAAGTGTAAAAGCTCGCCCGGATACGAAGTCATCACCTGAGTCACAGGTGAGTGAGAAGCGGCAACCATTTTCCCATGACGACAGGGATGACAAACTAGATCTTTCTCCATTTTAAGCTTGGGCAATCCTCGGATGAGGTCCATAGAGCTTAACCTGACTAGCAGATCAAAACTCAAATGACCTAACCTCCTATGCCACTTCCAGAGCTCAGAAGAAGATCCAGCAATCAAGCAGCGAGAAGGGCCAAAATAACTAGAGAAGTCAATTCGAAAAACTTTACCGAATGGTAAAATCTGGCAAATCAAAGACCCTCTAGAATCAAACACAAAAGAATTACCCTTCTTAAAACGCACTTCCAAACCATCCTCAAGAAGTTGCGAAACAGAAATCAAATTGAAGTTCAAATTCTTAACCAAAGCAACATTCTTCAAAGAGAAATGATCTGAAATGCGAATTGAGCTAATGCCACTTACTTTCCCTTTACCACTGTTCCCGAAGGTGATGTATTCTATGGTGCTCGGGGGAGTGAGACTGTAGAACCATCTGCGATGTCCCGTCATGTGGCGAGAGCATCCTGAGTCCATGATCCAAACGTCCTCCAGTCCCCGATCTTGCACAATCAGTGGCTGTAAGTGGGAGCAAATGGTCCGGCACCAGGTTTAGCAAAAGAGCTAAACCAGTGTCGAGCCATTTGCTCAAAATACGGAAAGCAGAAATCATTTTGAGAGACCGAACCAAAACACGGCTCAAAGCGCGGTCCTCGGTTCTGCCTAAAGCCTTGGCCACGAGGTCCAGGACCATAGCCAAAACAGCCTGGAGCTCTGCTGGAACAGACACCACCATCTAGAGCATGGGCATGAAAGCCGTCTCCTCTACCACCACCTACACGACGCGACCTGGCCTCCAGCCTCTTCCCGCGTCGAGGAACACACAATCTACCACCCTGCGGGTAGAAATGCTCTTGACCACCACGAGCTCTCTCAGCTCTCTCAACCCGCTTCCTCCTGAAGCAAAACTCCGCAAGATGCCCGTCTCTCTGACAGTACTCACAATGATAGGTGGGCTTCTTGGGATGCGGTTGAGGCTTAGGATTCTTGGGCTTGGTGGTGTTCGGTGTGGTCTTCTTGGGTTGAGAGGGTCCAGGGAGAGAGTTAAGAGAAGTGCGGAGGTGTTTGGGCTTTGGAACCCAGATGGGCTTCTTGGGTGGAGCTTTGGGTTGTTCATGGATCACTCCATCCTTGGGCTGACAAGCCTGGGAGGACTTAGTGGAGTGAGTCTTAGGGTATCTCTGCTCAGGAGTCATTTTACTCCACTCCACTACCGACTAATGGCACTCTCAAAGTCAGCCTTGGTGTAGGTGTAACCTACCCCAAACCCATCCTTCCTCTTGAACTGCTGGATCATCATGCCGAGCTGTGGCTCTCAGGCACTGATCCAACTCAGGATAGAACGGAGGTAAAAGTTCTCATTCTGAGAATCAGCTAGCTCCTCTCTCAAGGAAGCTAGAACCTCCACCTGAGACAAGCAGATCTCACACTCACTCTCTACTTGGACAGACTTTTCGGCTTTCAGCTTGATCAACTCCATTCTAAGAGACAGACAGTTCTCACAGACAGTGGGTGGAACTGACAGTGTCTCAAGCTCTAGCCTAGTCTGTGCCAGCTCAGCTTTCACTCTCTCCAAATCACCCAAACGCTCATCGCCCTTGGCTTTTAGCTCAGCTAAGACAGCTAAATGAGATGGGCAATCAGTGCAGGGTACGATGACAGTGGCTTGAGCATCTTTCAGCTCCAGCTGAGCGCTTTCAAGCTCAGTGGCCAAAGCGTCCCTCTCATCAACCCTTTCTGTGTACTTGGACTTCAGAGTCGACAAGTCACACAGAAGCACCTCACACTTTGAGCACTCACTGCTATCACCCAAGCAGGGGGAAGAAGATAGACTCTCAATTCTGCCGTTGGCCACGACAAGCTCACTCTCTAATTCGTCTATCCTTTTCTTAGCCCCCTAAGCAGTTTCTCCCGATATTTCAACTCCTGACGATTGCTCTCAAGTAAATCAACAATTTCACGTTCATAGGATGATACCTTGTTGTCGTCGTCGTCGGAATCATCAAAGGAGCTCTTTTCTTCCTTATCCCCAAGAGCCATTGAACAGAAGCTCTTGTGGGATCTTCGGCGCTGATGTGAGTGGCTCTTCAGTCTGTCCCCGAAGGCCATGAAGCATAGCCCTGCCGGATCGTCCTTGTCTTTCCCCTTCCTGATGGTGATCTCCTCATCGCTTGAGCTCGATGAAGAGGAAGAAGACGTGGACTGCTTGGAGTAGCTCTTCTCTATTTCGGCGAAGAAGACCTTGTCGCACTTCTTGTTCTCTCACTGGTAGTCCTTCAGGGCCTTTTTGAAAAATCTGGTCTTCGTCTTGCCCTTGTTGAAGGAAGAGCTTTCGTGCTTGCCAGAGTTGTGGAAGCCACCACCGGTGCCCTTCTTGTGTCCATTGCGCTTGGGGCAGTCGACGATGAAGTGTCCTGGGTCACCACACTCAAAGCACCCGGATTTTGTGCCGTGTCTCTTGAACATTCGTTTGTCATAAACACTACGCACCCGGTTGTTAAAAAGACACAGGTCATCATCCCCCAAAGACTCAAGCTGGTCCTCAGTGATAGACATCAAGGAGAACCCATCACAACTCTCAGAGAAGGGATCAATAGAAGGTGTAGCAAGGGCCAGATATTTTGATCCAGAGCTAGTGAGATTTGATCTCAGTTGGATATCAACCTCAGTGGCCTTCAGCTTGCTAAACAACTCAGAGATAGTCAAGGTATCATAAGAAGTACTCTCAACGATAGAGGATACCTTGATCTCCCAGATCTTTGGGTCCAAGGTATGAAGAATCTTGAGTGCCTGCTCGTGATCTGAGACTAACTGAGCACCCTCAGCCTTGTTGTCTCGAAGCTTGTTTATGATCGACTGAAAACGACCAAACAAAGCTGCAATAGATTCACCTGGCTTTTGTGTGAAGTTCTCATATTCACGCCGGTAGGTCTGATAGAGCCGAGCCTTGACCTGGGCTGTTCCCTCATGGTGTGCCTTGAGGGTAGCCCAGATCTCTCTCGCAGTAGAGAGATGGCTCACACGCTCAAACTCAGTGGGACCTAGACCAGAAAACAGAATGTTCACAGCTTTACTATTGCTCAGATGATGGGCAATGATACCAGGAGTACCATACTCAGCAACTGGCAATATAACAAATGTATCGTGAACGCAAATGTCCCAGATGTCCGAGCCCTGGCTCATGAGATAGGCTCGCATTCGAGTCTTCCAATCCATAGGCTTCCAAGGACGGGACCTTTCCAGGAGAAGTCATGATCACTACTGCGGTTTAGAACTGGTTAAGGTATGGAAAAACCCTAACCAGGCTCTGATACCACTTGTAGGACCAAAAGTAGCGACCAGAGGGGGGGTGAATGGGCGCCTTTAAAATTTCTTTCAAATCAATGGCCTGCTCCCAATACCCAACGCACCTCAAAAGACTAAGCATCAAAGTATGAACAGATTGCCCAAGTCTAAAGATATCTAGCCTAGAAGCAACAGATGACAAAAACAGAGAAACACCAAAGCAGTGCCACTAGGTAGATAAACAAAGATATTCAAGACATGGCAGGTTAAACTTCTCAATAGATGATCTAAGTATAAATAAAGTGAGATGTGAAGTTACTGTTCAAATCTCTCTCCTGTTCGAAACTTGTCGAAGCCTGCTTCGCTGGTCGAAGCCTGCTTCACAGGTCGAGGCCTGCTTTGGAGGTTAGTGGCGAAGTCTGCTGAGGGATGTTGTGAAAGTGCCGAAGGTTTGTGGTCTATCCTAGTTCGAGTGCGACTGAGAGCGAAGTATGCTTCGAACCTAAGTATGACAGTGTCGAAGCTTGCTTCGAACAATGTACTTCGAAGGCTAGACTTCGAACAGAAAGCTTCGAACAAGCTCACAGAAAAACAACCTTCGAAAGAGTAGCGAAGCCTGACACACGACAGAGAACCCAAATTCGAAGCCTACACTCTACCTTAGAAGCTAGCAAGATCGAAGAAGGATCGCTGAAGTGATAACCTTTGACACCCACAGATCAACTTCGAAACGAAGTTTGTAAGAGTTGTCACACAAGAATCGAAGGTGAAAAACACACTTTGAACGACAAGCTCCGAACAAGCACACTGTGACCCTCGAAATAAGATAGCAGCAGAAAGATCTTAGAGACTACACGTCGAGCAAAGTATATCAGAGAAACAAGCTTCGAAGACAACTTCGAAGCCTTTCGAAGTATGCCTTCGCACAGACGGTCGAAGTATGTCAAACTGACAGACATCACAAAATGTACTTCGAAGCTAGAAACACCGTACACAAAAGTGAAGTCGAAGTTCAAGCGAAGCCCTTGAAGATGTCAGATCGAAGCCTGCCTCACGGAGCTGAGGGACTTCGAACAAAGAGAGGGGGCTTCGCCAGAAACAGCCAGAAAAGGGACTTTGGCCTTGTCAACTCGATCAAAAAGCAACACAGGAAAAGCAAGGCTAGAGTACTAGCACACTGTAGCTACAGGAAAGTAGTACTACTTGCTACTATCCACAAGAACTAGTACTCTCGTGAAGAACAAACCAAAGCCGTAGAGAAGCTTTTGCTCAGGAATAAATCAGCTGTGTGCAAACCGAACCACCGACTTTGCACCAGGTACCCGGATTGGGCCGACCCGATTCCGCAGCTCTCTCAGCCCGGCAATCACTCCCCGCCCGTGTACCTGAGTCAATCCTGGTCAATAGCCCAGTGGGTCTTCTGCTGCTCCTGGCCCATGTACCCGGATTGGGCCAGCCCGACTTCGCAGCCTCCTTTGCCCGACAGTCGCTTGCTGCCCGTGTACCTGATTCACACGCGGCCCATGAAATAGCAGATCTTCACTTTTCTCAGTCCTCTTTGACTATCGTTGACAATGACTCATCACATCTGGAGCCATGAGGCCCACACTATTTAGCATGGCTCCTCAGAGAGACTCTCTAGTACTCAAGTATTTTCATGTGAGTGCCAAAAGTCTAGCAAAGGACCTGTAGAAAGGGTTTAAATACCCACACACACTTAAACTAGCCGTTAGGCAAAGTGGGTGAACTCTCTATGCATTGCCGGTCTGACTACCCATCTTGGGTTGGTCGAACTGACCCCCTTACAACAACTAGAAAACTAGTTGTTTTGTTGATATAACAGGGTCACTCGATCTAACCAACCATGTTCACCCCGTTAGACCGGCCATCGGCTCAGTCGGACCGATAACAG
This sequence comes from Zizania palustris, assembly GCA_019279435.1. Taxonomy (NCBI): domain Eukaryota; kingdom Viridiplantae; phylum Streptophyta; class Magnoliopsida; order Poales; family Poaceae; genus Zizania; species Zizania palustris. Next base: position 75,792,823 of record JAAALK010000287.1, on the reverse strand, counting down.
AGTTTTTGGCTCTAGAAAACTACAAGAGATAAATCGGAGCACACCGGTCAGATCGACCCTCTTGGCCAGTTGAACCGCCCAACACGGGCTAGTTGGACCGACACCCCCATGTCGATCTGATCGTCTGTTCTAGAAAAATAGGAAAAAACTTGCAACTTTTGCTACTCAAACATGTGACCAAAAGCTACTATATGTAATGTAAATTGACACTTAAAACTCAACTCATAGCCAAGATGCAACCCCCCTTGATAGTACGACAAAGTTTAAAATTAAACCTAGTCTAATTGATCGCTTCAAACACCTCGATCAATTTCCTATACCTCAACCGTTTTTCTATTGCTTTTCAACATGTCATTTCACTGGGGTTTTCCATCTTGTGCTCCATTTGCGTGGCACCTAATCACTTTCTTCAGACTTAATAAAAATATTAGTCCACAAACACGCGCTTGTCATTAATTACCAAAACTCACATGTGGCCTAGACTTTCAATGAGCGGAAAAGATATAAGGTTCCGTCTAGCGTATTACAACCACAAGATAATATTAAGATAGATAGCATTCTAAGATTCCTACCACTTCTCCAAGCTAAGCTCTACTTATTACTTCTCCCCTTTTGGCATTAAGTACCTAAAAGAAAAGCTAGTCTTGAGGCGGAGGAGGGTGCTCATCACCATGATGGCGGCGAGGGCGGCGCTGGAACTGAAATGGATATGCGAACATGGTCGTGTCCAAAAGATCAACTCGAGAAGATAGAATGTCAATCCGAGAGTTGATGTGCTCCTGGCCTTGGCGAAGGTCTTGCAAATGAGTGTTAATCGCCTCTTGACCTAATGCCATGTGATCCATCCTCTCATTTAACTACTGGAAGCCTACTGTCACTTGTTGCATCACTGGATCAAAGTATTGAGCAGCGTCCATGCCAAAGTAAGGTGGATGAGTATATGGTCCATAACCATAGTCCTGAGGTGGAGGAGGAGGCGGGACAAAGGAGATACTAGGCATGTCGTGATTGGAAAGATGTTCCACCTCGACACGAGATAGACCGATGACTGGTGCATGATAAGAAACAGGCAGGAATCAGGGCCTATACTGTTGATGTGATATGTCCAAGCTCTCATGAACACTTCCTACCTTGCTCAAAATCAATCTCATAATGTAGGGAGCATAATATACTCCAAGAGTAAGACTGCCCTTGGAGAGAGCTATCTCATATAGTATAAGATGGACCACATCAAAGCGTTTCCCATTCATCATCGAATCCAAGAGTGTCCAGGAAACTCCATGAATGGCATTGTTGTTGCCAAGTCGAGGTAGGATGGAATGATGCAAGATGCGATGAGAAACATTGTGCAAGGTCTTCATCCTAGTGACACCTACAACTCTATGAGCAGCTGATGGGAGATAAAACTGAGCCATTTCCTCTTCTAACAAAGGATTGTGAGTAAACTCCTCATGAAGCCGTAGACCAGAAGAGAAGCGAATGTCCCAAGCACCCTGAATCTCTTGTTTGTTTGCAATGCATAACACATTCCCTATAATCTAGCTGAGAGAGTCACAAGTGGTTGGAATATAGGCGGTGGGAGAATTGACGAATGATATCTCAGTTGAAGTCTTGCCTCAAACACATCGTCTCATGGATACCAACTGTTCCAAAGAGATTCCTAAGAGAATCCACCTCCCCATGCATATCCCTCTATGAAATTCACTCGTGGGGAGTGAGAGATCGGTTCACATAAGCAATTATATACACTTCTTTCTAAAACTTTGTGTGAAACTATTGACACGAAAATGTGTCCCCGCACTTGGGTAGTTCGATGATTCAAAAGCATGTGGATACTTAGGGACAAGCCTAAGCGTAACACAATACTGACGTCACGTTCTGACTACCCTTAACAGTGGCAAGGGGGGTGGAGTCGCCAGGTAATCAGATCACACAAAAACAATCCAATTAACTGAAAGAAATATATTAAATAAAATAAATCAGCAAGCTGAGCAGAGCCTAGCTGATTCGAAGGGTACTGTGCAAAGGGTATCACCAAAGGGTACCTTCGGCATCTAATGCGAAGGGTCTCGCCGAAGGGTACCTTCGACGTTCAGACTGATCTGGACGAAGGCGGGCTCCAAACAGATCTCAACGTGACAATCACCTCCGAACAGCGGGGCTCGACGCGAAGTCTCTGTTACGACAAAATATCTCCAACGCGACGCACGGGTGTGACTTCATCTGGCACGGAGTACAAACATGGCGAAGCCTGTTGCGAAGCTCTAGGACTGAAAGTAGCGACCAGAGGGGGTGAATGGGCGCCTAAAATTTCTTACTAAACTAAGATCTAATCCCAACACCCAAACAAAATTAACCAGACCAATAATATTAGCAAGGCAAATTACTAGAAATAAAGTTGTCTACACTAAAAATGATCGATATCTTACTTTAACTTATATTAAATATAAACTAAATAAAAATATTGTAGTAAATAAAAACACCTAGATAAAACTCGAAATATTAATATTTCAGTCTAGAAATAAAATACTAATCAATTGAGTAAAAACATGGATCATCTAGAAATTAATTTAGAAATAAACCTAAAATATTTCAAGTAAATCTAGAATAAAAATATTACAGCGACTATTAATAAATTTTCTGTTTATACGAACTGATTAAAGAATATTAAAACAAAAATATACGAGTACTAAAAATATTTAAGCAGATTAAATTACCACAAAATTACTAAGCAAATTTTCGCTAATTAATTAATAGATGATTATCTCTAAATATGATCTACTAAAAATAGGAGATTAGAAACTAACCTGCATGCGACGTCGCCTCGCAGTTCCTTATTCGTCGTGTGGAGCCACGAACCGGCCGAATCCTTTGCACGCCGCCCGCTAGCTGAAAAAACAAACGTAGCTGCTTTTGATGCCAGCGGAAATGAAACCGGCGGGCTGCTAGCTGCAAAAAGCTGTGCCTATGTGATGCCAGCCGACGAGATGGCCATGGGCCCCGCTGGTTAAAGGAAATACGCCTGAGCCTGTGCCAAAAGAATGCCGACACGAGCTGTGTTCGCTGCACGAAGGAAACAAAAAAGGCTGCCACAACATGTGGGGTCCGCATGTGTGGCTGGCGCACGCCGGCCGAAGACCGGAGGAAAAGCAGACACAGTAGCCGGCCGTGGGGTAGAAACAAAACCGCCATTGAGAACTAGCAGTACCGGAGCAAATTTTTGTAGATGAAAACTTTCGGTGGAAAACTGAAAATGGACTGTAGATTGATCTATTAAAAACAGTCATCTATCCCCAGGGGGATAGGGGCCTATTTATAGGCGAATCCTAATACATGAAAAGACTAATTTACCCCTAGGGTAAATTAAACTGTCTCTAAAATAAATTCCGAAAATTACTAAAATATTCTTAGAAAAATCACCTGACTCAAATAAAAATATTCTAAACTTAAAAACTAAATATTAATACCATAAAAACAAAATAATCATAGGTTGTCAGTTTTGCGTTGAAACTGACAAAGCGTCCACCGTCTTCGCACCGGGTACCCGGATTGGGCCGACCCGACCCCGCAGCTTCCTCAGCCCGGCAATCGCTCGCCGCCCGTGTACCTGAGTTAGACCCAATCAACGGACCGGTGGATCATCTGCCGCTCCTAGCCATGTGCCCGGATTGGACCAGCCCGACTCCGTGGCTCCTCTGCCCGGCCGTCGCTTGCTGCCCGTGTACCTGAGTCACATGCGCCTCAGACTCGGCAGGTCTTCATATCTCTCTTCCTTTGACTTCCGTTGACAATCACTCATCACATCTGGAGTATCAAAACCATATTATTCAACATGGTTTCTCAGAAGCGTGTTTGGCGCGCGGGACTCGGTCAAACTGACAACAGCGTAACGGTCTGGCACGGGTAGTCGAAGCAGGGATTTCGCCGAAGGGTGTTCTGGCAGCCTCCAAAACCAGTCTCCTGGCTCCAGACACCTCCGGCGAAGTGGCTCCGAGCGTGAAAACCTACAATAGAACAGAAATCAAGTGCCAATTCGGTCTAGGGACTGAATCTGCTAAGTGTTGCAATAGGGGAACGAAGGTGTCGCGCCCCGATTTAATAAATCAGGACTATATTGAAATTCCACAGAAAATCAATAAAACAAGACGTTCATCATGCGACCACGTACAATACGGGCAATCATTCACGGTTCGTAGACCGCATTAATACAAAAGTGCATAAAGATGAAGAGAAACTAATAAAATAAGGGTCCTAGATGAACGCCTCCTTCCAGTCTCGCCTTGACTGGGTCGCTACTCCAGACCTTCATCCTCCTCGTAGTAGACGGGCTCTGATGTTGTAAGTCAACGGGGTGAGTACAGATGTACTCAGCAAGCCACCGAATGCAAATATAATGCAAGATAATAACAAGGGAGATAGTGGCTAATTTTGCGGAAGCAGCATAATTGTAAAGCTTTGAATGTGAGCAATTTATTAGTACGGAAAAGTAACATGTGCATGTGTATCATCATCTTCTAACTCGAGGGGTACAGTCAGCCCCACCTCGCTCAACAGTCCTTACGTGCCATGAATAACTCGACCATTCAAACAATTGTAAACTAACTGCGAGTAGTTACCCATCCCGCCCTTGACCGTGGGCTCGGCTTTTCGAAAAGATTGAATTACTCTGATCAGAGATGTACCACTGTACCCACAAGGCACGCACTCATCACCTACACCGAAGTGTAACGAGATGACCCATCACACGGGAACTCGTGCCAAAACCTTCCATATAGTCCTCCCCGACTCAATAGCACCCTCTTATGGGTTTCATATGGTGTCCCGACGCATCGGAGCCCCACCATACCCCCCCTTGAGCCTCGTCGGTACAAGTCGCCCGCAGGCTAGCCCCTTGCCCCCTCCTCTATGGTGCATCGAGCCGGAGTATTCCATACTTCCAGTTAGGACTTACCCATTAGACTTGTGGTTGGTACGGAAGTGCTTTGCAACAGATCCCGCAGACCGGTCCTTATAGTGCCCCGGGTGCGACAAACCAGTGCCCGAGCTTGCACCCGGAACCCACCATACTTATAACCTAGCCAACTCCAACAGAGTCCAGAGACGAGAATAACAGGGAAATTCATATACAGAATCCATCTATCTACGACTCGTTCTTTTTAACCTATAGCAGTTGTGCCGGTACATTGGACACTAGCTAATATTTTTATAGTAGAGTGACAAGGAGTTAAGGCTCAATAAGCATGGCTTGGGTTTGCACACAAGGACAGGGATCTAATAAATATAAGTGTAAGGCTTGAATATTTGACTAATGCAATATTAACCTATGGGTTATAGCGATAAGTTATTAAAACATGGGCTCAATTATGATCAACTGTTTCCACAGAGATGGTCGATGACTTGCCTTGATCAGCAAATGGGGATGGAGGAACCTCGGGGTAGAACTCCTGCTCCTCGATGAACTCGTAGTCTTCTCGATACGGAAAAATAAATAATACATTCAATAAACAGATAAAATCCACCAAATAAAGGAACATACATAGTTGGGGTGTTTTTATTGTGAAATAACATTTTAATATTCTGAGTTTTTGCTTAAAACAGTGAAGTTTAACCTTTTTGGATTTTTCCTAATTTATTTTCAGTGTTATTAATTTTAATCCTAAGGGATTTTTGTTCATTTATTTATTAATAATATTTTGTGTAACAGAGACATTCTGTTTTTATGGCATTAATGTGTAGAGAATAATATTCTGGTTTTAACAAAATTTAAATAGTGAAATTTGGAGTTAAATTGAGCAAGATATGAATTTTTAAAGTTTAAACTATTTTCTGAATTTTATTTAAAACCAGAAATGGGCTCTGGTCCACGGTGAACCAGGTTCACCGTGAACCCGCGACTGTGCGCGTGGACCGGCTGATCCAGAGCCGTTGGATCTGGATCTGGCGGCCAGGCGCGAGGCGGGAGGGGTTAAGTGAAATCGGATGGTCCAGATTAAAACACAGCGAACAGGTATGACATGGACGCACCAGATTGAGTCAAACTTTTTAAATAGAGATCGACAATCCAGATTAAAAGATACCGGTTTGACCGGATCTGAGGGCTCAGATTAGATCCTGTAGGATCTAATCTGGATCGTCCGTGCGGGATCGTGCGGCTCGGATGAATTCCGGCACGGCACGTGGTGACGAGGGTAGTTTACCCTTCGTCTCCGGCGACGGCGACCTCGGGTGCGGCCATGGCGGCGACGGCGAGGGCCTAGGGGCCTAGCTCTCGGCGAAAATGGAAAGAGGAGAGGATGGCGATCACGATGGTACCTCTGGCGGCGACGGAGGGCGACGGACGGCGGCCGGCGGTGAGGGTAGACGAAGTAGAGCGTTCGGGTGCTCGTCGGCGACGGCGATCTGGCGGTGTCCTCGGCCAACGGAGTGGATGCCGAGGTGGGGCGGTGGTCGACGATCACTCTGGTGGCGGTGGCTAGGGCGGCGGGGGTCGGAGGTGACGACGATCGCTCGCCGGAGGTGGAGCAGAGGGGAAACCCGAAAATGCCGAGGGAGCGCTCTGGAGGGCTAAGGCTTCGGGCTACGGCGGTGTGAGGTGAGTGCGGTGACCGGAGGGGTATAAATAGGGGGTTTGCCGGCGTAAAGAGGGAAGGATGCCGGTGGAAATCCGAGGGGTTCCATTTTTGCGCCGGCGAGCTTCCATGCGTACGGGGAGGCTTATATACTCATGAATCCGCGTCGGGTTTGGATGGAAAGAGATAGCCGGAGTGAGGGGATCACGATCCAGTGCTCGGTTGGGCGAAATCGGGCGGCCGGCGGCGGATTTGGGAGGGGATCTCGCCGGATAAGGAAGGGGGATCCCCTTCCAACGAAGAAGACGATGCTGACAGGTGGCCCCCACCTGTCAGCGGGCGAAACAGAAAAGGAAGGGCCGACAGGCGGGTCCGGGCGGTCAGTGGGCTAAAGCGGCGCGGCAGAGGCTGGCCGGTGGGACCAAGGCGGGGCGCGGGCGGGAGGAGAGAGGGGAGCGGCGCCGACAGGCGGGACCCACTCGTCAGTGGCTCATGGATGGGTTGGGCCGGGCTGAGGGAGGATTCGGGGTTGAGGCCCATTAAGGATTAAAATTGATTTCTGATTTAAAATAATTCCAGTAATTCATATATTTGATTAAGGGTTGAATCACTGTTGATAAAAATCTGTAAAAATTCCTAAAATTATAGTTTGGTCTCTAGTTCATCTCATAAAATTTTCAAGTCCAGAATTTGAGTATTTTTCCCTGTTTGGCTTTATTTGGGTTCTTTTGTGATTTTTCCTTTAATAATAAATCCAGAAATAATTTAAATAATATTTTTCTTTTATTTTAATCCTTTTTAATTTCTGGGGTGTTACAATCCTATCCCCCTTACAGAGAATCTCGTCCTCGAGATTCGGATCAATCCTCGAATAGCTCAGGATGTTGTGCCTTGAGTTCATCTTCTTTTTCCCATGTAGCTTCCTCTACCGGATGATTGCTCCACTGCACTTTGCAGAAACGGATGACTCGACTCCTGGTGGTCCTTTCTTTGACTTCCAATATCTTGACCGGCTTTTCCACATAGGTCAGATCCTCTTGGACATCCAACTGCTGAAGATCCACTTGTTCTGTGGGGACGCGGAGACACTTCTTGAGTTGAGATACATGAAATACATCATGTACTCCAGCCAATGAGGGTGGTAATTCCAACTGATAAGCAACTTCGCCTTGGCGTCGGATGATGGGGAATGGTCCGACATATCGAGGGGCCAACTTTCCTCTCATGTTAAACCGTTGAGTCCCACGGAGAGGCGTAACTCGAAGGTAGACATGATCTCCTTCTTCAAAGGCTAGGTCTCGGTGACGATTGTCTGCGTAGCTCTTTTGTCGTGATTGGGCTGTCTTGAGTCGGTCTCTGATGATCCGTACTTTCTCTTCAGCTTCACGAAGAATATCTGTTCCGAATACTTGGGATTCACCAGTTTGGTCCCAAAGTAGAGGCGTTCTGCATTTACGTCCATATAGTGCTTCAAAGGGAGACATCTGAAGGCTGGCTTGATAGCTGTTGTTGTATGAAAATTCAGCGTACGGCAAGCTCTTGTCCCAAGTGGCTCCAAAATCCAAAACACATGCTCGAAGCATATCCTCCAATATCTGATTTACCCTCTCTGTTTGTCCATCTGTCTGAGGGTGGTAGGTGGTACTGAAATTCAATCTTGTGCCCATCTCCTCTTGAAGGTTTTTCCAGAAACGAGAGGTAAACTGGCTTCCTCTGTCAGATACTATCTTCTTGGGCACTCCATGAAGACATACGATCCGGACCATATATAGCTCTGCAAGCTTAGGGCCACTGAAGGTTGTTTTGACGGCTATGAAATGAGCTACTTTCGTAAGCCGATCGATGATCACCCAAATAGAATCATACCCAAGTTGGGTCTTTGTTAATCCGGTGATGAAATCCATACCGATCTCTTCCCATTTCCATTCAGGCACTTTAAGTGGCTGTAACAATCCTGCAGGTCTCTGGTGTTCAGCTTTTACTCTTCTGCAAGTGTCACACTCGGCGACGAACTGGGCGATCTCTCTTTTCATGCTGACCCACCAATAACGTTCTTTCAGATCCTGGTACATCTTGGTACTGCCGGGATGAATGGAGTACAATGTCTCATGGGCTTCTCTTAGGATAAGGGTCTTTATTTCAGGTTTATCTGGTACACATATCCGGGTTCCAAACCATATGGTGCCATTCTCGTCCTCTGAAAATCCGGGGGCTTTTCCTTGCCTCATGTTCTTCCTAATGGCAGCTATATCCGGGTCCTCCAACTGAGCTTCACGGATCTGCTCAAATAGAATAGGCTGGGTCTCCAAGGTGGCTAGATATGCTCCGGTGGTCAATCCAAGATTCAACTTTTCCATCTCCCTACATAACAAGGGTGCGGGTTCTTGAATCATCATGGCTGTGCAATATCCCTTGCGACTTAAGGCATCAGCTACCACATTTGCTTTTCCGGGGTGGTAGTGAATACCTAAGTCATAGTCCTTGATTAGTTCCAACCATCGTCTTTGCCTCAAGTTAAGGTCTGGCTGGGTGAAAATGTACTTCAGGCTCTTGTGATCCGTAAAGATCTCACAGCGATTTCCAACCAAATAGTGCCTCCAAATCTTAAGGGCGTGCACTACGGCGGCTAACTCCAAATCATGGGTCGGATAATTCAACTCATGAGGTCGCAACTGACGGGAGGCATAAGATATAACTTTCCCATCTTGCATAAGAACACATCCCAATCCTTGGCGAGATGCGTCACAATAGACATGGAAGTCCTTACGGATATCTGGTAGGGTCAGTATGGGTGCAGACACCAAACGGGTCTTGAGAGTGCGGAAACTTTCCTCGCATTCAGGAGTCCATTCAAACTTCTCTCCTTTCTGCAACAACTTGGTCATTGGCTTGGCTATCTTAGAAAAATTCTCGATGAATCTTCGGTAATATCCGGCCAATCCCAGAAAACTTCGTATCTCAGATACGTTCGTGGGTGGCAGTCAATCCGTAACTGCTTCCACGGTGGCAGGGTCTACTGCGATTCCTTGCGCAGAGATGATGTGTCCAAGGAACTTTACTTCTGCCGTCCAAAACTTGCATTTGCTGTACTTGGCATACAATTGGTGTTCCCTTAGCTTTCCTAAGGTTAACCGGAGGTGAGCCTCATGCTCTTTCTGGTCCTTGGAGTAAATGAGGATGTCGTCTATGAAGACCACGATGAACTTGTCCAAATACTCCATGAACACTTTATTCATCATATTCATGAAGAATGCAGGGGCGTTGGTCAATCCAAAGGACATAACCGTGCACTCATATAATCCATAATGGGTAGTGAAGGCAGTCTTGGGTATGTCCTCCTCTCGGATCCTTAACTGATGATAACCAGAACGCAAGTAGATCTTCGAGAATACTGTAGCTCCTTTTAGCTGGTCGAAGAGATCATCGATCCGAGGCAACGGGTACTTATTCTTGATTGTTACTTCATTCAAAGCGCGATAATCCACACACATACGCTTTGCCTTGTCTTCTTTCTTCTCGACGAAGATGACGGGAGCACCCCATGGCGATGTGCTTGGTCAGATGTAACCTTTCCTTTCAAGATCCTCCAATTGCTGCTTCATCTCAGCTAATTCATTAGCGGCCATCCGGTATGGTCGCTTATAAATAGGGGTGGTTCCGGGCACCAAGTCAATCCTGAACTCGATGTCCCTCTAGGGTGGCATTCCTGGTAGGTCCTCTGGGAATACGTCCGGGTACTCGCTGACTACTGGTATCTCTTCCAAGGTAATCTGATGTAGTCTTGTCCTTCCGGCCTTCATGCTTGGCATTTGGAATGTGACTATAGTCCCTTCTTCATTAGTCACAGTCACTTTTCTCTGGGCACATTCTATCACACCTTGATGTTTATTTAGCCAATCCATCCCTAGAATGAGATCCAAACCTTGGCATTCTATTAGAATGGGATCGGCCCAAAATATCGTGCCTTGGATTTCTACCCATACCCTTGGACTAAAGGAACATGCGAGGGTTTGCTTGCCCGGGGTAGCTATCAATACTGGCCTGGGTAGTTCACTTATGTCCAGGGTATTATTTTCCACAAAAGCAGTTGATATAAAGGAGTGGGTAGCTCCGGTGTCAAATAATACCACTGCAAGCGATGAATGAACCATAAACTTACCCATGACAATCTCCGGGGCGGCCTGGGCTTCCTCGGCGGTGACGTGGTTCACCTTGGCGCGGACGGCGGGGTTGGAGGCGATGCCTTGAGCACGCTTGGGATGAGGGCACTGATGGGAGTAGTGTCCCTCCTGGCGGCAGTTGAAACACACTACAGGCTTGCCATGCCTGTCTCTCAAAACTTCCGGCTTCTTGGCTGGGGCAGCTGGGACGGTTGGTGCGGCGGGAGCGGGACGAGGTTGGTGCTCCGGCATTGGCGGCTGGTGGTGCCGGACGATACACTGGGCGGGGGTGGTACTGCGGTGCTGGTGGAGGTGGAGCAAAGCGGGGTCTCTGGGCCATTCCTTGGTTTTGCCTGAAGGCAATCATTCGCTTCTTCTTCAGTTCGACCTTGTTCTGCTGGGTCTCCTGCATGATAGCCTTGTTCACCAACTTTTGGAAGTTGGTGAAATCTCCGGAGATAAGCTGTAGAGACAGCTCATCCTTCAGTCCCCGGAGGAACTTGGCCTGTCTGGCCGCATCCGTACGGACCTCCTCAGGTGCGTACCTGGCCAGACGGTTGAACTCGTGCAGGTACTCTGTGACAGACCTGCTCCCCTGCTGTAGGTCTCGGAACTCTTGTTGCTTCTGGGCGATGATGCCGTCGGGGATGTGGGCGGCATGAAAGGCGGCCGAGAACTCTGCCCAGGTATGGGCGTGGCCCTCGGGCAGAGTCTCACTATGATTGTCCCACCACTCTGCGGCGGGACCATGAAGCTGGTGGGTGGCGAAGGCCACCCTCTCCTGCTCGGTGCAGGTCAGCAGATCGAGCTTCTTCTCGATAGCTCACAACCAATCCCCAGCCTCCATGGGGTTGGTGGTGCTCGAGAAGGTCGGTGGGCGGACTCGGAGGAATTCCGAGAGCTGGGACGCGGGAGCGGGAGCTGGTGTGGCGGGTCGGGGCAGCTCGGGCTGTTGGTGAAGGCGGAAAAGATGAGCCTGCTGCTCTTGCATCTGCTACTGTTGCTGCTGCATTTGGTTCAATAGGGCAGCAACCAACTGGTTCTGTGTGGCCATCATCTCGGCCAAAGTGGGGTGGTTGGCGACCGGGGCTTGCCTTTGCCCGGTGGCTCCCCATTGTGGCAAGTTGCCACTCTCTCCTCCGTTCTGAGGAGCGTCTGAACCCTGGGTGTTGGTCATCCTTGAGTTTTCAAAGTAGACACATTTATTTTAGTGAACTTCTTTATATTTTATTTCAAAAGGTACCGTTCTTGCGGTTACATTTATTTATTTCTTCATTCATGCCTTATGTTTTGACATGAATGCTAATACAATCAAGAAAAAAATGAAAAACAAACAACCGTAAAACTACGTCTACGGTAGCTCGGGGGACGGCTCAATCTCGGGCTCGTGGGAGACGGTCGGGGTCGAGGAGCTGGACGGTCCGGCGGGTGGTGCGCTGCGGGAGATCCTCTTGGGCCTCACAGTGGGGATCCGAAGGGGTTTCTTCCTGCGAGGCGGAAGAGGCGCGATCTCCTCTATGTCCTTCTTCAACTCTCTGAGCTGCTGACGGAGCTAGGTGTGGACCATGGCGCCCTGGCGTAGGAGCTCGTTCTGACGCCTCAACTCCTCCACCTCAAGGGTCAACAGAGGGTTCTGCTCAAGTTGTCGACGGAGCTCGGCATTCTCACGGGTCAGGTTCTCCGAAGTGTGGTGGTAGAAGTCGATGGTGTCGTGCTGGCTGTCTGCGTCGAGAACGGCCTCGGTGTGGAGGTTGTCCATGGCCTCCAAGAGTCTCATCGTGCGGGTGATGGCAGAGTTGCTCTGTGTGAGGGGGCTGATGTAGATGTTGCGGTGACTCCCGGGTGTGCGCATGGGCATGAAGCGGTAGACGGTGTCGCGGAGATGGCAGTCGTATACCAGTCGAAGCTCGGCGAGGGACTGAAGAGCGGCTCGCTGGCTAGCCACCACGAATGAAGGTCCTCCAACTCCATGGGTGTAGAAGGATGGCTGTGTGGAAGAGGGACGGATCACCACCGTGACCTCGCAGTAGCTCTCGTTCGCATCGGGGAAAATCCCGTGGAACGCGGGCTCATGGGGAAACCCCAAGAAGTCGACGAGCACGCGAAGCTCGCGGATGAATCCGGCCTCATCACGAAGAGTCCCGCTCATGGTATGAACCGACATCTACAAAAGAGAGAAAATTTTTGTGAAAACCTCGGAAGATGAGAGGATAAGCAGTGTTTGTAAGAAAATATAGTAAATATAGGTCCTAAGTTCAGGTCTGTTTGGCTTCCTACAGTCAAGTCGGCTCTGATACCATCTTGTCGCGCCCCGATTTAATAAATCAGGACTATATTGAAATTCCACAGAAAATCAATAAAACAAGACGTTCATCATGCGACCACGTACAATACGGGCAATCATTCACGGTTCGTAGACCGCATTAATACAAATGTGTATAAAGATGAAGAGAAACTAATAAAATAAGGGTCCTAGATGAACGCCTCCTTCCAGTCTCGCCTTGACTGGGTCGCTACTCCAGACCTTCATCCTCCTCGTAGTAGACGGGCTCTGATGTTGTAAGTCAACGGGGTGAGTACAGATGTACTCAGCAAGCCACTGAATGCAAATATAATGCAAGATAATAACAAGGGAGATAGTGGCTAATTTTGCGGAAGCAGCATAATTGTAAAGCTTTGAATGTGAGCAATTTATTAGTACGGAAAAATAACATGTGCATGTGTATCATCATCTTCTAACTCGAGGGGTACAGTCAGCCCCACCTCGCTCAACAGTCCTTACGTGCCATGAATAACTCGACCATTCAAACAATTGTAAACTAACTGCGAGTAGTTACCCAACCCGCCCTTGACCGTGGGCTCGGCTTTTCGAAAAGATTGAATTACTCTGATCAGAGATGTACCACTGTACCCACAAGGCACGCACTCATCACCTACACCGAAGTGTAACGAGATGACCCATCACATGGGAACTCGTGCCAAAACCTTCCATATAGTCCTCCCCGACTCAATAGCACCCTCTTATGGCTTTCATATGGTGTCCCGACGCATCGGAGCCCCACCATACCCCCCTTGAGCCTCGTCGGTACAAGTCGCCCGCAGGCTAGCCCCTTGCCCCCTCCTCTATGGTGCATCGAGCCGGAGTATTCCATACTTCCAGTTAGGACTTACCCATTAGACTTGTGGTTGGTACGGAAGTGCTTTGCAACAGATCCCGCAGACCGGTCCTTATAGTGCCCCGGGTGCGACAAACCAGTGCCCGAGCTTGCACCCGGAACCCACCATACTTATAACCTAGCCAACTCCAACAGAGTCCAGAGACGAGAATAACAGGGAAATTCATATACAGAATCCATCTATCTACGACTCGTTCTTTTTAACCTATAGCAGTTGTGCCGGTACATTGGACACTAGCTAATATTTTTATAGTAGAGTGACAAGGAGTTAAGGCTCAATAAGCATGGCTTGGGTTTGCACACAAGGACAGGGATCTAATAAATATAAGTGTAAGGCTTGAATATTTGACTAATGCAATATTAACCTATGGGTTATAGCGATAAGTTATTAAAACATGGGCTCAATTATGATCAACTGTTTCCACAGAGATGGTCGATGACTTGCCTTGATCAGCAAATGGGGATGGAGGAACCTCGGGGTAGAACTCCTGCTCCTCGATGAACTCGTAGTCTTCTCGATACGGAAAAATAAATAATACATTCAATAAACAGATAAAATCCACCAAATAAAGGAACATACATAGTTGGGGTGTTTTTATTGTGAAATAACATTTTAATATTCTGAGTTTTTGCTTAAAACAGTGAAGTTTAACCTTTTTGGATTTTTCCTAATTTATTTTCAGTGTTATTAATTTTAATCCTAAGGGATTTTTGTTCATTTATTTATTAATAATATTTTGGGTAACAGAGACATTCTGTTTTTATGGCATTAATGTGTAGAGAATAATATTCTGGTTTTAACAAAATTTAAATGGTGAAATTTGGAGTTAAATTGAGCAAGATATGAATTTTTAAAGTTTAAACTATTTTCTGAATTTTATTTAAAACCAGAAATGAGCTCTGGTCCACGGTGAACCAGGTTCACCGTGAACCCGCGACTGTGCGCGTGGACCGGCTGATCCAGAGCCGTTGGATCTGGATCTGGCGGCCAGGCGCGAGGCGGGAGGGGTTAAGTGAAATCGGACGGTCCAGATTAAAACACAGCGAACAGGTATGACGTGGACGCACCAGATTGAGTCAAACTTTTTAAATAGAGATCGACGGTCCAGATTAAAAGATACCGGTTTGACCGGATCTGAGGGCTCAGATTAGATCTTGTAGGATCTAATCTGGATCGTCCGTGCGGGATCGTGCGGCTCGGATGAATTCCGGCACGGCACGTGGTGACGAGGGTAGTTTACCCTTCGTCTCCGGCGACGGCGACCTCGGGTGCGGCCATGGCGGCGACGGCGAGGGCCTAGGGGCCTAGCTCTCGGCGAAAATGGAAAGAGGAGAGGATGGCGATCACGATGGTACCTCTGGCGGCGACGGAGGGCGACGGACGGCGGCCGGCGGTGAGGGTAGACGAAGTAGAGCGTTCGGGTGCTCGTCGGCGACGGCGATCTGGCGGTGTCCTCGGCCAACGGAGTGGATGCCGAGGTGGGGCGGTGGTCGACGATCACTCCGGTGGCGGTGGCTAGGGCGGCGGAGGTCGGAGGTGACGACGATCGCTCGCCGGAGGTGGAGCAGAGGGGAAACCCGAAAATGCTGAGGGAGCGCTCTGGAGGGCTAAGGCTTCGGGCTACGGCGGTGTGAGGTGAGTGCGGTTACCGGAGGGGTATAAATAGGGGGTTTGCCGGCGTAAAGAGGGAAGGATGCCGGTGGAAATCCGAGGGGTTCCATTTTTGCGCCGGCGAGCTTCCATGCGTACGGGGAGGCTTCTATACTCATGAATCCGCGTCGGGTTTGGATGGAAAGAGATCGCCGGAGTGAGGGGATCACGATCCAGTGCTCGGTTGGGCGAAATCGGGCGGCCGGCGGCGGATTTGGGAGGGGATCTCGCCGGATAAGGAAGGGGGATCCCCTTCCAACGAAGAAGACGATGCTGACAGGTGGCCCCCACCTGTCAGCGGGCGAAACAGAAAAGGAAGGGCCGACAGGCGGGTCCGGGCGGTCAGTGGGCTAAAGCGGCGCGGCAGAGGCTGGCCGGTGGGACCAAGGCGGGGCGCGGGCGGGAGGAGAGAGGGGAGCGGCGCCGACAGGCGGGACCCACTCGTCAGTGGCTCATGGATGGGTTGGGCCGGGCTGAGGGAGGATTCGGGGTTGAGGCCCATTAAGGATTAAAATTGATTTCTGATTTAAAATAATTCCAGTAATTCATATATTTGATTAAGGGTTGAATCACTGTTGATAAAAATCTGTAAAAATTCCTAAAATTATAGTTTGGTCTCTAGTTCATCTCATAAAATTTTCAAGTCCAGAATTTGAGTATTTTTCCCTGTTTGGCTTTATTTGGGTTCTTTTGTGATTTTTCCTTTAATAATAAATCCAAAAATGATTTAAATAATATTTTTCTTTTATTTTAATCCTTTTTAATTTCTGGGGTGTTACAGAAGGTAGCATTCTGTTACGTAGATTAACAGATATTTCACAAGCGAAGTAACAGGGCGATAGCAATATGTTACGTAGCTTAATAGGTACTTCACGGGCGAAGTAACAAGACTTACCACTATTCTGAAGTGGTCGACGGAGGGCTTCCAGGCAAACCCACGAAAGTTGCTGAAAAGCAAAGATAAAAGCAAAGGTACGGTTCAAAGCTAGGGCTTTGTGTTTGGTTTGTGTTGGGGGGTTTAATGAACCGGCCTCACCCATATATTTATAGGGGCTAGTCTTCTAATCTCTAAGATTAATCTGTTAAGATTCAGTCTAATCATTCATAGGGATAAAATTAGCCAGAATCAGACTCAAACTCTATCTCTAGAATTCAGCCCGAAGTGGGCCTTCGGCCAGGCCCGCTGAATCCTGCTCCTTGGGTCGAAGCTTCGGCGAGGCAGGCCTCCGAAGGCCTTCGGACTGAAGCTAGCAGGCCTGCTGGAAGCTTTCGAAGCCCATAGCTTCAATGGGCCTTCGACTCTTTAGGGTTTCGGCTCGATCTAGGACATGTGTATTTTTGGCCCAAATTACGAAAATTGATATTTTGACAATCTTAACCATTTAATGGCATTTTTTTCTATCAAAAAAACCTCTGATCATAAGTGTCATTTGGCCTGACAAACTGATTATGGTGGCGCAACTGGGCAAAATTTTCTAGATTGCTTGGATCCACTTTGAACACTAAATTCTCAAATGAATCATCGTCAGCTGTAGGAGGAGCCGGTGGCACAAATTCTTCATCTTGGGAATCTTTGGCCTCGTATGCATAATCTTCCTCATTGTCCTCTTGGTAATACCTAGATAATTGACTGTGATCTTGAATTTTCTTGGAGCGACTCTCATTTCCTTGGGAGCGACTGACACGAGACATGGCTGAAAGGATTTGAGGATATGATTGAGATATTCAAAGAGAATAAAAAATATGACAACTTGAAGGATTTAAATTTGATTTATACTATTGCTTATAGGCAAACTTGAAGGAGTAAAAAATATGCGAAGTTGGACTACCGGGACAAGGGGTCAGTCTAACCGAGGCATGTTGTCCGGTTAGATTACTCTCTGTCAAAGACACATTTCTGCCAAACAACTACTTGGCGCATCGCCACCCTTGGCTTACCAAGGTTAATCCCGACGGGATTCGACACTTAGAGTTGGGCTGCATTATTCCGATCTCCGGTGAAGAGGTGACTCCCGCCACCCCCGACGATCGTATCAACTAGGTTAGTGTATTCACGGCTGCATCAATTTGATCTCTTGAAGACATTAGCTGAAATAGTATGATCGCCGATTTATCGTGGTATATTGGCTAGGTCTAAGGCTGCATCTGATTGATCTCTTAGATTGATGTGATATAGGTCTGATAGTTTGAGGCTTCATTAGTTAAGTCTGACATCTCTTGTTATTGTATCTTTTTCAGGTTGTATATTGTTTATCTAAATAAAGCATGCCTGATACTTTGACATATTATTAAGATTATCGTGATTAGCTATTGTCTTGGTTAGGTCCGATCTAATTATTGTGATGATTTTCATGATATATATATGTTATATAGGCTGCATATCTCGTTGGCTGATAGCATGCTTGCCCGATCATTTCGCCTGTGGTCATCGGTCCTATGGCCAATCGACATAATAGTCCACGATTATCCCATTCTTACTGCGGTCATCGGCTCGATAGCCGATCGACTATGCTACTAATACTGCTCCCTCTATTTCCTTATGAGTTATATGGTCAAACTAATTGGCATGTCTTGAACCATTTTTTGTAAGAATGTAGGACCTGCACTGGAGTTAAGCAGATCTCTCAGACCACGTGTACATTAAAGTGTGACAAAAAAACACACCAACACCCCCACACCACGCCCGTGCTACCTGTAGGTTGTAGGAGAGAAGGGAAAGAAAGCGAAGAAAGAAACAAGAAGAGGAGAAGGAGAAAGAAAAAATGGGAAAAGAGAAAAAAATGAAAAATAAAATTAAAAAAGAGATAATAAAAGCTTTTCAAATATTTTATATTTTTTAGGATTTTTAAAATTTGATGCACATAATTTATAATTTTTAAAACTTCTAAAATTATTAGTTCACATACAAGTATTTTATAATTTAAAAAATATCTTAATTTTTAAATCGGATATAAGTATTTTAGAATTTCAAAAACTTCTTAATTTTTTAAATCACATACAAGTATTTTTATATAGGATATTTTGAAAGGTTTTACAATTCAGAAAACTTAATTTGATTTTTTAAAATTAAAATCCATTAAGATATATGTTGCTAATCGAGTTTCGTAAACTACATTTTAAAAATTTTATTTAAATTTAGTGTATAAGAACTAAAAATGGACTCATAATTATGAATATGATTTTTCTACAAACGTTTGTTCATTATTTCATGCACATTCTACTCAAATTTAACATATTTAAATATAAATCCTAGAAACACACTTAATGAATTAAAAATAATAAACTGACCCAAAAAATACTATATTTTTACATGATATAAGTTACATTGTATTTTGATAATAAAAAAATTTCAAGTACAAACGAAAAATCGAACTATCGATTTGCTTCTAAACCATAATTCATTCTTCAATAATCTTAGACTTTTTAACATCGTAATTTATAAATTTCTCTATTTTTTTAAAATTATTATCAAAGTATATATGCATAATATCATGACACCATGACAGATTTTGTATTTTCACACTTTATTTCGGTTTTCTAGAATTAAAAAAAAATCATTAGACACTAAGTTGTTCATCGGGTGTCACAACTTAGATTTTTTTTAAAAAAATATTTCTATTTAGAGGATAAGAACTAAAAATGGACTCGTGATTATGAATATGATTTTTTGACCAACTTTTGTTCATTATTTCATGCACATGCAGTTCAAATTTGACATATTTCAATATAAATCCTACAAAGATACTTAATGAATTAAAAATAGTAAACTGACACATAAAAATACTGTATTTTTATGTGATATAAGATATACTTTATTTTGATCATAGAAAAATTTCAAGTTCAAATGAAAATTTAACCATCAATTTTCTTTTAAATACAATTCATTCCTTCTTTAAATCATAGTTTGTTCTTAGAGATTTTTTGATTTTCTTAATATCATACGAAATAAATTCTTGAAAAGTTTTTAAAGTTTTATCACAATATCTATGTACTATATCATGACATCATGACAAATTTCATATTTTTAAGTATTTATTTGATTTTTCTAGAATTAAAAAACATTAAACACTACGATGTTGATCGAGTGTCACAACCTAATTTTTTTAAATTCTTTTGATTTAGTGGATAAGAACTAATAATGGACTCATAAGTATGAATATGATTTTTTTAAAAAATTTGGTTCATTATTTCATGCACTTGCAGTTCAAATTTGACATGTTTCAATATAAATCCTAGAAACACACTTAATGAATTAAAAATAGTTAACTGACCCAAAAAACTAGATTTTTATATGATATAAGATATATTATATTTTGACCATAGAAAAAAATTCAAGTTCAAACAAAAATTTAACCATTAATTTCCTTTTAAACCCAATCTATTCCTACTTTAAATCATAATTATTTCTTGGATAACCTCCAACTTTCTTAACGCCGTATATGATAAATTTCTCAAAATATTTTTAAATTTTTATCACAGTATCTATGTATCATATCATGATACCGTGACAATTTTTTTTTTTCAGACTTTATTTGATTTTTCTAGAATTAAAAAACCTCTAAACACTATGTGATGTAAAATTATAACCATTGATTATTTAAGATAATCCTTTCAAATTATTAAAAGATAATACTTTCAAATTTATGGGATGCCAACTATTACTTGTAACTTGTGTATTATAATTGTGAATCAAAAATTATATTACTGATGATATCCGGTAAATATTTGTAACCTTATTCGTATCAGCTCTGTATTTGTTCCATATTTGTATCCAATGATATCTGATTTTGTATCCATATCCGAAGTATCTGAATCTCAATCCAAAAAATATGAAAATGATATTATATCACTGATATCTGTCATCTCATATGTTTTCATCCTACACTCAATCTCCTGCAAAACCAATGTGGGTCTTATGTCACATACCATATGATGATGACCTTAAAGACAATAGAACTTCAAATTTCAAAAGAAAGATACTATCGTATACGTGATTGACGTGTTGAATTTACTTTTCACTTATGTATACACTGACTAATGTAAAAATCCATTTCATATATATACCTAATTTTTTTCTTAAGGAGACTGACTTACATGATATCCGAGGATGGCTATGGACATTCTTATTGGTTCGTCATCTCTTCGAAGGGAGATTTCTATTGTAGTGGTATGAGTTAATTTTTTATTAGTTGTGATGTAAATATGACTTTGTAACAATTAGTGAATGCCTTATTTATGTAATATATGCTTTGCTTTTACAATACAAATTGTGTTGTGGTATTCTATGATAAAACTTCTATAATGTGTTTGCAATGCATTGACTGCTAAATCCCAGACTTCGATTTAGGATGCAGTCTAAAAATATTTTTTTATAATATAACCATAATATTAGTGATTAGTCTAAATAAAAATCTGCCACTAAAGGGTTCCACCTCTAGATTGACATGATACCCTTTAATGGAACCACAATATAGCCATCACTAAAGGGTATTCTTTAATGACGGGCCACAATATAACCGTCACTAAAGATTACCCTTTAGTGACGGGTGAACGTGTAAATATTATGACCCGTCACTAAAGGGTATGGGTAGATATTGTGATCAGTTACTAATGACAAAGCTTTATTGACGCGATAAGAGTAACATATGTAATGTCTGTCACTAATGAGTTTTATAATCCATCACTAATGATCTTTTACGTGGTTATGTTTAATAAAAGATACTGAACACTGATTTTTCTAATATAGCTACGGTAATTAAATCCGTTATCATGGTTTTCTATCATCTCATAGAGCG
Source organism: Zizania palustris (assembly GCA_019279435.1). Taxonomy (NCBI): domain Eukaryota; kingdom Viridiplantae; phylum Streptophyta; class Magnoliopsida; order Poales; family Poaceae; genus Zizania; species Zizania palustris. Next base: position 75,771,472 of record JAAALK010000287.1, on the reverse strand, counting down.
GACAGTCTCGCACAAATGGCACAATGCATGAACACAAGATAGCACAGAGTATACATGCCTTTGTGAGTTCTGACGATGAATTCATGCCAAACAATGCGGGGAACCTGACACGTACCGCCATTCACGGAGGCCATGCGTTGTTTACTTAGCTTATTGATGGATTGCACAACAAATAATGACCGAAATGCTGGAAGACCTCCCATCCACGTCCATCAGTTTATACATCATCTGCAGGGAATCGATAATAATCCAACTCGATCTCCTTGCTCATTTCTGTTTTAATATAAGCATCTACCAAATCAGGATCTCATGCATGGATTAATTAATTAATTAATTATAATCTACAGAAAATAATTAAGCATATGGGCGAGAGGGCCAGGGTCGTACTTGGGCATGTGCAATCCGTGTGGCCGCATGACCCCTGAATTAAGCAAATACTCCAGTATCATCGTCTGTGCCCTATATTAAACCAAACATTGTATTGTTCTTTTAGACATGTTTTGATTCACCGTAGTTTCACAACTTAGGATATAAGTTGTTCTGCCATAGTATGATTTTAATCAATTAAACATTTTTCTTGATCGTCGTGATTGTAAACATTACACATATCATGTCTGAAACATACAACGCATGTCCTCTTATCTCTCTTGAGTTTTGTGCGTGTCTGCTCGGGGGGATCTTCAGGTGGTGGACGGGGTGACAGACATTTGGAGCAGGATCTTCCCAGAAATGAGGACCAGAATATTCGTGAGATGAAAAATGAAGAATTAGTGTGCTATAATTGTGGTATGTCTGGACATCACCAAGTGCAATGCCGTCGCCCTGTGATCTGCTACTCCTGTAAACAACCTGGGCATGTTTTGGCTGCTTGTCCGTTGCTTGAGAGGCAGAAAGGAAACAGAACTTTAGCTCATTTGCCGATTGAGTTTTGTGGATTTGGTTTCCCTCATCATGGGTTTTATTTCTTACAAACGGAGAAGACAGAGGTCAGGGCTGAGAACTCTGCTGTGGTCGGTCTGCTGATGATGGAAGAAGGAGAGTGCTCCGAGAATCAGATTAGGTTGGAATTGGCTCATTTCTTTGAAATTGAGTGGGTTTGGAGAGTGAGAGAAATAGCTGATAGACAGTTTCTGGTGGAATTCCCATCTAAGGAGATGCGTAGGGGGCTGACTCGCTTGAACTCGGTCTGTTTTCAGTTATTCAAGTTTAAAGCAAAAGTGGAGGAGACTGAAAGGATTATTGATGGTTTTGGCATCCTAAGTCAAGTTTGGGTAAAGATGTTGGGGGTTCCAAGTGTAGCCAGAAATGTGGTTGATATGAACAAGTTAGCGGTTCTAGCTGGGAAGCCTCTTGATATTGATGTTGCTAGCTTGACCCATCAGGGGCCTGCAAGGATAAAAGTTGCCTGCGAGGATCCTACAAAGATCGGGGGGACATCCGAGGTGTTCATCAACTTTATTGGTTACAATATTACTTGGATACCTGAGTTGGACACTGTGATTCCTTTCCCCTTTAAGCCGGATGGGGGGCAATCTATGTTAAAGAAGATGAGGGCAAGGGCAAGCAGAAAATGGACGACAGTAAGAAAGGGGGGCTTCAGCTGAAAACGTTTGAAGATTCTAGCCAGAGTGATCAGGGTAAGGAGGATATGAGGGACTCAACATCTGGTGGACAGCGTAAACATGTGGAGGAGGCTGACTCAGTGATGAGGGGCAAAGTTGATATCCCGGAATTTTTAGAGGACATTTCTGAAGAGGAAATGGAGGAAGATGTGGGAATTGGTGATGTTGAGATGGAGCAAGCGTTTAAGGGTGTTGGTGATGGTACTATAAGGATGAGCAGTAAGGTGGGCACAGCATCAGAGATGGAGTCGTTGTTGACAAATACTAAGCTGAGAGGTCCTAAGGGAGATTCCAGGGTGGAGAATGTAGAAGGGGATACACAGCTAGGGGGGGTTCTGGTTGGGCACTTGGTGGATGACACAGTGGAGGAGCAAGTTACTGGCCTGGATGATAAAGTTGCTAAAAGAAGAACCAAGCATAAAAAGAATCCACCGGTGGCCCAACGATTCAGTGCAAGGATAAAGAGAGATGGGGTTCCTATTCAAATCAAAGCCCAGGAAAGAATGGATCAGATGAATAACATTATAGGTACTTCTTGTTTTACTTCGTTTAGCAAAACTGATTCGCATGTCCTTGCTGAAATTGCAAACACTCGGGGGTGATGTTGAGGGATTCTGAAAACGAAATACATGCCAATATTGACTTTTTGAAAGCTAAAGAAATGGCTCAGGATTTGCTATATGTGGCTAAACAAAAAAGTGATGATAAACAAACATCTGTAGTTGATGCGTAAATGTCTGAGGAGGTCATTTTAAATCCAGATGTTGGGGTAGGGGATGTAGGGGAAGAGAGGGTGATTGAATTGTTTGATACTGATAATTCTGACAAATGAAAATCATTTTCTGGAATATTAGGGGAATTGGTAGTGGGGGTAGGAAGAAGCTTTTGGCTGACATGATTAAAGAGAATAGATGTGTCTGTATTTGTTTGCAAGAAACTATGAGGGACAATGTTTGTCAGAGGGATTTGGATTTCTTTTGCGGCAATAGAGATTTTTGGTGGTTATGTAAACCGTCGAATGGTCGGTCTGGGGGGCTTCTTATGGGTGTCAATATGGACAAAGCTAGTATAGGCAATGTGGATCAGGGGGAATTTTTCCTGAGTGTGATAATTACTATGAAAGATTCCAAGAAAAGTTGGGAGATTATGAACGTTTATGGTCCTGCTCACGATGTGGGCCGGGGGAGATTTCTTAATGAACTGTTGCTTAAGATGAGTGGACAACAGGTCCCGATTCTGTTCTGGGGTGATTTCAATCTTATCCGTTATCCTGAAGAGAAATCTAGGGGCTTCCCAATAAAAGGTGGATGAGGGAGTTCAACACGTTCATAACTATTACTGAGCTCCAGGAATTACGTAAAACAGGTTGTTTGTTTACTTGGACGAATAAATCTGTTCCCCCTACTCGGGAGGTGTTAGATAGGGTTCTTATCTCAAATAGTTGGGATAGCTTGTTCCCGTTAGCCATTGTTCATAATCTTCCTAGAGTGGGTTCAGATCATAGTCCTCTCCTGGTGGATATGGACAGGACGACAAATCGGGTGAAAGGGGGGTTCAAATTTGAGAACATGTGGCTGACTCAAACTGGCTTTCGGGACTGGGTTCTGAAAAACTGGCCAAAGAGGTCTAAAAATAATATAATGGATCATTGGCATGTTGTGGGTCAAACTCTTAGGAAAAAAATGAAGGGATGGGGCGCGAATATGATTAGCCAATTGCATAAACAGAAAGCGATGCTCCGCAAAAATCTGGAGGAATGGGAGGAAAAAGTCTCTTAGGATAACATGTCTCTTACAGATTGGGGGTGTATGTATGAAACAGAGGGGTGTTTGATGGACATTTACAATCAAGAAGCTTCGTATTGGCGAGATAGAAGTGGCCAATAGTGGCTCCTTCAGGGGGATTCCAACAGTGCCTTTTTTCACAAAATTGCCAATAGAAGGAAAAAGAAATCTACTATTATATCGCTTGAACATGAGGGGCGTTTATTTATGATGAGGGGGAATTGAAACAACATGTTTACTCGTTCTATAAAAATTTGTTTGGTTCTGAACCATCTCCGAGGGTTCGGTTGGACGAGTCAATGTGGAGGGATAGAAGGAGACTCACTAGTGGCGCGAGTATGGATTTGGTAGCTCCTTTTACTTGGGATGAGCTTGATGCGGCTATTAAGTCTATGAAATCTAATACTTCCCAAGGTCCTGATGGATTTTCCGTGAATTTCTATAAAGCCTTCTGGCCTCAACTAAGGGGGGTTTTCAAAGAAATCCTTGATGCTATGAGAGAAGGGGATGTTAATTTGGCTCGAATCAACTATGGGGTGATTGTTCTGTTGCCGAAAATTAAAGAAGCTAGCAATATCAAACATTTTAGGCCAATCTGCTTACTGAATGTCTGTTATAAAATTATCACTAAAGTGCTTACAGCCCGTCTCACTAGATGTGCTTCTTCCATTATTGATTGTAGACAGTTGTAACACCCCAAGAAATAAAAACAAATAAAATAAAAGTACATTATTATTTAAATCATTTCTGGATTTATTTATTAAAGAAAAATCCTAAAAGAGCCCTAATAAAGCCAAACAGGGAGAAATAATCAAAATATGGACTTGAAAATTTTATAAGATGAACTAGAGACCAAATATAATTTTAGGAATTTTTCCAAATTTTTATCAACAGTGATTCAACCCTTAATCAAATATATGAATTACTGGATTTATTTTAAATCAGAAAAAGATTTTAAATCCTTAACGGGCCTCAACCTCCAAAGCGCCTCGGCCCAACCCAGCCCAGTACTCGCGTCGCTCACATGTGGGACCCGCCTGTCGGCGCGTTCCCCCGCCTCTCTCTCCCGCCCGCGCTCGCCTCGGTCCCACTTGGCAGCCTCCTGCGCCCGCCTTTCACCCACCGACCACTCGGGCCCGCCTGTCGGCGCTCGTTTTCCCCCTCGACCTCTGACAGGTGGAGCCCACCTATCAGAAGCTTCGTCTCCGATGGAAGGGGATCGCCCCCTTCCTTCTTCCCGGCGATCACCTTCGGTTTTTTGCCGCCGGCCGCCCGCGTTCACCCCGATCGCCCCGGGATCACCTTCCCTGGTCGCCACCGCCCCCTTTCCTTCCATACCCGACACGGTTTCGCGAGAAAGGAAGCTATCCGAAGCTTTTGGAAAGAAATCGCCGGAGCTCACGGGAACCCTTCGGTTCCTTGCCATATGGACGCCGGCGACCCCCTATAAATCCCTCTGAGATCGCCGCCCTCTGCCCACACCGTAGCAGCCCGAGCCGAGCGAGAGCAGAGCGCCATTTCCCATTTTTCGGGCTCCCTCTCTGTCTCAACTCCGGCGAGCCATCGCCGTCGACCCCGCCCCCCTTAGCCCTAGCCACCGCCACCGTCGGATCCGTCGTCACCCACCCGTCCCCGGCATCCACTCGGTTGGCCGTGGACACCGCCGGATCATCGTCGCCGTCGAGCACCCGAACCCTCTCCGCCGTCTACCCTCACCGCCGGTCACCTCCGGACCTCCTTCTTTGCCGTCGAAGGTACGGTCATGACCCCCATCACCTCCGCATTCCATTTTTGGCTTTAGCTAGGCACCTAGGCGCTCGCCGCCATCGCCGCCACCGCGCCCGAGCCCCGCCGTCGCCGGAGACGAAGGGTACGAGCCCCTTACGCACGTGCCGTGCCGGACGCACTCGCGGCAGTCCGATCGCGATCGGAGGGCTAGGATTAAATCCCTCCGGGATTTAATCTGGGCCCTCGGATCTGGTCAAAGGGGTATCGAGGCCTCTCGGCCGTCGATCACCACTTAAACCCCCGAAGTGATCTCGAGCGTCCACGCGTACCGTTTCGGTATGATTTAATCGTGGCCGTCCGAATTCATTAAAACCTTCCCGCCTCGCGCCCGATCATCGGATCCAGATCTGACGGTCTTGGTTGACCCGGTTCACGCACACAGTGCGCCTGTCCACCGTGGGCCTGGCTCACCGTGGACCAGAGCCCATTTTCAGTTTAAATAAAATTCCAGAAATTGATTTAAACTTTGAACATTCATAACTTGCTCATTTTAACTCCAAATTTCACCATTCAAATTTTGTTAAATTCAGTATAATATTCTCTACACATTAATGCCATAAAAACAGTATGTTACTGTTACCCAAAATATTTATAATAAATATTTAAATAAAAACCCCTTAGGGATAAATTATTAATTCAGAAAAATAAATTAGAAAAGCCTTGAGAAATATAAGTTTATTGTTTATTCACCAAACATCAGAATAATGAAACTTTATTCCACATAATAAAACCCACAAATATGTATGTTTATTATTTGGTGGATTTTATCTGTTTATTGAATGTGTTGTTTATTTTTCCGTATCGAGAAGACTACGAGTTCATCGAGGAGCCGGAGTTCTACCCCGAGGTTCCTCCATCCCCTTTTGCTGATCAAGGCAAGTCATCGACCACCTCTGTTGAAACAGTTGATCATCATTGAGCCCATGTTTTAAATAAATTATCGCTATAACCCATAGGTAAATATTGCATTAGTCAAATATCAAAGCCTTACACTTATAATTATTAGATCCACGTCCTTGTGTGCAAACCCAAGCCATGCTTATTGAGCCTTAACTCCTTGTCACTCTACTATAAAGTTATTAGCTAGTGCCCAATGTACCGGCACAACTGCTATAGGATAAAAAGAATGAGTCGTAGATAGCTGGTTTCTGTATATGAATTTCCCCGTTATTTCTCGTCTCTGGACTCTGTTGGAGTTGGCTGAGTTATAAGTATGGTGGGTTCCAGGTGCAAGCTCGGGTATTGGTATGTCGCACCCGGGGCACTATAAGGACCGGTCTGCGGGATCTGTTGCAAAGCACTTCCGTACCAACCACAAGTCTAATGGGTAAGTCCTAACTGGAAGTGTGGAACACTCCGGCTATCGGCACCATAGTGGAGGGGGCAAGGGGCTAGCCCTCAGGGCGCCTTGTACCGATGATGGCTCAAGGGGGGGTATGGTGGAAACTCGACATGGCGAGACACGATACGAAACCCATAAGAGGGTGCTGTTGAGTTGGGGAAGACCATATGGAAGGTTTTGGCACGAGTTCCCGTGAAATGGGTCATCTCGTTACACTTTGGTGTAAGTGATGAGTGCGTGCCTTGTGGGTACAGTGGTACATCTCTGATCAGAGTAATGTAATCTTTTCGAAAAGCCGAGCCCACGGTCAAGGGCGGGTTGTGTGACTACTCGTAGTTAGTTTACGATTGTTTGAATGATTAAGTTATTCATGGCATGTAAGGACTGTTGTGCGAGGAGGTAAAACGTACTCCTCGAGTTAGAAGATGATGATGCATACACATGTTTACTTTTCAGTACTAATAAATGGATCACATTTAATGCTTTACAATTATGCTTCTTCCGCAAAACTAGCCACTTTCTCCCTTGTTACTACCTTGCATTATATTTGCATTCGGTGGCTTGCTGAGTACATCTGTACTCACCCCGTTGACTTACACCATCAGAGCCCGTCTACTATGAGGAGGATGAAGGTCTGGAGTAGCGACCCAGTCAAGGCGAGACTGGAAGGAGGCGTTCATCTAGGACCCTTATTTTATTAGTTTCTCTTCACCTTTAATCACTTTTGTATTAATGCGGTCTACGAACCGTGAATGATTGCTCGTATTGTACGAGGTCGCGTGATGAACTTCTTGTTTTATTGATTTTCTATGGAATTTCAATAAAGTACTGATTTATTAAATCGGGGCGCTACAAGATGGTATCAGAGCCGACTTGACTGTAGGAAGCCAAACAAACCTGACTTTAGGACTTATATTAACTATATTTTCTTACAAAAATTACTTATCCTCTCATCTTCCGAGATTTTCACAAAAATTTTCTCTCTTTTGTAGATGCCAGTCCGTACCATGAACGGGAACCTTCGCGACGAGGCTGGTTTCATTCGCGAGCTGCGCATGCTCGTCGGTTTCCTCGGATTTGAGCACGAGCCGATGTACCATGGAGTCTTCCCCGACGAGGAAGAAAGCTTCTGTGAGGTCACCGTCGTCGTCCAGCCCTCCCCTCAAACAGCTCACACCTATCGCGGAGGAGGACCTACCTTCTTGGTTGCCAGTCAGCGCACCGCCCTCTAGGCCCTCACTGAGCTCCGGATGATCTACGACAGTGAGCTCTACGACACGGACTACCGATTCGTACCTCTTCGCACTCTAGGAAGTCCCCACAGCGTCTACGTCAGCACGCTCTCCCAGCGTCATTCTGCGATTGGTCATACCATGCGCTTGTTGGAGGCAATGGATGATCTCCATTACGAGGCACTGCAGGACGCCAATGGACAGCGCGACACAATCAATTTTTACCGACACTCTTCCGAGGATCTGAACCGCGAGAACGGAGATCTTCGTCGTCGCCTCCAGCAGGGACACCGTTTGGCCGCCGAGGCAGAGGATTTACGGCGCCAGAATGAGCTCCTACGGCAGCGCGTTGCCACCAACCCGCAGCTCCGCCACTAGATCGAGGAGTTGAAGAAGGACATTGAGGAGATCGCACCTCTTCCGCCTCGCAAGCGGAAATCCCTTCGGATCCCCACCGTGCGACCCAAGAGGATTTCACGCAGTGCTCCACCCGCCGGACCATCCAGTTCCTCGACCCCGACCGTCTCCCACGAACCCATGATCGAGCCATCCCCCGAGCTACCGTAGACATAGTTTTACGGTTGATTGCTTTTCTTTTTACTTGATTGTATTGCCATTCATGTCAAAAATAAGGCATGAATGAAGAAATAAATAAAATGTAACCGCAAGAACATCATTTTTTGAATAAAACTTAATAATAATATCCTCTAAGAAAATGTTGTCTACTTTGGAAACTTCAGGACGACCAACACTCAGGGCTCCGACACTCCTCAGAACGGAGGAGATAACGGGAACCTGCCTAAGTGGGGAGCAACTGGGCAGAGGCAAGCCCCGGGTAAGTCCTAACTGGAAGTGTGGAACACTCCGGCTCTCGGCACCATAGTGGAGGGGGCAAGGGGCTAGCCCTCAGGGCGCCTTGTACCGACGATGGCTCAAGGGGGGTATGGTGGAAACTCGACATGGCGAGACACGATACGAAACCCATAAGAGGGTGCTGTTGAGTTGGGGAAGACCATATGGAAGGTTTTGGCACGAGTTCCCGTGAAATGGGTCATCTCGTTACACTTTGGTGTAAGTGATGAGTGCGTGCCTTGTGGGTACAGTGGTACATCTCTGATCAGAGTAATGTAATCTTTTCGAAAAGCCGAGCCCACGGTCAAGGGCGGGTTGTGTGACTACTCGCAATTAGTTTACGATTGTTTGAATGATTAAGTTATTCATGGCATGTAAGGACTGTTGTGCGAGGAGGTAAAACGTACTCCTCGAGTTAGAAGATGATGATGCATACACATGTTTACTTTTCAGTACTAATAAATGGATCACATTTAATGCTTTACAATTATGCTTCTTCCGCAAAACTAGCCACTTTCTCCCTTGTTACTACCTTGCATTATATTTGCATTCGGTGGCTTGCTGAGTACATCTGTACTCACCCCGTTGACTTACACCATCAGAGCCTGTCTACTACGAGGAGGATGAAGGTCTGGAGTAGCGACCCAGTCAAGGCGAGACTGGAAGGAGGCGTTCATCTAGGACCCTTATTTTATTAGTTTCTCTTCACCTTTAATCACTTTTGTATTAATGCGGTCTACGAACCGTGAATGATTGCCCGTATTGTACGAGGTCGCGTGATGAACGTCTTGTTTTATTGATTTTCTATGGAATTTCAATAAAGTCCTGATTTATTAAATCGGGGCGCTACAATAGTCTGCCTTCATACCTGGGAGAAACATTTTGGAAGGGGTGGTGACGTTGCATGAAGTGATTCATGAGCTTAAGAGTAAAAATCAAAGGGGGTTGATGTTGAAGCTAGATTTTGAGAAAGCTTATGACAAAGTTTGGTGGGAGTGTTTAATGGATGTTATGCGTATGAAGGGTTTTGATGCTAAGTGGATGGAATGGATGGACAAGGTCATTTCTGGTGGGAGGGTAGCGATTAATGTTAATGGAGAAATAGGGGGGTTTTTTAGGACGTATAAGGGTGTGCGGCAGGGGGATCCTTTGTCTCCTCTATTGTTTAACCTAGTGGGTGATGCGTTATCGGAAATGCTGGTTCGGGCTAGTGAAGCGGGTTTTTTGACAGGATTGGTTCCTCATCTAGTTGACGGGGGTTACCCATTTACAGTACGCGGATGACACCATCTTGATGATGGAATTGACTGATCAAAATTTGGTAACAATAAAATTTCTGTTGTACTGCTATGAAAATATATCGGGAATGAAAATTAACTACCAAAAAAGTGAGGTCTTTGGGATTGGTATCACAGATGAGGAGCTGGAGGGGGCAGCTAATATCTTCAACTGTGATGTTGGTGTTTGGCCTATGAAATATCTTGGTTTACCGATTAATCAATCAAAACCAAAAAAGAAATACTTTGAAGAGATAGTGTGTAAAATTGAGAAGAAGTTGGCGTCCTGGCAAAATAGCCAATTATCCTATGGGGGGAGAATGGTGATGATTAACTCGTGTTTGAGCAGTATACCTCTGTATACCATGGGGGTTTTTGCTCTTCCGGAGAGTGTGTGTAAAAGAATTGATTCTATTAGATCCCAATTTTTTTGGGAGGGTATTGGGGAAAAAAAGAAATATCACATGATCTCTTGGCAAGCTCTTAGTGCGCCAAAACGAATGGGGGTATGGGTTTTATGTACGTTAGGGCTATGAATCGGGCTCTATTGGGCAAGTGGATCTACAACATCGAGTGTGGTCAGGAGGGCACATGCTATACGATTCTGAGAAATAAGTACGATCTAAGTAAAGGGGTCTTGCAGGCAGACATGAATAAAGGTTCTTGTTTTTGGAAGGGCTTAAACAAGAGTAAGATGTGGGTGAGGCTAGGGTGTGGTTTCGAAGTGGGAGCGGGTACCCAAACTTCCTTCTGGCATGATGTGTGGGATGGTGATACCCCACTGAAAACGAGATTCTGGGAACTCTACGAGGGGTGTCGAGATAATACTTTGACCATTGCAGAAACTGTTAAGATGGCCCAAAAAAATAATCTGTTTAGGAGGTCACTTCGAGTAGAGGATATGGATAATTGGGAGGACTTATATGCGATTATTAGAAGATTAGAGGGGGGCGATGGGCCAGATCAGATGATATGGCTTATTAATAAAAAAGGCTTCTCTTCTAAGTCAATCTATGATATGATTGTGTTTAGGAGTGTGACTGATGTTGATAGTATGACCATCTGGAAATGTGGTCTTCCGATGAAAGTGAAGGTTTTTACCTGGCTTACATTGAAAGGCAGAATTCAAGTGGGGGATCAATTGAGACGTATGAATTGGAGAGGGGACCCTCTTTGCAATCTTTGTGGGCTTGATGAAACGGTCGATCATTTAATTTTTGAGTGTGGCCTTGCTCGTATGCTGTGGGTTTTTGTGGTTGAAAACTTAGAGTGGCCCCTTCATGCTTTGAATAGAAGATCTTTTATGAAAAGGATGGGGAAGGTGAGAGATAATAGAAAAAAAATGATTGCCATACAGGTTTTGGGGGCAATTGCTTGGACGCTTTGGCTAACTCGCAACGAGCATATTTTTCAGAACAAGATTTGTACTAACGCTTTTCAGGTTGTTCATAAACTAATGTCCTTTCTCACTCAGTGGCTTCAACTGGTGCTAGCGCGTCTGATGGAGGAAACTTCTCGTTGCTACGACTTGCTACGTGCTCGGCTCCGCCAGCTCGTCCAGCAGGATGTTCATCCCACCTCGGGCGTGACGTCGTGAAGCCTTGTGTGAATCCTAATGCGAAGCGGGTTGTGAGCAGGAAGTCCCCCCTGTCGTCGTGAGGAGAAACTTTGGAGGGATTCTGATCTGGACCGTGCTGTTTTCCTTGCTGTCTTGCTGGTGTTGTGTGTTTCGTTATCTGTTAAGTGTTGGGCGTTGGTCTGTGTTTGTGGGGGTGTGGCAGCTGGTATGTTGGGTGAGAGTTTCTTCAACTTGATCAGGTTTTGGTGCATACTTGTATCGTCGGTATCCCCGACAGACGTGAATCTGTTTACTGCTTTCTAATAAAGAAGGGCGCTCAAAAATAGTTCTTTTGAGTTGCCTTTTCTCAAAAAAAAAATTACAGTTTGATACATGTCCTGTAATTTTCTGAAACGGATCAGAGGGCATTCATGAACTAAGGACTCAACAGTACCGCTGCTACGGCATGCGCGGCACAAATTAAACAGCACAAGACTTCAATGTTAAGTAGAATGTATTGTGCTTGAAAGAAAGTATCCCAAATTTCTTCAGTCAAAGACCTTTAAGTAAAAACAAGCTGACTTTAGTACAAAAAAACTAATTAAGCTATTGTATTTGCACTTGCAGTTACCGGTACAACTCCAAAATACTGAGCTATCACAACAGCAGTGCAAGGTCTTGGACCATTTTGTACTCTTCCTGTTTTCCAGTGGAAGGAAACAAAGAATTCTTTTGCACCCAAACCGAACGTAGGACTGCTGGAAAAAAGGCAATGCTTTTCGATGGATCCATAGGAAAGCTACAAACGCAAGCAAATTGCTTGGAATAATGGTCAAAAGGGAGATAGAGCTCAAAAGGTAATTAAGTGCATTATACTTTTACTTAACTAGGAGCACTGCTTAAGCATACTTGTTAAGGATGGATGTACAACGTCACATGTGTTAGGTGTGGTATAGGACAATAATATCTTACCCGATAGTATGAAGTACTATTTTCTAATTAAATATTGATAACACAACAGTATAAGATCTGTATAGTAGTCTGATATATCATTAAAAATTATAATTAATTTAAAATCTTCATCCACTATTATTAATATAAAATCCCGATCGATCCGCTCTATGAAAAGAACTATTTTATTCAAGACAACCTCCTGCATGATACAATTGTGTTAGTCCTCGTAATCAAGGTACAGCAGCATCAGAATGCGATGCAAAATGCATAAGAAATAGTACAGAGAAAAAAATGGAGGCGAGCAATCAGAGAAGTAAACGCGTTGGGAGGAGGAAATAGTCAAAACCTCAAAATCAATGACATGTCCACGACGTTTAGAAAACTGGCCGGCGTAGCCGTTTCCGCATATAAATTTTTTAAGAATGGCTATTTGGTTACTTTGGTTTTATTTGAAAGTTATGTTTTTTAAGAAAATGACACGGCGTCGTTCAATTTTAAAGTCTGATGAGATCCGGTGTTAAATTACTTATATCCTTTCATGATTTTTACACAGAATTAATCGGTGATTTTTATTATTGTTGATTTAATTTAGCAAAAGAAGAGAGAAAAGGTGTATTTACCACACCAACACAGCATACCAAAAAAATAGGGCATTAAAGCATGTCCAGATTCTTACGAGTGTCATGATAAGTGACTGTGATGGCTCATATTGATAGTATATTTTTAAAACGTTAAAATTATAACGAAATATTTCTGATTAAACATTTGTCTTAAAGCGCAATAACAATGATAGATGAAGCTCTGCATGCCTTGATCTGTATCTGCCTTAAGCCCGGTATCAGTATTCACTATTCAGTACTGTGTACTGTATTTTACTGTGCTCCCTTTAATTTGTTCATTAACACCATGAGAGTCCTGTAATTGTTCTGGAAAGTTAGTAGACGGTACACAACGTAAGGAATTCCCTGTTGACATACAGGTCATATATTTATTGATCATGAACTTTCTCAGGTCCTTTGTGTTATAGCCTTATAGATCTCAAAGGAACAGATCATGGTCTGATTTTCCCCATCTCAAAAAATCAATATTTCAACCTGCAAGTGAACATTTAAGAATGCTTAGCCTGCTCTAATTAAATGTTGTGTAGGGGTGGCACAGGGGAATGAAATGCACCATCTTGAAGAAAACGATCCACCACCGTGAGAATGACTGATTTGCCACGAAGCTTTAGCGGACTCTCAACGAAATCCATTGCGATGTCGGACCATACTGATGATGGCACATGTAGGGGCTGCAAAAGACCGAACAATTGCAGGTGCTCTACCTTGTTCCGCTGACATACCGTATAGGCCTGCACGAAATACTGTATTGATGTACAAGTGTTGGGGATGTAGAAATCAGTCCACAATCGATGTAGCGTTTTTTAAACACCTTCATGACCGACGTCATGGGCCGCGTGCAGTATGGTTAGTAGTGTTGGGGATGATGTCAGAACGTAGACGCTACCGCAAAAGGCGATTATGATGTTAGTGATCGCCCACGGACTTGGTAGTTTGTCGTCAATGATGTAATCGTGTAAAGTCTGAATTTCGTTGTCCTAACTGAACTCTTTCCGTAGAGTATTGTAGAGATTGAAACGGGTGGTCGAGATGGCAAAAACTTCAGTGGCCATGCCACTATTGGCCTACTATACCTCCGTGTCTCGATGTGATAAGGCATCGGCCACGATGTTATAACAAACTATTTTGTACTCCACCTCAAAGTCTAATCTGAGTAGTTTGCTGACCCAATGATATTGCGGAATTATAGACAAATGCTAATCGAGGAGGTACTTCAAGCTATAGTGATCTATGCGGATGATGAAGGGATGACTCCACAGATATGGTCGCCAATGGTGGGTGGCCTGCACTAGCCCAATTAGCTCTTGTTCATAGGCTACAAGACCGATGAGATGTGGGGGAATTGGCCGACTAAAATAAGCGATTGTGATGGTGCCTTAGTGAAGAACTCCCCCAATGCCATAGCTGAACGCGTCGCACTCGATGATGAATGGCTTGGTGAAGTCAGGAAACTATAACATCAGTGCCATAGTGAGGGCCTCTTTTAGGCGAATGAAAGCTATTGTGGCCTCGTCTGACCAGGAGAATGCGTCCTTCTAGAGGAGTTTGGTGAGCGAGATTGCCAACTTGTTGAACCCTTTGATGAATTTGCAACAGTAGTCGGCGAGGCCGAGAAAGCTCCGTACTACACGGGCCAAGTGAGGCAGGAGCCACATTTGCACGTTCTAGATCTTTTGATTATCCACGACGTCACCATCAGCTGAGATAACATGGCCAAGGTAGGCTACCGTCGTGGTGCCGAAGGAGCACTTGGAGCGCTTGACAAGGCGCTAGTGTTTTCAAAGTATGGCCAACACTATGCGTAAGTGTCGAAGGTGTTCTAACCATGACGAATTGTAGATAAGAATGTCGTTGAAGAATACCAACACAAAATGGCAGAGGTAGTCCCAAAGTGCCTCATTCATTAGAGCCTAAAAGGTTGTTGGAGCATTTGTGAGACCAAAGAGCATTATGATGAACTCATAAAGACCATTGTGAGTACAGAATACCATCTTTGTGATGTCATCAGGGTGCATGAGCACTTAGTAGTACCCCAAGCGCAGATTGAGCTTGCAGAAGTAATGTGCGCCTCAGAGTTCATCTAGTAGCTCGTCGACCATTGGAATGAGAAACTTGTCTTTGACCATGGCTATGTTGAGGGTGCAATAGTCGATGCAGAATCACCACGAGTCATCCTTCTTGCAAAAGAGAAGGACCATGGTAGAAAAGGATGAGTCGCTTGGATGAACAAGCCCATGTTCCAACATAGTACGACATTGGTGCTCAATTTTGGTTTTTTGTACCATAGCGTACCTTTATGACCAGACTACCACCGCATATGTGCCGGCCTTCAGATGAATGCGGTGGAAGCATGACCGTATTAGGGGAAGTCCATTAGGCTCCTAGAAGGGGTCGATGAACTCATCAAGGGGTGTGGGAGAAGATCATCAACATCGCAGGCCAATGTCTAGGTAGATGAGGTTTTTTTCAGGTCGACCATGCTATGTGACCTGTGAGGCAACACGAACGAATGACATTGTAATCTTGTTAACATCCCATATGATAGACCGGATGGAGCCAAGCCACTGCACACTAGGGATGATATTGTAGCCATACAATGGAAGAGTGAGGCAGTCGAGGCTAAATTCTTCCTTGCCAATGGTGAGGCATACGCTGCGGGGGATCACCGAGCTTTTCACCCTTTTGCCATTAGCGATGGTGATATGGATTCCTAAGCATGGAGTGATGGTGAGTCTAGCATAGGTCACCACAGAGTCGACTATGAAGTTGTGGGTTGAATTGGAATTTAGTAGCGCCACAAGCTGCATGTCATTTATGTGGGCACATATTGTCATGGTCTGCCCCTGTTCGAGGTGTGATGCATGTCCAAGCTGACAACGAGATGGTCAAGTCCTCTAGTGCATCTTCAGATAACTCATCATCATCACTAGCGTCGACTTCCATAACAAAGAGATGCTTACATTACCGATGATGGTCTAGAGCAAACTTCTCATCATAGTTGAAGCATATACCCTTCTCATGACATGACTACATCTCATCCGAAGAAAGTGTCTTCCGCTAGGGTTGGTTGGCTGATGATGTTGCGTATTCCCTAGATGAGGCTGATGGTGCCTGTTGGTGTGAACTTGATCATGTGCAAGTCGAGGAAGAGGTTGGTAGGGGAATAGTAGATGTGCATCGTTCGTATGCCCGAGCGAGGCTAATGGCTCTCTCGAGATTCTAGGTTCTAGAGTTCGGCGTATATCTTCAGTGGATCCTACAAGGCATACGTGAACGAACGAATCTGTTGTTGCTCAGTGAGTGAGTCATCCTAGTAGATGATCCATAAGAATTGCTTGCAGAAGTCATCGATGGAGTCGAAGCATGTTAGTATGGAGAGCTCCCCTAGTGGATTGTTGTGGGTTAGTGGTCCGAACCTAGTGTTGATGAGGGAATGATGAAGTAGTGCTAGGATGGTGGGTCATTGTCCTGTTTATAAGGATAATACCACAATTGAGCATTATCTAGCAAATGGAACGAGACAAGACATACCATGGTGTTGAATGTTGCACTGTAGTGGATCTGTTGCACTGTTGAATGTTGGAAAAGTCGGCTTGTGGTATTGAGGGGCCGAGCCATTAGCATGACCATACTAGTGCGACTCGACTGGGAGGCTAGATGGTTGTCGATGGTGTTGTCCATGTGGTGGCAGATTGGTGTGGAGGTACAACGACCTATACAAGGGTGGCGTTTGGCGGCGCGGTAGGATACCATGGCATGAGGTCTCGGCCAACAATACCTTTCCTAGATCCCGATTATATCGGCGATGAACTTCCTCCCGAAGCGCATTCAAGTCATGATAGAGGTCTAGCATGCCTTGGAGAACTTGCTTGATGATATCCTGATCTAGAGGTGGCATCATGGTTGAACTATCTAACACCATCGCTGGTGGGCAACGAGAGAACCTAAGGAAAGTGGTCTCCGATAAGAAGTTGTCACTAGCATTGTGTAGGGGAACATGTGGAAGAGATCTAGTGGAGGGCATAACCGTGGCTGACGGGAGGACGATGGTGCACTTTCCCTTGTCTCCCTAACATCGTAACGGACTACGCGAAGGCAACACACAGTCGGAGGAGCATGTAGCAGGGTCGACGCCTAGGGATGGTGGGTAGGGTTAGGGTTTAGACTTAATACTATTTTATTTTTTGATTGATAATTACAAGCTATGGATCCCTTTATATAGAGCATAGGTCTCCTTTATTTCTAAACCCAACTCTAACTATAATTAGAAAAATAAACTAACATGACTCTTAAATAATCCTATGTTGTTACTTATGGGCCATGTGGGGGCACCATGGGATATATATACTAGTTGAGTGCTCTTGCGTTGCAACGGGATAAATTACAACATTATATCATGCAAATGATATAAATAACTTAAAACATGATAAAATAATATTCATTATAATTTAGTTACAACTTCATTGCATAAACATATCTAAAATTGTTATAATATACATATGGGTGCATATACTATATTTAATATTTATCAAGGTGTCATAAATAATTTTAAGTAGGTGAGATAGAAAAATTTAAAGCGAGGACACGTGATTATAAGAAAAGGATAGGATGCATCATCACCGCGAACTCATTCTTTTAAGAAAAAATAGCACTTTAACTAAATAAATGTGTGAATTTAAACCACACAAATGCACAACCAATATGTTGTTTTTTCGAATTTTGTTAGATGACAAGGTGCATGCTCATGTAATTACCATGCGATGTATTTTGTGAGGTTTGAAAACATGATTGAGCATAGACGCATAATTTTTCATTAAACACATTTATGTGCACTTGATCTCAAATCCAACTATTTGAGCTAGGCCTAGGTATGAAAATAGATTGGATACGAATGAATATTAGTGCTATCATATTTTTTTGGATTCGGAATTGGATTCAGATATGAAAACATATATTTTCGGATATGAATACGGAATGGATATGCATACAATTACAGATTTTCATTGAAAAAATTGTCTAGTACATAATAAACATTCTCCTAATTTAGAATTTTTTAATTCCAAAATCTTTTAAAAGATCCTATTTCTTTTTAAAATCCTAGAGAAAATATAACATTTTAACCCCCATAATAAATCAGCACCAGTTGAGAAATAGATTGTTCTTTTGAGAAACCAAGGGTTGGTTTCGGTGTCTGTGATGAGTGATTGACAGACGATTACCCTCTGGTTCGAAGGGGTACCTCCGAATGGGGTTCGGAGGTTGGACCTCCGAAGGTGTTTGGAGGTGGTTTCACTGAAGGGTTCGGTGGTTTGGTTGCTGCAGCTGTGCAGCGGAGTGTGCCTGTCGGAGGGGTCCGACAGTACACAATGACTAGGTTCGTACCGGAGGTCTCGGTACTTTGGGCGGTACACCGGAGTGTGTACCGAAGGTTGCTAACCCGGAGAGGTCTCCGGAGTACTGGACACACTTGTCTGTGGTGCGCAGGGGGCTTCGGAGGTGACGGACGGTTCGTAGCAGGTGAACCTGGGTCAAGCGGGAGGCTTGATGCCAGGGGAGCAGGGAGCTCCGTCACGGTGGCTGCGAAGGGGTCTGGGTCGGTCCTCGGGTCGAGGTGCACCAGGTGAAGGCAGAGAGTGCGGAGCGTGGCTCCGATTGAAGGTACTTCGAGACAAAGTCCTCGGAGTTGAGGCACTTCAAAGGTACTCCGAATGGAGTGACTTCGGAGTTTGGTGGATCAAGTCCTCTGCGGAGGCAAGGCGTTCGAAGTGTGCTCCGGAGGGAGACATTCGAAGGGTACCCGACGAAGGTCTCAGAAGTCGAGGTGCATCGAAGGCATGGTCCGGGTGAGGCTCGTCAAGGAGTGTGCTCGGGGAAAGACACTGCGACGAAGTGCTCATGGAATGCTTCGTGCGGAGGCCTTGGACGAAGGAGGGACTTCGAAGGGTGGTACTCCGAAGGTGGGGCTTCGGAGTGAAGAAGGCTTCGGAGCAAGGCTGGCTCCGGAGTGAGGATGACTTGTGGTACTTCGACCATGCATGGCTTCGGTACACGGACTAACGGAGTTCGAGCTGGGAGTAGCTGCGAAGCCGTGGTGGTCCACTCCGGAGGTGTTGGTGCGAAGGCCCAAGGGCTTTGACGGCTTCGGCTCAAAACTGTCACTGTATCGGAGGCTATCTTCGGTGAAGCGAAGGCCATCTGGCTCAAAGCTTCTCACCGAAGCTACCACACCCCTCGCGTGCGAAGGGGGGCTTCAGGAAGGTTAAAGACTGCAAAGGCTGACACTGTCTGCTCTACAAAAAGCTGACGCTGTCCCCTCTGCAAAGCTGACAGAGAAGCCTCCAGAATAAAGTAGACTACCTTTTGTACCCCTCTGTTCTGTAGAGACAAAATTGGTGTAAACCCTAGGGGTAATGTAGTCAATTCACTTGGGTGAACTATGGGCTATAAATATGGGGGCTCGGTAGGTAACATTCAACACTTTGAGCATTTACTGTTGAGCTCCTGTACTAGCCTCCTCATACTTTGAATACATCCAGTGAGTTCATTTTTGTGTTCCTTGTTCAAGCGGCGAAGCCCTGCCTCTGTGTGCTTTTTCCTTGAGCCTGTTTACATACCTCGCTAGTTTTAGTGCACCGAAGCCTGTCTAGGCGAAGGGTGTTTTGTGCGAAGTGTGTTTTCAGTGTGCGTTCGCTCTGTGTAACAGGAGGCTAGACCTCGCTGCTTACTAGCGAAGCCCTGATCGTAGCCCGTTTTGCTTCTTGTGTCGAAGCCCCTAGCGAAGTCTGTTAGTGTGCAGTTTGACCTTAGCAGTACGAAGCCCAGCACCAATTGCTGTTGCTAAGTATTAGGTCGAAGTCATCAGAGGGTAGTCCACTCTTGCGAAGGGTGAAGTGCGAAGCCTGCTCGAAGCACTCTGTGTGCGGAGCCTACACTGACTTAGCAGAGTTGTGTTCAGGGTTGTGAGTGGAGCGAAGTCTGCTTGGCTTCAGACTTTTACTCCTTGCGAAGCCTGTGTTCGGAGCTATCAAGTACCTCCGAACCGGACCTTCGAAGGTTGGTATTCGAAGCCTGTTCCATAGTAGACAGGATTGAAACCGAAGGCTGTTTTTAGCCTGAATTTTTAAAAGCTCCCATTCACCCCCCTCTGGTCGCCGTTTCCGGTCCAACAATTGGTATCAGAGCGGGTTAAGATCACCAGTTGACCTTAACTGGTTTTGTGATCTGTTGGCGACATGGATAGAGGCAGTAAAATTCCTCTGTTCGATGGGACTGACTTTGCATACTGGAAGGTGCGCATGGAGGCTTACTTTCTAAGCCAAGGAAATGCAATTTAGGAGATTGTGGACTCACAATACTCCATCCCTGATACTCGCACCACTCAAACAGAAAAAGATCAGTATAATGCCAACTCGAAGGCAAGAAACATACTATTCATTGGTTTGAGCCGGAGTGAGTTTGATAGGGTGCGGCACCTTAGGACTGCTAGGGAGATTTGGTCAACGCTCACTATTTTTCATGAGGGCTCTACTCAGATTAAGGCCAGCGCCAAAGCACCTACAATCAACAGTATCAGCTGTTTGTGCAGGCACCTGGTGAATCTATAGATGCCATGTTTTCTCGCTTTGATGCGATAGTGAGTAACTTGCGATCCAACGGGATGCTTGCTTACAATGATCACGATAGGGCTATCAAGCTTCTCTATGCTCTTGACCGTAGCATATGGGAAGTAAAGATATCCAGCATTGAGGAGTCCACAGGTTATGACACATTGACCTGTGATGAGCTCTTTAGCAAGCTGAAGTCCACAGAGATTGCCAAGGCATCTCTTGCAGTGCATAGAAGCTCTTTGCCACAGCCATTGGCATTGGTTTCTAGCACTAGCCGTGGCACCGCTGCAGAACCAAGCACATCTGGTACTTGTGTTCTTGCAGATGGTTTTGCTTTGTCCTCCCTGGTCTCCGTCACAAAGGAGCAGGTGGACACTCTGGATGATGATGAGCTTGCTCTCATTGCCAGAAGGTTCACCCGTTTTCATCATGAAAGACGGGATCAAAGGAGAAGTGGTTTTAGTGGTTGCTTTGAATGTGGCGACACTTCTCATATTAAGGCCAATTGCCCTAAGCTCAAGAAGAGAGATGAGAGTGAGCGCCCCAAATACCACAAGAAAGAGAGGAAGCCTTTTGTGAAGGGCAAGCGCGGCAAGATGGCTAAGAGAGTAGCCAAAGCCGCTTCCAGAGCATTTGTTGCTGTTCTCAGTGACATCGACACTTCCTCAACTGAGGAGTCGAGCTCCGAGGAGGAGGAGTCCCCAAGGAAGGAGGACAAGAAGGACAAGAAGGGACGAGACTTCACCGACCTTTGCTTCATGGCCGACAGCGATCACAGCGGCGATGAGATTGACTCATCAGAGGTACCTCTATCATCTGACCAGCTATTAATTAAATTAGATGAGCTGAATGAATTAGTTCTCGGTCAGGATAGATTACTTGTGCAAGCCGCTAGAGAAAGAAAAGACCTTAGACTTAGGCTAGAATCTGTTTCTACTGAATATGCCATGCTTAAGTCTAAAGTTAATGATGCTGAATGTGAATCTTGTACTGTAGTCATGAGTGAGCTTGCTCAGTTGCGTTCTGTACATGCTCAAACTCTCTCTGAGCTTGAGACTGCACAGAAGCAGCTTTTGGTGGTGGATTCCAGTCCTCATGATAATCTTTAATGCATGAACAGTTCTTTATTGCGCGAGAGCATTAATTTATGTGATAAACATGTTCATGATTTAGAGGCTAGATTGGAGAGGGCCGGTAGTTCTAAGGATGTGCAGCCTGTTTGTGACACGTGCATTACCCTTAAGGACCAGCTAGGCACCGTTAGAGAGCGAGCTGAAAACCTCATGTCAGAAAACGAATACCTTCTTTCCGTGGTTAATAAATGCACTGAGGGAAAGGGTAGGATGAATTTGCTCTTGGCCAAGACCAAGATGTGTGCTGACAGAGCAGGGTTAGCTCTAGGTTTGGATTTTGAGTGGATTCCTTCAGAAAATGGAAACAAAACTATTTTTACCTCTCCCACTACCCTAGAGAAAGAGAGAGCTCTATTAGACACTCCACCAGCCAAGAAACCTACCCGAGCTCAAAAGAAAACCACTCCTCCCGCCAAGAAAAATCCTCCCAAGAAAACCACTCAGCAGAAGCCCAAGGAGCCTGTGAGAGTTGCTCCTGTGACCCATGAGAGTGCCCCCAGGAGAGTGTTCCATTGTTCCTATTGTCAGCGGGCGGGTCATTTGGTTGGGTTCTATTTTCGTCGCATCAAGGATGAGCGACGCTCTCAGGCGATGAGTTACCAGGACATGCATTACCCATCTTTAGGTATGCATGAGTCTGAGTTTTACTATCGTCCTGCTTTTGAGGCTCCTCGTGCTTCTCGGAGAGGTTGTGCTCCTCGAGGTGTTCACCATGTTCCATATGGTGGTAGACCCCGGGCGAGTAGCTTTGTACCTCGTCAGAGTAGGAGACCTCGACATGTTGTTCGATCGCAGCATGTAGGTAGACCTCGCACTTTGCATCATTCTGATTATCATGTGCGTAGACTGTCTACTTTTACTGTGCCTACTACTCGTGTCACTCAGTGCTGGATGCCTCGTCATTTTTTTACTCACCCCAGCACTGAGCGATCGAGGTATTCTTATCATGTGTAGGCGACAGATCGAGGCTTGGAGGGCACGTGGATCATGGACTCCGGTTGTTCGCGCCACATGACCGGAGATGCAGCTTGGTTCTCCAGCCTCACCACAACCAAGCAAAGGGAACATATCACCTTCGGAAACAATCGAAGGAGTAGAGTGAAAGGTAAAGGTGTGGTAAGAATTAACTCGAATTTCACTCTCAAAGATGTTGCTTTGGTTGAAAACCTGGGATACAATTTGCTGTCTGTATCTCAATTACTTGATGAGGGCTTCGAAGTGCGATTCCATCGCGATACTTCGCAAGTGCTCAATTCAGATGGTGTTGTGGTGTGTAAGATCTTTAGAGTTGGGAGAGTTTTTGAAGCTGATTTTTCAGAGTCATCTGGTTCTTCTCACTGTCTTGTTGCACATTCGACTTCTGAGCTTTGGAAGTGGCATAGGAGACTAGGGCATATGAGCTTTGAGTTGCTCGCTCGACTGAGTGCCCTAGGTCTGATCCGAGGATATCCCAAGCTCAAGTTTGAGAAGAATTTAGTTTGCGCTCCGTGTCGACATGGTAAAATGATTGCCGCTTCGCATTCGCCAGTCACCACAGTGATGACTGAACAACCCGGAGAACTTCTCCACATGGACATTGTAGGCCCTTCTCGGGTTAGTTCTTTAGGCGGCAAGTGGTATGTATTAGTTATTGTCGACGATTTCTCTCGCTACTCTTGGGTCTTCTTTCTCGCCAGCAAGGATGAAGTGTTTTCACACTTTCGGAACTTGGCTTTGAGGCTTTTTACTGAACTCCCTGGTGCATTAAAATTCATTCGAAGTGACAATGGCACTGAGTTCAAGAATAGTCTTTTTGTTGACTTTTGCATGGAGCATGGCATAGAACATCAATTCTATGCTCCGCGGGTTCCTCAACAGAACGGTGTCGTTGAGAGGAAGAACCGCACTTTGGTTGAGATGGCTAGGACGATGCTTGATGAGCATAGGACTCCTAGAAAATTCTGGGCTGAGGCCATGAACACTGCATGTTACATCTCAAACCGAATTTTCTTGCGCTCAATTTTAAACTTGACATCTTATGATCTATGTTTTGGGAGACAACCCAAGGTTACTCATCTTCGAGTTTTCGGCTGTCGTTGCTTTATCCTAAAACGTGGTAATTTGGATAAATTTGAGTCGCGTTCTTCTGACGGGATCTTTTTGGGTTACACTACACATGGTCATTCTTATCGTGTTTATAATTTGGAAACTAACACTGTCATCGAGTCATGTGATGTGACTTTTGATGAATCAACCCCCTCTGTTAGTTCTGCTTTTGAACAGGCAAATGAACACGACATGGAACAGACCATATTCGAAGAAGAGGATCCCGGAGAATTCGAGGATGAACCCCTACTACCCTCGACATCAACCCCTGAAGCTGACCCCGCTTCAACTACTTCGGCACGAGGTCCCGAAGCAACTACCTCGACTCCGGTCATCTTGGACCACTCCAACGCACAAGTTGAGGGGGAGACTGCATCCCGCCGCGAGGCTCCACACCATGTTCAAAGGATGCATCCTCTAGAGCAGATCATTGGTGAGCTTGATCAAAGGGTAACACGTTCTCATGCTCATTTCATTGATTCAGCTTTTATTGCTTCTTTCGAGCCCTTAGATGTTAGTCATGCACTTTCTGATTCTAGTTGGATCAATGCCATGTGATGAGGACATCACTTCACCTGATACACACATGGAGCCTCCACCTACAATTCAACTACAAGGACCAATCACACGCGCCCGTGCCCGTCGTTTGAACCACGAGGTTAATTCTTTCCTTAGCAACTATGTTAATATTTGTTTGAACGGGATGCTACTGAATACTAGTGATATTTTGTTGCTTAGGAACATGGGAGATGGAATAGAAGAGTTGGAGTTGAAGACGGAGGCGCACGGATGATTTGAAGTCAAGAATTCGCTGGTTCGGACTACATCGACCACCATGCACCAAAATGGGCATAACTTCCTCATACGAAGTCCGATTGGCGCGTTCTTAGACTTTTTGGAAAGCTAAGGAGAAGACGGATCTTTTGCCATTGGTTTCGTCTCATTTGAAGTCTCGAGTCGACCTGTGTATTTAAAACAGTCCCGCGTGACAGAACTAGGCCGTGTTGGCCCATAGTCCGAGTCTGTACATCTTCTAGCCCACAGCCCAAGTCTGTACGCCTTCCACAGGCTGCCCACGCCCTATATATTCTCTCCAGCCGCCTTTAGGGTTAGGTTTTTCTTTGTTTGCATCTACACTTGTGTGTTTAGATCCCGCCTCTTGCACCGGACCGATTGGCTGCTGCATTGGCGTTTGTGAAACCTCACCTTATCTTCGTTTGTCTGTGATTTGGCATTCGATTTGTATCCTTCCTGTTCTTGCTTGTGTTCTTGGGTTCGCTTGCAAGAATTAGCCTTCGTGGCGAGGTCAATCGCGTTCTGCGTGGTTGATAACCAACGGAGACAGTGGTGTAACGATTGCAAGGTTTTGATCCACCGGACCGGAGCCTTGGATCGCCAACGTCGAGATTCTCCACCAACCCAAGTTATCCTTTACCTAGCGGAAGATCGGGACCAGTCCCCCATCACCATGCATGAGGAACTTGAAAATTTTGAGAGAAACCAAGTCTGGTCATTAGTTGATCCTCCCCCAAATGTTCATTTCATTGGAACAAAATGGATTTTCAAAAACAAACAAGGAGAGGATGGGACTATAGTTAGAAACAAGGCTAGACTTGTAGCTCAAGGTTATTCTCAACTAGAAGGGATTGATTTTACTGAAACTTTTGCACCTGTTGCTCGCCTTGAGGCCATTAGGATTTTGCTTGCCTTTGCGACATCCCGGGGATTCAAACTCTATCAAATGGATGTCAAAAGTGCTTTTCTTAATGGCTTCATAGGTGAAGATGTTTATGTAAAACAACCCCCTGGTTTTGAAAACCCCAAGTACCCACATAAAGTCCTTAATCTTCATAAGGCTCTTTATGGACTCAAGAAGGCCTCTCGGGCATGGTATGATAGACTTAAGTCTTTTCTGCTTGAGCGAGGGTATTTGATGGGCTCTATTGATAAAACCCTGTTTACTCTCAAGCATGGCAAAGATTTACTTCTAGTGCAGATTTATGTGGATGATATCATCTTTGGTGGCTCTTCTCATGCTTTGGTTGCCGAGTTTGCAGATACCATGAGCAGGGAATTTGAAATGTCCATGATGGGTGAACTCACTTTTTTCCTTGGTTTGCAAATCAAACAAAGCAAACAAGGTACTTTCGTCCACCAGACGAAGTACACCAAGGACCTGCTCAAGAAATTTGACATGGCAGATGCGAAGCCCCTCGCCACTCCAATGGCTACATCTGTAGCATTGGATCCTGACGAAGATGGAGAAGCCATAGATCAGAAGGAGTTCCGAAGCATGATTGGCTCCCTCCTCTACTTGACTGCTACGAGGCCGCACATACACTTCGCAGTGTGTCTGTGCACTCGTTTTCAGGCTTCACCACGAGCTTCGCACCGCCAAGCGGTAAAACGCATCCTAAGGTATCTCAAACATACCCTCGAATTTGGCATATGGTATTCAGCATCTTCATCTTTATGTCTTCGAGGTTATTCCGATGCGGATTTTGCTGGGTGTAGGATTGATAGGAAGAGTACCTCTGGTACTTGTCATTTTCTGGGTACGTCTCTGGTTTGCTGGTCTTCCCGCAAACAGTCTAGTGTTGCACAATCGACGGCTGAGGCCGAATATGTTGCTGCAGCTAGCTGTTGCTCTCAGATTTTGTGGATGGCTTCCACTTTGCGGGATTTCGGGTTAGATTATAAGAGTGTTCCACTTTTCTGTGATAACACTAGTGCTATTTGTATTGCAAACAACCCGGTTCAGCACTCTAGAACCAAACACATTGATGTACGGTATCATTTTCTCAGAGATCACAATGAGAAGGGTGATATTGAACTTCAATATGTTGATACCCAACACCAGCTAGCCGATATTTTCACAAAACCCCTCGATGCTTCTCGATTTGCCTACTTGCGTGGGGAACTTGGTATTTGTCACCCTTACGGCATTTTGTGAGGGGGAGCAGTTTTAGATGGATGTGCAGTTGCTAATTGTGTGTTGAAATTGCATTTACATCTTTTGCACTTATATGCCTGATTATAATTCATGAAATCATGACAGCTCAGCTCTTTTTTAATTCATCTGAAACATTAATGTGCATGATGTTTTCTTTCCAAAGTCAAATCATGCTCACTGCTTAGTCTTGAATCTAGCATGTTTAGGCAGGACTGCTTTAGCTAGTTTTTATCTGCTTGATAGCAAGACACTTTTCTCTGGATGCTAAAAATTGCAACTTGAAAAATTGTTCTACATTTTCATGGATATTCATAAAGTGCCAAACAATTTGTTCACTTAATCCCAAAATTCCAAAATCCATGATTTACATGCTTCAAAGTTAAAAGATCCAGGAGGGTTTGTTTGTCACACTACTCTATTCTAGACTGCTTACCATTGCACATTGGTCTGAACTGAGATAGTGTAGTGTCTGCCAAAATCATTGCCTTAAGCTTCTGATGGCTTTCATGCCTAGGCTTGGTCTGATTGGAAAGTATAAGGTGGACAAACAAATAACCCCTGGCATTATGAACAAGAACAACAAAATTCGTTGATCATCAAGTTTGCTTTCATAGCTCCATTTGAACTGGACTTGTATCTCTAGAGTAGAAATTTACTAGCTTTGCGCAGTCCTTGCTTTTACTTGTCTAGTTCCCTTGACTAAGTGGTGATGCTTTTATTTCAAAAATGATCAAATCACATGTTGTCATCATGTTTTTTGGAGAATGTTAAATTGAGCTGAGCCCATGATCATTGGTATTACTGTTGGCATATTCTTGCATTATATGTCTTTGCAATTATGCTCATTTTCAAGCAATGCATCTTTTTCATGCTCCTTGATGCTTGCATTGCCAAAGGGGGAGAAAGTGTTGAGTTCTCTGATAAAGTGTTGAATTCTCTGTTGCAAGGGGGTATAATTTTCACAGGGGGAGTTTTTATCTTGAAAAAGGGGAGATTTGCCGAAGGGGCTTTTACTCTTTTGAAAAAGGGGGGAGGAAAATTCTTTTATCAAGTGACATGTTTTGGCTCGTTTCTGAGTTTTTATGGTCACTTGTGTGCTGAAATTCTTTAATTTTTCTTGAATTTGAAATTGGTTGTCAATGCACTCATCAAGGGGGAGATTGAGAAACCAAGGGTTGGTTTCGGTGTCTGTGATGAGTGATTGACAGACAATTACCCTCTGGTTCGAAGGGGTACCTCCGAAGGGGGTTCGGAGGTTGGACCTCCGAAGGTGTTCGGAGGTGGTTTCACTGAAGGGTTCGGTGGTTTGGTTGCTGCAGCTGTGCAGCGGAGTGTGCCTGTCGGAGGGGTCCGACAGTACACGATGACTAGGTTCGTACCGGAGGTCTCGGTACTTTGGGTGGTACACCGGAGTGTGTACCGAAGGTTGCTAACCCGGAGTTTGTACCCCTCTGTTCTGTAGAGACAAAATTGGTGTAAACCCTAGGGGTAATGTAGTCAATTCACTTGGGTGAACTGTGGGCTATAAATATGGGGGCTCGGTAGGTAACATTCAACACTTTGAGCATTTACTGTTGAGCTCCTGTACTAGCCTCCTCATACTTTGAATACATCCAGTGAGTTCATTTTTGTGTTCCTTGTTCAAGCGGCGAAGCCCTGCCTCTGTGTGCTTTTTGCTTGAGCCTGTTTACATACCTCGCTAGTTTTAGTGCACCGAAGCCTGTCTAGGCGAAGGGTGTTTTGTGCGAAGTGTGTTTTCAGTGTGCGTTCGCTCTATGTAACAGGAGGCTAGACCTCGCTGCTTACTAGCGAAGCCCTGATCGTAGCCCGTTTTGCTTCTTGTGTCGAAGCCCCTAGCGAAGTCTGTTAGTGTGCAGTTTGACCTTAGCAGTACGAAGCCCAGCACCAGTTGCTGTTGCTAAGTATTAGGTCGAAGTCATCAGAGGGTAGTCCACTCTTGCGAAGGGTGAAGTGCGAAGCCTGCTCGAAGCACTCTGTGTGCGGAGCCTGCACTGACTTAGCAGAGTTGTGTTCGGAGTTGTGAGTGGAGTGAAGTCTGCTTGGCTTCGGACTTTTACTCCTTGCGAAGCCTGTGTTCGGAGCTGTCAAGTACCTCCGAACCGGACCTTCGAAGGTTGGTATTCGAAGCCTGTTCCGCAGTAGACAGGATTGAAACCGAAGGCTGTTTTTAGCCTGAATTTTTAAAAGCTCCCATTCACCCCCCTCTGGTCGCCGTTTCCGGTCCAACATCTTTTTTGGATGATTTTGTTATGATAGTATAATTTTTGATGCATAGAAATGTAGTATTACTTAACTTCTTATAAAATAATGAATTAATTAAAAAGCCATGAATGGAAATATAGATTGTATGCTAGAGACTTTATATAAACAACTTTTGGTAACATTAAACATTCTTCGAGTTTTAAAAACTTTTATTCTTTTATTTTTATATTTTTTCCTTTCTCATTTTCTTTAAGTAAATATTGAAGTAAATAAATGCTTATAAATAACTTGAAAAACTAAAAATAACCTATGTGATATTTGCATCTTGGGTTGATCTTAAAAAATACTCTACACTCAAAATACAACAAATATTTGTTGGGGAGAAATAATCCCATTAGTCCTTCCATTAGGCGGACGACTCTGAAGAACAGTTTCAGAACATACAAAGGGTGAAGCCTTCTGATGTCCCTGCAGTACTACGAAGGAGGAGGCCCGGAGCCCGTGGTGTTAGCCCCGACTACTGCATAGGAGGAGGGGTCTGGAGCCTCCAAGCGCCCCTATGGCCCCCACCACCTCGCTGCCCTTCGGTGGCCCTTGCTCTGAAGGGGCGCCGTAAAATGTGACAAGATGTTTACTTTACTAGAGTGTTCACACGTGTTCTGTAACACCCCAAAAATTAAAAGGAATAAAATAAAAAGAAAACATTATTTCTGGATTTATTAATAAAGGAAAATCACAAAAGAACCCAAATAAAGCCAAACAGAGGGAAATATTCAAAATCTGGACTTGAAAATTTTATGAGATGAACTAGAGGCCAAGTTATAATTTTAGAAATTTTTACAAATTTTTATCAACAGTGATTCAACCCTTAATCAAATAAATGAATTACTGGAATTATTTTAAATCAGAAAAGAATTAAAAAGACTTAATGGGCCTCAACCCTGAAACCTCCCCCGACGGCCTTTTTGGCCCAGCCCGTTGCCACCCACCCACTGACAGGAGGGGCCCGCCTGTCGGCGCCGCCCTCCCCTCTCTCCTCCCGCCCGCGCCCCGCCTGGTCCCACCAGTCAGCCCCCGCCACGCCACTGACCGCTCAGACCCGCTTGTCAGGCCCTTCCTTTCCTGTTTCGCCCGCTGACAGGTGGGGGCCACCTGTCAGCTTCGTCTTCCTCGTTGGAAGGGGATCCCCCTTCCTTATCCGGCGAGATCCCCTCCCAAATCCGCCGCCGGCCGCCCGATCTCGCCCAACCGAGCACTGGATCGTGATCCCCTCACTCCGGTGACCCCTTTCCAAACAAAACCGACGCGTTTTCGTGCTTATGGAAGCATATCCGAGGTAAAAAGAAACCTCGCCGGAGTTAGGAATGAACCCTCGGGTTCCCCGGCGTGGCTTGCCATCTATACACCGGAGACCTCCTATAAGAACCCCTCTGGTCGCCGCCCTCTGCCCACACCGTAGCAGCCCGAGCCCTCACACACCAGAGCGCCCCGACAGCATTTTTCGAGGTTTCCCCCTGCTCCATCTCCGGCGAGCCATCGCCTTCGATCCCAGCCTCCTCCGCCCTAGCCACTGCCACCATCTAGACCGACGTCGACCGCCCATCCCCGGCCACCACTCCGTTGGCTTTGGAACCCGCCGGATCACCATCGCCGTCGAGCTCCCGAACCTTCTTCGCCGTCTACCCTCGCCGTCGTCGTCATCCGTCGCCCAGCTTCGCCACCGAAGGTACCATCGTGACCCCCTTGCTCCCCGCGTTCCATTTCTGGCCCTAGCTAGGCACGTAGACCCTCGCCGCCGCCGTCACGGGCGCACCCGAGCCCGCCGTCGCCGGAGACGAAGGGGGGTACGAGCCCCCTTACGTCGTGCCGTGCCGGATCGCACAGCGACCGTCCGATCGCGATCGGAGGGCTAAGATTAAACCCCTCCGGGATTTAATCTGGGCCCTCGGATCTGGTCAAAGGGGTATCGAGGCCTCTCGGCCGTCGATCACCACTTAAACCCCAGGACTGATCTCGAGCGTCCACGTCATACCGCTTCGCGAGATTTAATCGTGGCCGTTCAAATTCACTTACGCCTCCCGCCTCGCGTCCGACCGCCAGATCCAGATCCGACGGCTCTGGATCAGCCGGTCCACGCGCATAGTCACGGGTTCACGGTGAACCTGGTTCACCGTGGACCAGAGACTGTTTTTAGTTTAAATAAAATTCCAGAAAATTGTTTAAACTTCAAAAATTCATATCTTGCTCATTTTAACTCCAAATTTCACCATTCAAATTTTGTTAGAATCAGAATATTATTCTCTACACATTAATGCCATAAAAACAGTATGCTTATGTTACTCAAAGTATTATTAATAAATAAATGAATAAAAATCCCTTAGGGTTAAAATTAAAAATACAGAAAATAAATTGGGAAAATTCTAAAATATTAAACTTTACTGTTTGAACAAAACCTTGAAATATTAAAAATATTACTTCACATAATAAAACCTACAAATGTGTATGTTTAATATTTGGTGAATTTTTATCTGTTTATTGAGTGTATTGTTTATTTTCTGTATCGAGAAGACTACGAGTTCGTCGAGGAGCAGGAGTTCTACCCCGAGGTTCCTCCATCCCCATTTGCTGAGCAAGGCAAGTCATCGACCATCTCTGTGGAAACAGTTGATCATAATTGAGCCCATGTTTTAATAACTTATCGCTATAACCCATAGGTTAATATTGCATTAGTCAAATACTCAAGCCTTACACTTATATTTATTAGATCCCCATCCTTGTGTGCAAACCCAAGCCATGCTTATTGAGCCTTAACTCCTTGTCACTCTACTATAAATATATTAGCTAGTGCCCAATGTACCGGCACAACTGCTATAGGATAAAAAGAATGAGTCGTAGATAGCTGGATTCTGTATATGAATTTCCCTGTTATTCTCGTCTCTGGACTCTGTTGGAGTTGGCTAGGTTATAAGTATGGTGGGTTCCGGGTGCAAGCTCGGGCACTGGTTTGTCGCACCCGGGGCACTATAAGGACCGGTCTGCGGGATCTGTTGCAAAGCACTTCCGTACCAACCACAAGTCTAATGGGTAAGTCCTAACTGGAAGTATGGAATACTCCGGCTTGATGCACCATAGAGGAGGGGGCAAGGGGCTAGCCTGCGGGCGACTTGTACCGACGAGGCTCAAGGGGGGGTATGGTGGGGCTCCGATGCGTCGGGACACCATATGAAACCCATAAGAGGGTGCTATTGAGTCGGGGAGGACTATATGGAAGGTTTTGGCACGAGTTCCCATGTGATGGGTCATCTCGTTACACTTCGGTGTAGGTGATGAGTGCGTGCCTTGTGGGTACAGTGGTACATCTCTGATCAGAGTAATTTAATCTTTTCGAAAAGCCGAGCCCACGGTCAAGGGCGGGTTGTGTGACTACTCGCAGTTAGTTTACAATTGTTTGAATGTTCAAGTTATTCATGGCACGTAAGGACTGTTGAGCGAGGTGGGGCTGACTGTACCCCTCGAGTTAGAAGATGATGATACACATGCACATGTTTACTTTTCCGTACTAATAAACTGCTCACATTTAAAGCTTTACACATATGCTGCTTCCGCTAAATTAGCCAATATCTCCTTTGTTATTACCTTGCATTATATTTGCATTCGGTGGCTTGCTGAGTACATCTGTACTCACCCCGTTGACTTACAACATCAGAGCCAGTCTACTACGAGGAGGATGAAGGTCTGGAGTAGCGACCCAGTCAAGGCGAGACTGGAAGGAGGCGTTCATCTAGGACCCTTGTTTTATTAGTTTCTCTTCATCTTTAATCACTTTTGTATTAATGCGGTCTACGAACCGTGAATGATTGCTCGTATTGTACGTGGTCGTATGATGAACGTCTTGTTTTATTGATTTTCTATGGAATTTCAATAAAGTCCTGATTTATTAAATCGGGGCGCGACAAGATGGTATCAGAGCCGACTTGACTGTAGGAAGCCAAACAGACCTAACCTTAGGACTTATATATATTCACTATATTTTACAAAAGATTACTTATCCTCTCATCTTCTAAGATTTTCACAAAAATTTTCTCTCTTTTGTAGATGCCGGTTCACACCATGAGCGGGACTCTTCGTGACGAGGCCGGATTCATCCGCGAGCTTCGCGTGCTCGTCGACTTTTTGGGGTTTCCCCATGAGCCTGCGTTCCACGGGATTTTTCCCGATGCGAACGAGAGCTACTGCGAGGTCACGGTTGTGATCCGCCCCTCTTCCACGCAGCCCCCCTTCTACACCCATGGAGTTGGAGGACCATCATTCGTGGTAGCCAGCCAGCGAGCCGCTCTCCAGTCTCTCGCCGAGCTTCGACTGGTCTACGACTGCCACCTCCGCGACACCGTCTACCGCTTCATGCCCATGCGTACACCCGGGAGTCACCGCAGCATCTACATCAGCCCCCTCACCCAGAGCAGCTCCGCCATCACCCGCACGATGAGACTTTTGGAGGCCATGGATAACCTCCACACAGAGGCCGTCCTCGACGCAGACAGCCAGCACGACACCATCGACTTCTACCGCCACACTTCAGAGAACCTGACCAGAGAGAACGCCGAGCTCCGTCGACAGCTAGAGCAGAACCCGCTGTTGACCCTTGAGGTAGAGGAGTTGAGACGTCAGAACGAGCTTCTGCGCCAGGGCGCCATGGTCCATACCCAGCTTCGTCAGCAGCTCAGAGAGTTAAAGAAGGACCTAGAGGAGATCGCACCTCTTCCGCCTCGCCGGAAGAAACCCATCCAGACTCCCACAGTGAGACCCAAGAGGATCTCCCGCAGTGCACCACCCGCCGGACCGTCCAGTTCCTCGACCCCACCCGTCTCCCACGAGCCCGAGATCGAGCCGTCCCCCGAGCTGCCTTAGACGTAGTATTAACGATTGATTGTTTATCTTTTTATTTTGATTGCTTGTATTTAGCATTCATGTCACAATATAAGGCATGAATGAGAGAATAAATAAATGTAACCGCAAGAACGGTATTCTTTTGAAATAAATATAAAGAAGTTCACCCAAAATAAATATGTGTACATTGGAAATTCCAGGATGACCAACACCCAGGGATCAGACGCTCCTCAGAACGGAGGGGAGAGTGGCAACCTGCCACAATGGGGAGCCACCGGGCAGAGGCAGGCCCCGGTCGCCAACCACCCCACCGTGGCTGAAATGATGGCCACCCAAAACCAGCTGGTCTCAGCCCTCCTTCACCAGATGCAGCAGCAACAGCAGCAAATGCAAGAGCAGCAGGCTCACTTCTTCCGCCTCTACCAACAGCCCGAGCTGCCCCGACCCGCCACACCAGCTCCCGCTCCCGCAACTCAACTCTCGGAGTTCCTCCGAGTCCGCCCACCGACCTTCTCGAGCACCACCAACCCCATGGAGGCTGGGGATTGGTTGCGGGCGATCGAGAAGAAACTCGATCTCCTGACCTGCACTGAGCAGGAGAGGGTGGCCTTCGCCACCCACCAGCTACATGGTCCCGCCGCTGAGTGGTGGGACAACCACCGCGAGACTCTACCCGAGGGCCACGCCCACACTTGGGCAGAGTTCTCAGCTGCCTTCCGTGCCGCCCACATCCCCGACGGCATTGTAGCTCAGAAGCAACAGGAGTTTAGGGACCTGCAGCAGGGGAGCAGGTCCGTAACTGAATATCTGCACGAGTTCAACAGATTGGCCAGGTACGCACCTGAAGAGGTTCGTACGGATGCGGCCAGGCAGGCTAAGTTCCTCCGGGGACTGAAGGATGAGCTGTCCCTACAGCTCATCTCCGGAGACTTCGCCAACTTCCAGAAGTTGGTGAATAAGGCTATCATGCAGGAGACCCAGCAAAATAAGGTCGACCTGAAGAAGAAGCGCATGATTGCCTTCAAGCAGAATCAAGGAATGGCCCAAAGACCCCGCTTTGCTCCACCTCCACCAGCGCCACAGTACCACCCCCGGCCAGTGTATCGCCCGGCGCCACCAGCTGCCAACGCCGGAGCCAGTCAACCTCGCACCGCTCCAGTCGCACCGACCGCTCCAGTCGCCCCGGCCAAGAAGCCGGAGGTCTTGAGAGACAGGCATGGCAAGCCTGTGGTATGCTTCAACTGCCGCCAAGAGGGACACTACTCCCACCAGTGCCCCCACCCCAAGAGAGCTCAAGGAGTCACCTCCAACCCCGCCGTCCGCGCCAAAGTGAACCACGTCTCCGCCGATGAAGCCCAGGCTGCACCAGAGATTGTCATGGGTAAGTTTATGGTTCATTCATCGCTTGCAGTGGTATTATTTGACACCGGAGCTACCCACTCCTTTATATCAACTGCTTTTGTGGAAAATAATGCACTGGACATAAGTGAACTACCCAGGCCAGTACTAATAGCTACCCCAGGAAAGCAAACCCTCGCTTGTTCCTTTAGTCCAAGGATATGGGTAGATATCCAAGGCACGATATTCTGGGCCGACCCCATTCTAATAGAATGTCAAGGTTTGGACCTCATTCTAGGGATGGACTGGCTAAATAAACACCAGGGTGTGATAGAATGTGCCCAGAGAAAAGTAACGGTGACTAATGAGGAAGGGATTATAGTCACGTTCCAGATGCCCAGCATGAAGGCCGGAAGGACAAGACTACATCAGATTACCTTGGAGGAAATACCAGTAGTCTGTGAGTACCCGGACGTGTTTCCAGAGGACTTACCAGGAATGCCACCCAGGAGAGACATCGAGTTCAGGATTGACTTGGTGCCTGGAACCACCCCTATCTATAAGCGACCATACCGGATGGCCGCCAATGAATTAGCTGAGATGAAGCAACAGTTGGAGGATCTTGAAAGGAAAGGTTATATCAGACCAAGCACATCACCGTGGGGTGCTCCCGTCATCTTTGTCGAGAAGAAAGAAGACAAGGCAAAGCGTATGTGCGTGGATTACCGCGCTTTGAATGAAGTAACCATCAAGAATAAGTACCTGTTGCCTCGGATCGATGACCTCTTCGACCAGCTCAAAGGAGCCACGGTATTCTCGAAGATCGACCTCCGGTCTGGTTACCATCAGTTGAGGATTCGAGAAGAAGATATACCCAAGACGGCCTTCACTACCCGTTATGGTTTATATGAGTGTACAGTTATGTCCTTTGGATTAACCAACGCCCCTGCATTCTTCATGAATATGATGAATAAGGTATTCATGGAATATCTGGACAAGTTCATCGTGGTCTTCATAGACGACATCCTCATTTATTCCAAGGATCAGGAAGAGCATGAGACTCACCTCCGGTTAACCCTAGGAAAGCTAAGGGAACACCAATTATATGCCAAGTACAGCAAATGCAAGTTTTGGACGGCAGAAGTAAAGTTCCTTGGACACATCATCTCTGCGCAAGGAATCGCAGTAGACCCTGCCACCGTAGAAGCAGTCACGGATTGGTTGCCACCCACGAACGTATCTGAGATACGAAGTTTTCTGGGATTGGCCGGATATTATCGAAGGTTCATTGAGAATTTTTCTAAGATAGCCAAGCCAATGACCAGATTGTTGCAGAAAGGAGAAAAGTTCGAATGGACTCCTGAATGCGAGGAAAGTTTCCGCACCCTCAAGACTCGTTTGGTGTCTGCACCTATACTGACCCTACCGGATATCCGCAAAGACTTCCATGTCTATTGCGACGCATCTCGCCAGGGATTGGGATGTGTACTTATGCAAGATGGAAAAGTCATCTCTTATGCCTCCAGACAATTGAGACCCCATGAGTTGAATTATCCGACCCATGATTTGGAATTAGCCGCCGTA
Source organism: Zizania palustris (assembly GCA_019279435.1). Lineage (NCBI taxonomy): Eukaryota > Viridiplantae > Streptophyta > Magnoliopsida > Poales > Poaceae > Zizania > Zizania palustris. The sequence continues at coordinate 75,734,633 of JAAALK010000287.1, read as the reverse complement.
GTACACGCCCTTAAGATTTGGAGGCACTATCTAGTTGGAAATCGCTGTGAGATCTTTACGGATCACAAGAGCTTGAAGTATATCTTCACACAGCCAGATCTGAACTTGAGGCAAAGACGATGGCTGGAATTGATTAAGGACTACGACCTAGGCATTCACTACCACCCAGGAAAAGCCAATGTGGTAGCTGATGCCTTAAGTCGCAAAGGATATTGCACCGCCATGATGATTCAAGAACACGCCCCCTTGTTATGTAAGGAGATGGAAAACTTAAATCTTGGATTGACCACCAAAGCATATCTAGCCACCTTGGAGACTCAACCGGTATTGTTTGAGCAGATTCGTGAAGCTCAGTCAGAGGACCCGGATATAGCTGCCATTAAGAAGAATATGAGACAAGGAAAGGCCCCCGGATTTTCAGAAGACGAGAATGGCACCATATGGTTTGGAACTCGGATATGTGTGCCGGATAAACCTGAAATAAAGACTCTTATCCTAAGAGAAGCCCACGAGACATTGTACTCCATTCATCCCGGCAGTACCAAGATGTACCAAGATCTGAAGGAACGATATTGGTGGGTTAGCATGAAGAGAGAGATTGCCCAGTTTGTCGCCGAGTGTGACACCTGCAGAAGAGTAAAAGCTGAACATCAGAGACCTGCAGGATTGTTACAGCCACTTAAAGTACCGGAATGGAAGTGGGAAGAGATCGGTATGGATTTCATCACCGGATTACCAAAGACCCAACTTGGGTATGATTCTATTTGGGTGATCATCGATCGGCTTACAAAAGTAGCTCATTTCATAGCCGTCAAGACGACCTTCAGTGGCCCTAAGCTAGCAGAGCTGTATATGGCCCGGATAGTATGTCTTCATGGGGTACCCAAGAAAATAGTGTCTGACCGAGGGAGTCAGTTCACCTCTCGCTTTTGGAAGAACCTCCAAGAAGAGATGGGCACGAGATTGAATTTCAGTACCGCCTACCATCCTCAGACAGATGGGCAAACAGAAAGGGTAAATCAGATACTAGAGGATATGCTTCGGGCATGTATTTTGGACTTTGGAGCCACTTGGGACAAGAGCTTGCCATATGCAGAATTTTCATACAACAATAGTTATCAAGCCAGCCTTCAGATGTCTCCTTTTGAAGCCTTATATGGACGTAAGTGCAGAACGCCACTACTTTGGGACCAAACAGGTGAATCCCAAGTATTTGGGACCGACATTCTACGTGAAGCTGAAGAGAAAGTACGGATTATCAGAGACCGACTCAAGACAGCCCAATCTCGACAGAAGAGCTACGCAGACAATCGCCGTCGAGACTTAGCCTTTGAAGAAGGAGATCATGTCTACCTTCGGGTGACACCTCTTCGTGGAACTCAACGGTTTAACATGAGAGGAAAGTTGGCCCCTCGATATGTTGGACCATTTCCCGTTATTCGACGCCAAGGCGAAGTAGCTTATCAGTTGGAATTACCACCTTCATTGGCTGGAGTGCATGACGTATTTCATGTGTCTCAACTCAAGAAGTGTCTCCGCGTCCCCACGGAGCAAGTGGATCTTCAGCAGTTGGATGTCCAAGAGGATCTGACTTATGTGGAGAAACCGGTCAAGATATTGGAAGTCAAAGAAAGAACCACCAGGAGTCGAGTAATCCGCTTCTGCAAAGTGCAGTGGAGCAATCATCCAGTAGAAGAAGCCACATGGGAAAAAGAAGATGAACTCAAGGCACAGCATCCTGAGCTATTCGAGGATTGATCCGAATCTCGAGGACGAGATTCTCTGTAAGGGGGATAGGATTGTAACACCCCAAAAATTAAAAGGAATAAAATAAAAAGAAAACATTATTTCTGGATTTATTAATAAAGGAAAATCACAAAAGAACCCAAATAAAGCCAAACAGAGGGAAATATTCAAAATCTGGACTTGAAAATTTTATGAGATGAACTAGAGGCCAAGTTATAATTTTAGAAATTTTTACAAATTTTTATCAACAGTGATTCAACCCTTAATCAAATAAATGAATTACTGGAATTATTTTAAATCAGAAAAGAATTAAAAAGACTTAATGGGCCTCAACCCTGAAACCTCCCCCGACGGCCTTTTTGGCCCAGCCCGTTGCCACCCACCCACTGACAGGAGGGGCCCGCCTGTCGGCGCCGCCCTCCCCTCTCTCCTCCCGCCCGCGCCCCGCCTGGTCCCACCAGTCAGCCCCCGCCACGCCACTGACCGCTCAGACCCGCTTGTCAGGCCCTTCCTTTCCTGTTTCGCCCGCTGACAGGTGGGGGCCACCTGTCAGCTTCGTCTTCCTCGTTGGAAGGGGATCCCCCTTCCTTATCCGGCGAGATCCCCTCCCAAATCCGCCGCCGGCCGCCCGATCTCGCCCAACCGAGCACTGGATCGTGATCCCCTCACTCCGGTGACCCCTTTCCAAACAAAACCGACGCGTTTTCGTGCTTATGGAAGCATATCCGAGGTAAAAAGAAACCTCGCCGGAGTTAGGAATGAACCCTCGGGTTCCCCGGCGTGGCTTGCCATCTATACACCGGAGACCTCCTATAAGAACCCCTCTGGTCGCCGCCCTCTGCCCACACCGTAGCAGCCCGAGCCCTCACACACCAGAGCGCCCCGACAGCATTTTTCGAGGTTTCCCCCTGCTCCATCTCCGGCGAGCCATCGCCTTCGATCCCAGCCTCCTCCGCCCTAGCCACTGCCACCATCTAGACCGACGTCGACCGCCCATCCCCGGCCACCACTCCGTTGGCTTTGGAACCCGCCGGATCACCATCGCCGTCGAGCTCCCGAACCTTCTTCGCCGTCTACCCTCGCCGTCGTCGTCATCCGTCGCCCAGCTTCGCCACCGAAGGTACCATCGTGACCCCCTTGCTCCCCGCGTTCCATTTCTGGCCCTAGCTAGGCACGTAGACCCTCGCCGCCGCCGTCACGGGCGCACCCGAGCCCGCCGTCGCCGGAGACGAAGGGGGGTACGAGCCCCCTTACGTCGTGCCGTGCCGGATCGCACAGCGACCGTCCGATCGCGATCGGAGGGCTAAGATTAAACCCCTCCGGGATTTAATCTGGGCCCTCGGATCTGGTCAAAGGGGTATCGAGGCCTCTCGGCCGTCGATCACCACTTAAACCCCAGGACTGATCTCGAGCGTCCACGTCATACCGCTTCGCGAGATTTAATCGTGGCCGTTCAAATTCACTTACGCCTCCCGCCTCGCGTCCGACCGCCAGATCCAGATCCGACGGCTCTGGATCAGCCGGTCCACGCGCATAGTCACGGGTTCACGGTGAACCTGGTTCACCGTGGACCAGAGACTGTTTTTAGTTTAAATAAAATTCCAGAAAATTGTTTAAACTTCAAAAATTCATATCTTGCTCATTTTAACTCCAAATTTCACCATTCAAATTTTGTTAGAATCAGAATATTATTCTCTACACATTAATGCCATAAAAACAGTATGCTTATGTTACTCAAAGTATTATTAATAAATAAATGAATAAAAATCCCTTAGGGTTAAAATTAAAAATACAGAAAATAAATTGGGAAAATTCTAAAATATTAAACTTTACTGTTTGAACAAAACCTTGAAATATTAAAAATATTACTTCACATAATAAAACCTACAAATGTGTATGTTTAATATTTGGTGAATTTTTATCTGTTTATTGAGTGTATTGTTTATTTTCTGTATCGAGAAGACTACGAGTTCGTCGAGGAGCAGGAGTTCTACCCCGAGGTTCCTCCATCCCCATTTGCTGAGCAAGGCAAGTCATCGACCATCTCTGTGGAAACAGTTGATCATAATTGAGCCCATGTTTTAATAACTTATCGCTATAACCCATAGGTTAATATTGCATTAGTCAAATACTCAAGCCTTACACTTATATTTATTAGATCCCCATCCTTGTGTGCAAACCCAAGCCATGCTTATTGAGCCTTAACTCCTTGTCACTCTACTATAAATATATTAGCTAGTGCCCAATGTACCGGCACAACTGCTATAGGATAAAAAGAATGAGTCGTAGATAGCTGGATTCTGTATATGAATTTCCCTGTTATTCTCGTCTCTGGACTCTGTTGGAGTTGGCTAGGTTATAAGTATGGTGGGTTCCGGGTGCAAGCTCGGGCACTGGTTTGTCGCACCCGGGGCACTATAAGGACCGGTCTGCGGGATCTGTTGCAAAGCACTTCCGTACCAACCACAAGTCTAATGGGTAAGTCCTAACTGGAAGTATGGAATACTCCGGCTTGATGCACCATAGAGGAGGGGGCAAGGGGCTAGCCTGCGGGCGACTTGTACCGACGAGGCTCAAGGGGGGGTATGGTGGGGCTCCGATGCGTCGGGACACCATATGAAACCCATAAGAGGGTGCTATTGAGTCGGGGAGGACTATATGGAAGGTTTTGGCACGAGTTCCCGTGTGATGGGTCATCTCGTTACACTTCGGTGTAGGTGATGAGTGCGTGCCTTGTGGGTACAGTGGTACATCTCTGATCAGAGTAATTTAATCTTTTCGAAAAGCCGAGCCCACGGTCAAGGGCGGGTTGTGTGACTACTCGCAGTTAGTTTACAATTGTTTGAATGTTCAAGTTATTCATGGCACGTAAGGACTGTTGAGCGAGGTGGGGCTGACTGTACCCCTCGAGTTAGAAGATGATGATACACATGCACATGTTTACTTTTCCGTACTAATAAACTGCTCACATTTAAAGCTTTACACATATGCTGCTTCCGCTAAATTAGCCAATATCTCCTTTGTTATTACCTTGCATTATATTTGCATTCGGTGGCTTGCTGAGTACATCTGTACTCACCCCGTTGACTTACAACATCAGAGCCAGTCTACTACGAGGAGGATGAAGGTCTGGAGTAGCGACCCAGTCAAGGCGAGACTGGAAGGAGGCGTTCATCTAGGACCCTTGTTTTATTAGTTTCTCTTCATCTTTAATCACTTTTGTATTAATGCGGTCTACGAACCGTGAATGATTGCTCGTATTGTACGTGGTCGTATGATGAACGTCTTGTTTTATTGATTTTCTATGGAATTTCAATAAAGTCCTGATTTATTAAATCGGGGCGCGACATGTTCTTACCATTCTACCCCTATGGGGCCTCATGAATTGAGTTCACTATGATGGTTGTAACTAGAGGATAAGGTAGTATTTCCCTGTTGGATCTCTACCTATAAAACCCTTCCCTTCTACTGTAATAGGGATATTCATTCACATAATAGAGCACACTTCAAACTAGTCTAAGGTTATTATCCTATTCGGAAGCCTAACCTAGTCCGTAGTTAACCTCTTCCTTTAGCTAGCCCTTCGAGGCTATTCAAACCTATTAGAGTAATCTTTTGTGCCAATAATTGGCGCCATCCATGGGGACTTTAGTACAAAAACTAATGTCTCTACAATCCAATTCTCCGAGACCATGCCGCCGAAGAGAAGCAAAAGCACGGTCCCCATCTAAAGGTCCACCTGAACCTTTCGATAAGAACCCCTAGACACAACGGCAGGGGCTACAGAGCCCTCCGCAGTCCCCCAGCCAAATATCACAGCTTTAGGCGAAGCCACTGCCTTCATAGCCCCAAACATTGTACCTAAGACCGAAGACCCTTCAGGGTCCACCGGCCTGTCCGCAGGCCATCAAGCCCCCGCGCTTCAAGAGGCCATTGACCTCCACCAACCCGAAGACCCCCTCCCGACATCGATGACTATCTGGATCGACTCTGTCCGATCACAAGACCTTGAGGCTCACTCTGGAGGAAGTGGGAGCCCATCACATCATGGCTGCCGAGATGGCCCAACTCAAGGCAGAGCTACAAAGGTGGCAACAGGCAGCTGCAGACCAGCTTTGCACCCAAGGTGGATTCAGTGGGACGACAACACTCCGTGAGGTCGTCGCGATAAGTGACCTCAAAGACCAAGAAACCCGGAAGGGTGATCAGAATGCCTCCTTCGATGAAGACTCTCCGCTGGACCCCGACTTGCAAAGGGTGTGTTTCGACTCAAGATTCTGAGCGGTCAAGCTCCCTAAGTACTCGGATACACTGGCCCCAGAGAGTTCTCTCGCTCCTATGCCCTAGCGATAGAAGCCAACGGAGGGGTGCGAGGCACGATGGTGGAATGTTTTCCCCTCGCACTCGAAGGGATAGCCCTTTGGTGGTTCTGGTCCTTAAAACCAAGATCCATGAATTCATGGGAGCAGCTGAAGAAGAAGTTTATAAATAACTTCTAGGGAACATTCGTGGCCCCATTGTCCACGTGAAGCCTCTTTCAAGTCAAGTAGTATCATGGAGAAACACTGTGCCAGTATTCCTAGCACTTCGCTCATACGAAGTAACAAATTAAAGGGCTATCCACGTTTTCCATCGTCGACGCCACTCGCAAAGGCATCACCAACCTTAGCCTCCTCGACAAGCTCCATAGGAAGCCCATTTCCTCGGTGGCCCAACTAATGATGTACTTCGAGGAGTACGCCCGGTTAGAGGAAGGACAACTCCAATGGAATATTGTAGCCTCCACAGTACAACCCTTGGATGTTAAACTCCCTGAAGCAAGGATCCCGAGTCCTCCTCGGGCCACGCCGATGGAACAATGGCCGCATGAATCCCAGTGGGGGAGGAGGCACTATCGATTGGAGGTTCTTAATATCACCTCCCCCGTCGCAAAGCAACCAAGGTACCAGCAGAGCCAAGGCAAAGGCCGGCCCAATGGATCAAAGCTCCCGATAAAGACCTTTGGGTCGAGCCAAACTTTTTTGTAACGTTCACGGAGAGAATCAGAGTCATAACATTGATTCATGTAAGTAAATTCTGGCCTTGCAGAGCAAGTACCTCGAGAGAAGCACTAGCCAATGGACCATCGACAGTGCGCCTCAAGCCATCCGCCCCAAGCCGGTCCAGGTAGTTGGATGGATCAAAGGACATGAAGCCCCTAGGTATCCTCCTGTGCCTAGCGTCCTGCCACCCCTGAAGACCGAAGACGACCCCGACTGCCAGAAGCGCATAGTGTTGCCCATCACCGGAGGTGGTGCCATGGGCAACATGTCAAAGTAGCAGTGAAGGGAGTACATCCACGAGGTAGGGCACATTGGTACCTTAGCATTTGCTTCAGCTATGCCCGAGTGGTCGCACGTGCCCATATCCTTCATGTATAATGATGCGCTCAACATCAAGTTTCCCCACGTTGACCCCCTCGTCATATCCACCGACATCGTCGGGACCGAGTTTCGTCGAGTGCTGGTCAACAGAGAGAGCTCCGCCAATATAATCTTCGTCCACACCTTCGATCAGCTCTGCATCTCATGGATGTGTCTTCTCCCAGCGGCTCGCCCCCTACAAGGCTTCGTCGACCCCCCTCGACGCCCTCAGCCAGATAGGCCTCAAAGTCACCTTTAAGGAAAACCACCTCATAAGATTCGAAGAGGTTATCTTCGACGTTGTCGACGCCCCATACTCCTACAACACTATCTTCGGAAGGGGCATGTTGAACCAATTTGGGGTCATAGTGCACCATAACTATTTGTGCCCGAAAATACCTACCCAAGGAGGAGTTCTCACCATCCTTGGTGATCAGGCCATCACGCAAAGGGTGGAGTATGACCACATTTCCTCGCTCGAAACCGGGCAAATCAATAGCGTGCAGGAGCACCCTAGAGGCGCAGAACTGACCCCAGACCCCGTAAGGGGACCAGCCCCGAAGGAGGTAAGGAGTACCCCCATCCAATTTGGCGAAGGACTAGATCCAGAAGTCATGGCTCCATTGGAGGAGGTGGTCCAAAACAATCTAGACGTCTTCGCATGGTTTGACGAAGACATCACAAGGGTGGACCAAAGAATCATAGAGCACTCCCTCCTCATGAACTCGAAGGCCAGGCCCGTGCGCTAGGGCTGCGAAAGCTGTCCATGAAAAGGGCTAACCTCACCAAGACAGAGGTGGATAAACTGCTTCGGGCTGGAGTCATCAGGGAGATAGGCCACACGGAGTGGCTATCGAACCCTATCTTTGTCAAAAAGAAGAACATGGGCAAATGGCACATTTGTATTGATTTCACGTCTTTAAATAAAGCATGCCCTCATGACCCCTACCTCATGTCTCACATTGATCAATTGGTTGATTCAAAGGCCAGAGCCGAGCTTCTAAGCTTTTCGATGCATACTCCAGCTACCATCAAATATGGTTAAAGTGTGAAGATGAAATTAAGACTAGCTTTGATACTCCTTTGGGAGTTTTCTACTATATAAGAATGTCTTTTGGCTTGAGAAACGTAGGGGCTACATTTTCAAGGATAATTGCTAAAGCCTTAGGCCATCAAATAGACAGGAATGTCTAAGCTTATATGGACGATGTTGTAATTAAAAGTGCAAAAAACACCATCATAGCTTAGACATAGCGGAGACATTCAAAAGTCTCTAGGCAACCGGTATCCACCTCAACCCCAAGAAATGTGTCTTTGGGGCGCATGCAGGAAAAGTTTTAGGGTATCTAATCTCGAGTCGAGGCATCGAAGCTAGCCCCACACACATTAGTGCGCTACAAAGAATGGCTCCACCGGAAAACTTAAAGCAAGTCCAAAAGCTAACGGGTCGACTTGCCACACTGAGTCGATTCCTCGCAAGATCCGCGGAACGAAGCCTCCCTATTTTTAAAAGCATTAAAGGCTTAGAAGACTTCTCCTGGACTCTAGAGTGCCAAAACAACTTCGAGGACATCAAAGATTATCTCGCCAATCTATCAACACTCATGACCCCCTCGTTGAAGAGACCTTGATACTATACCTTGCGGCCACCAGCTTTGCCGTGAGCGCCATACTTGTATGGGAGGTGGAACTTGAAGGGAAGCCCATTTAGAGTCCAATATACTTCCTATTTGAAGCACTGTCGGGGGCAAATATGAGGTATACCGAGCTCGAAAAAATTGCATATGCCCTCGTAATGGCTTCGAGGAAGCTATGACACTGTTTTCTTGCCCACAATATAACCGTCCCAATGTCCTACCCCCTTAGAGATATGCTCAGGAGCAAGGACTCCACCAGAAGAATAGAGAAGTGGGCCATAGAGATTGCCCCCTTTGGCATAACGTTCCTCACGTAGACAGCAAAAAAATCACAACTGATAGCCGACTTCGTGGCAGAATGGACTCCACCAGTAATATGGGCTTTAGAGGGGCCTAGCGAAGGGATCTAGATCATCTACGTTGACGGCACGTATTAGGCATCTGGAGCGGGCGTCGGAGCGGTAATAATTTCACCTTTGGGGAAAAAAGCATTGTACTTTGTAAGTCTCAAATTCAAAGCCACAAATAATGTAGTTGAGTATGAAGGTGTCTTGTTGGGTCTTCGAAAAGCACACGCACTCAGCGCCACCTAGGTCATAGTAAAAATAGACTCCCAGATTTTTGTTGGGCACGTGGATAAGAGTTTCCAAGCTCGACATCCAGACCTCACCACGTACCTAGTTGAGGTCTATAAGGCCGAAGCAGCATTCACGGGGATTTCAGTTTGAAGCATTCCAAGAGCCGACGACCAGCAAGTGGATGCCCAAGTGGATGCCCTCGCCAAAGCGGCGGCCGGAGGTCAAGATATTCCGCAAGGGGCCTTCTTTGAAGAATTATCACCCCCTTCATTGCCACCCCTGATACCTACTGAAGTACTTCGCATACCCGACAATGACTGGCGGAGCCCAATAACGAGTATGCTCCAAGATGAAGCTATGCTTCCAAAAGGCCCGATCTCTCAAGGTTGTAATGCAGGATCCAATGTTATCTCATTATTAAGGGCATACTATACAAATCTGGAGTATGCTCGCCACTACTCTGATGCATCACCCAACAAGAAGGCTAGTAAATCCTCCAAGATATTCACGAAGGTCTGTGCGGTAGCCACCGGGTGCCTCGAGCCCTGGCCGGGAAGATGCTCCGCTAAGGATTCTAATGGCTGACGGTAATGACTGACACTAAAGCCTTGGTGTGCACTTGCCAAGGGTGCCAATGGATGGGGAGGCAAAGTCACTGACCACCAGTGCCACTACAAGTTATAGCCCCGGTATGGCCCCTAGCTAGGTGGGGTATAGATTTAATCAGACCATTCCCGAGGGCAAAAGGAAGCCTGAAGTTTGTGGTGGTGGCAATAGAATATTTTTCCAAATGGGTCAAAGTTGTACCCCCGATATCCATCATCTCGGGGAATGTCCATAAATTCTTCTGGCAAAATATCATTTGCAGATTTAGAGTACTCAAACAACTAACAATCAACAACAACACATAGTTTGATACGAAACCCTTTAGAGAATTTTGCGAAGGCATGGGCATCCAACTGTGCTTCACAGCCATCAAGCACCCACAATCCAATGGAGTTGTCGAAAGGTCCAATGGAAACATCTTATATGGCCTCAATCACCGCATTGTAGGCCTCACTAAAGTGCACTGGACCGAAGAGCTGCCAAAGATTCTATGGTCCATCTGGACCACCCAAGCCAGGTCAATAGGGTTCACTCCATTGAGGTTGTTGTTTGGAGATGAAGCCATGACCCCGACAGAGTTGAAAGGGGGATCCTTGCGGACATTAGAACCCTAAGACAAAGGTGAGAGAAGCGCTTCCCTGGACCTATCCGAAGAAACATGACTTCGTGTCATGGCCAACCTGATGAAGTATCAAGATCAAACGAAGGTCTGGTATGACCCTAAGGTAAAACTAAAAGAGCTAAGGCCTGGGAACCTTGTTCTCCGAAGCATAATTTCCCCAGGAAAGCTAAGCAATAAATGGGAAGGCCAATATATCATACTTCGGTCTGGCAGATCGGGTTCGTTTAAACTAGCCAATCTCAAAGGGGGAAGATTTAGAGCACGAGTGGCACGCGGAGCATCTCAAGCGCTACTTTGCGTAGGTAAATATAGCACTTAATGCTTCGAGTAAAGGTTTTTAATTCAAACAGTGCATGCCCCAAAACAAACTCATACCGCAGTGGACGCATTGCGGTGTGTGCAGCGTTTTTGTGAGGTACGACATCTAAAGATGGCAATGGGTACCCGAAACCCGATGGGTTTTTACCCTATTAGGGTAGATATATGGGTAAAATTGCTCACCCGTGAGTCTATTAATGGGAAAAAATTATACCCAACGGGTACACGGGTATGGGTATGGTTTCCTAATATCCATACCCGTTACCTGATGGGTACCCATCACCCAATAAGTTATATTTTTGAGAGTTTAAATCATTGTTGCTATTGTTGTAGATTAAATCATTGATGTATTATGTTTGAGAGTTTATTTATATATGTAATTTTGATCTTATGATTGAATGGTTGATCAATCTATTTAGGTGAAACATTATTTTTGTGGGGATAGATATAAAATTGTTATTTGTTAGCATATTTTGTGTGTGTTGTTTATTGATGGGTATGGGTACCCGATGGGTATATTTTACCCGTATGGGTATGGGTTTGGGGGAGAAATGGTACCCGCATATATATATGGGTTATCTAATGGGGAGATTTTTTTTCTAACGGGTATGGGTTTGAGATAGTCAAACCCGATGGGTATAAACCCATTGCCATCTTTAACGACATCGTTACTGTTACGACACCGCCACCCGGAGCCACCGGTCTAGCACAAAAAAAGTGTATAACGTGCATAACAGTGCACGACACTTCACACGAAGCTAGACACCCACTGTTCGAGGTTGCTCCCCTAGCATGGTTGAAAGACCAAAGGATTCCGAGCCACTGGCCCGAAGCATCCAAAAAAGAGTCCAAAGAGACGATACAAGGATTCCGGGCCACCGACCCGAAGCATCCAAAAAAGAGTCCAAAGATACAAGGATTCTAGGCCACCGACCCGAAGCATCCAAAAAAGAGTCCAAAGAGACCATACAAGGATTCTGGGTCGCCAGCCCGAAGCATCCAAAAAAAATCCAAAGAGACCATACAAGGATTCTGAGCCACCGGCCCGAAGCATCCAAAGAAGAGTCCAAAGAGACCATACAAGGATTCTGGGCCACCGGCCACAATCATTCAAAAAAGAGTGACCGAGCACTATGCAACATACAAAACGTACTTCGAACCTTACTAGGCATTGTGTGACCGGCACTTATTAAGAAAAAGATACCCCCCGCAAAGAGGGGCGAAGGGTAAAAGCACGTTAGAAATACATCTCGTAAACTTTATTACTTTCAAAAGGGGGTATGTTTACAAAGTACAAACATCATACAAATACAATAGTAGGTAAATAACCGAAGTATGTTTACATTACAAAAAAATAGTGTCTAGCCCAAGGAGAAACCAAAAACCCCTTCAGTCCCAAAGGTTAGGCTGGTTCTGAGAACTCCCTTCTCGACCTGGAGTCCTCGAGGCAGAAGAAGCCAGCAGATCCTTCTTCTTAGTTTTGGTCTTGGACTGCTTCTTCTTTTATGAAGCCTTCCAAGCCCTTTTCTCCTCTTAAAGCTCCACCCAAGTGTGAAGCTCGAGATGTTTAGACTCCATTGCAGTAGGCTCTTGTTTCACGTCGGAATAGTCTACGAATTCTGAAGACGAAGACAAGACCTCAGCAGGCCCTTCGTCTCTGCCAGACCAATCTACATACTCCGATGACGAAGAAAAGACCGCTACTCTTTTTTCCTCCTCTTTTATAGAAGTAAGTACTTCGTTAACCATTTCAGGCAAAATTCTCCATAATCTATCGTGGGGAATAGAAAAGTGAGGGCGCTTGTCAGGTTTAAGGCTTCAAAAATTACACACTAGTGATGAAGGCCTTCGGTGACTTCGAGTACTTAAATTTTAGGAGACGAGACACAAGCCAAGTCCTGAGTGCAAAACACCCCCAAAATGAAGTACTTTTGATTCATAAGTTAATAAGCTTTACATCGAAGCCCTAAGGAGACTACACCTTCGAGTCCGCTGGAGGAAGATTTGGATAAGGCGTCGGAGGAGGTTGTGTCCGTGTTTGCTTCTAGCGGTGGGCCTCATCTATCTAGTACTTCATCGCATCTTGACCTTCTGTAGCGCCCCGATTTATCAAATCGAGACATTATTGAATTTCATAAGAAAAACAATAATACAAGAGGTTCATCATGCGACAATCGTACATACGATAGTATCCATGGTACGCAGACCATATTTATTACATCATTGTTTTAATAAAACAGTAAAGTAAAATAATTAGAAAACGGCATGACGAACATCTTCTTCAGGATTTTTCTTCTCGACTGGGTCGCTACTCCAGACCGTCTTCGTAGTAGGCATCCTCTGTGGGGTCCAACGGGTATGAGTACAAAAGTACTCAACAAGCCACCGCAAATGCAAGTTATAATGCAGGATAATAAACAAGGAAGGGTAATGGCTAACATTGCGGAAAAGTACAGTTGCAGTTATTGCATTTAGTGTAATCATATTTTAATCATGCGGAAAGTAAACATGAACATCATCAACATCAACTAACTCGAGGGGTACAGTCAGCCCCACCTCGCTCAACAGTCCTTACATGTCAATCCATCATGCACATACATATTCAAAGTAAACTAACTGGGGGATGTCACGCAACCCGCCCTTGACCGTAGGCTCGGCTTTTCGAAAAGATTTAAGACTCTGATCAGAGATGTACTACTGTACCCACAAGGCACGCACTCATCCCAAGCGAGATGACCCATTCCACGGGAACTCGTGCCAAAACCTCAATATGAGATGTCCCAAGCGATAACCACCCGCTCTAGGTTTCGCCGGCGCGCCGGGCCGCATCCCAGCTAACGTCGCACCCCCTTTTGCGCCACATTGGTACAAGTCACCCGCGGGTGCAACTTGACCCATCTCCAAATGGTGGCCTCGGTTCGGAACAACCCATACCTTAGTTAGGACTTACCCACTAGACTTGTGGTTAGTACGTAAGTGTATTGCAACGGATCCCTCAGACCGGTCCTTATAGTGCCCCGGGTGCTACCGACCAATGCCCTAGCTTGCACCCGGAACCCACCATGCATACACTCACAACCATAACTCATCACCAACAGAATTTCCAAGGATAAGAAGTAACGGGGATCATATAATAGAACCATTTTGCTACGACTCATTTTTATCCTATAGCGATCGTGTCAATACATTGGACACTAGCTAATATCATTGATCATATGGTGACAAGGAGGTTAGGCGAGATAGCATGGCTTGGGTTGCACATCAAGGTCGGGGGATCCTAATTAAATATAATGTAAGGGTTCATTTGACTAATGCATATATAACCTATGTGTTTTAGCGATAGTTTAATCAAACATGGGTTCAATATGCTCAAAAGATTGGTTTGGTGACTTGCCTTGTTCAGCAAAAGGAGAGGGAGGGACTTCGGGGAAGTACTCCGGCTCCTCGGCGACGTCGTAGTCTTTTTAATATAATAAAGCAAAATAAAAAAGAACACATTCAATCAAACAATATAACATTACATTATGAACACATACGTTACTGTTGGTTTGATTAAAATAAAATAGTTTCCATGGTTAAGGTCCTGTGGTTTATCTCCTAAAGAAATTTTAAATGAATTTAAAAAGTAGTCCTTTTTAGAGAGGGGTTCTAAAAGGGGTTATTCTAAATTTTAAGTCCTTTAATAAATTTAAAATTGAAGGTTCCATAAGAAACCTAGTGATTTATTCATATCAACAGGAAATAAATAAATATAAACTTTACTGGAATTTAAATAATTAAATTTTACATTTTTAACCTAAGGGTATTTAAACATTCATTTAAATAATCATGAAATGTCCAATGTAAACCTACTGTTTTTATTGCATAAACATGTAGAGAATAATTTTATGAATTTTCTGAAATTGGAATGGTAATTTTTAGGGTTCAAATGCATTAGATATGAATTTTACAAGTTTAACAGTATTTCTGAAATTCATTTTCAATTTTTAAACTCCTCGGGTCCACGGTGAGCCAGGCCCACGGTGAACCCGCGCACTGTGCGCGTGCGCCGGGTTGATCCGGACCGTCGGATCCAGATCCGACGCGCGAGGGTTAGGCGGGGCGCTTAAGTTATAATGGACGGCCAGGATTAAGACGTGCAAAGGGGTACCACGTGGACGCACGAGATCGCACGCCGGGTTAAATGAAAATCAACGCGTGAGATTAAAACGTAACGCTTTGACCAGATCCGACGGCGCGGATTAGATCGCGTACGTGGGCTGACGTGCGTCGTCCGATCGCGATCGCACGGTCGGGATCAGATCCGACACGGCACGGGTACTCGACCCGTGTCGGTCGTCTTCTCCGACGACGGCGAGCGGGCCAGCGGCCACGGCGAGCGACGGCGGTCCTAGCTAAGCCTAGAAATGGAAGGGGGACGCTACGGCGGTCACGATGGTACCTTGGCGGTGGTCCGGGGACGACGGGACGTGGCCGGCGACGAGGGTAGACGGCGGAGTGGTTCTGGCTCCTCGTCGGCGATGGTGTTCCGGCGGGGTACGACGTCGGCGGAGGGGTGGCCGAGGTCGGGGTCATTCTTGCGGTCACGTTGGTGGCGGAGGCACTGGCGGAGGTGGTCTGAGGCGAGGGCGAACGGCGGCCGGAGACGAAATAGAGGGAGTGCTCTAACCGGTGAAGTGCGGGCGCTCTGCTTGGTCTGAGTGTGAATGGTTGCGTGAACCGAACGCGGTGGAGGGCAAGGACTTAAATAGAGGTACCGGCGGGGGCAGGGAGGGCGCAATTGACGGTGGCCGAGGTTAATGACGCTATGACGCCGATGAGCTCGGGTTGACGCGGTTCATCGAACCTGGACGCGAATCGGCTGAATTAATAGGGGGAAAACGGTCGGCGCGTTGAGGGGAATTCATTGCCGGCGAGTGATTAGGGTGAGGGGGCCGGCGGGGGCGGATCCGAGGAAGTAAAGGTGGCCGGCGTAGTTTGGGGGGCGACGGCGCGAGGTTGAAGGCGAAGCTGACAGGCGGGGGCCACTGGCCAGCGGGCGCGAGCGAGCGAACGGGAAGGCTGACGGGTGGGGCCGCGATGTCGGGTGCGCGCGCGAGGGGAAGGTTTCGGCGCCGACAGGTGGGGTCCGGGCGAGGGTGCAGAGAGGAGGTCACTGACGGGCGGGACCCAGTTGTCAGGTGGCGCGCGCGAGGGGGAGTGGGCTGGGCCGGCCGGGAGAGAGGGAAGGGGGGAGAGCCCATTACTGTTTTAAAGTTTTTCTGAATAAAAATAATTCCAGGAATTGGATTAAAATATTAGGGCTACTTCCAAGGTTGATAAAAATTTATAAAAATTCCCAAAATTATATTTTGGTCTTAGGATCATATACAAAAAGTTTCACCTCCTAATTTGGCCATCTACTCTATGTTGTAGTTCAATTTGGTATAAAAGGGTATTTAAAGTATTTTCAGAAATATATATTCCAAGAAATTGAATTTAATAATGTTTTTATTTAAATAAACATTAAATAGTGAAAGTAACCTACTGTTTTTATTGCATAAACATGTAGAGAATAATATTATGAATTTTCTGAAATTGGAATCGCAATTTTTAGAGTTCAAACGCGCCAGATATGAATTTTACAACTTTTAAACCTTTTCTGGAATTTATTTTCAAATTTTAAACCCCTCGGGTCCATGGTGAGCCAGGCTCACGGTGAACCCGCGCACTGTGCGCGTGCGCCGGGTCGATCTGGACCGTCGGATCCAGATCCGACGCGCGAGGGCGAGGCGGGGTGCGTTAAAGTGACGTGGACGGCCAGGATTAAAACGTTCGAACCGGTACGCGATGGACGCATGAGATTAAACGCGGGTTTTAAATACCAACGAACGCACGAGATTAAAATGTACCCCTTCGCACAGATCCAACGGCGCCGATTAAACCACACGAGGGATTTAATCAGTACCGTTAGATCCAGATCGCACGGCGCGGATCGAATCCGACACGGCACGGGTACTCGACCCGTGCCGGTCGTCTTCTCCGATGACGGCGAGCGGGCCAGGGGCCACGGCGAGCGATGGCGGTCGAAGCTAAGACCTAAAATGGAAAGAGGGCGCTACGGGGATTACGAGGGTACCCTTGCGGCGAAGAAAGTTCGACGGAGCGAGGCCGGCGACGAGCGGAGGCGGCGAAGGTGTTCGGGTCCTCGGCGGCGACGGTGGTCCGGCGAGGTTCGTTGACGGCGGAGTGGTGGCCGAGGTCGGTGAGGTCCGTGCGGTCGCAGAGGTGCGGTCGGCGAGGACGGAGGGGGACTCCGGCGACGGTGATCGAAGGCTGGAGGTCGGGCGGCGGTGGTGCGCTAAAATGCAGAATGCAAGGGCTCTGTTGGATCTCGCAGCGTGTGAGCGTGGGGGCGCGTTGCGGATGGCCAGGGGGTTTATATAGAACCATCGGCGGGGGCAGAGAGGGCGTAGTCTGCGGTGGCCGGGCTTAAAACGCGTTTAAGCGCCGGCGAGCTCGGGTTGAGCTCGATTCACCGAACCTGGACGCGAATCGGTCGAGTTTAATGGGGGGAAACGGTCAGCGCGACGCGGGGGTTTGATTGCCGGGCTTAATTCGAGGGGAGGGGGTCGGGGCAAGGGATCCGAGGCGAGTAATGGCGTCGGCCGGCGAGGGGGGGGCCGATTTGGTGGCGGATCTCGCGGGGACGAAGGGTCTGACAGGCGGGGGCCACCGACCAGTGAGTGCGAACGAGCGAGGGAGGCAGCTGACGGGTGGGGCCGTGGCGTCGGGTGCGCGCGTGAGGGAAAGAAATCGGTGCTGACAGGTGGGGTCCGGATGTCAGTCTAAGGCGCGCGAGGTAACGGGCTGGGCCGGCCGGGAGAGAGAGAAAGGAGGGAGAGGGCCCAATATTGTTTGAAACTATTTTCTGATTTAGAATAATTGCAGAAATTGATTTAAAATAATAGGGCTACCTCCATGCTTGGTAAAAATTTATAAAAATTCCCAAAATTATATTTTGGTCTTAGGAGCATATACAAAAAGTTTCACCTCTTAATTTGGCCATCTACTATATGTTGTAGTTCAAAAGGGTATAAAGGAGTATTAAAAGTATTTTCTGAAATAATAATTCCAAGAAATTGAATTTAATAATATTTTTATTGTTTTGAAAATTTGGGGTGTTACACCTTCGGCCTACCAAGGCACCTAGAAAACCTTCCAAGTAGTGGCGATTCCAGTAGACAGAGTCAGAAGGTGCTCACCTATGAAGGATATATGTACCACCTCCGTCACTAGTGATATGGCACTGCCAACATCCTTGAGATGGTGAAGTATGTCGAGGGGGGCCACCCTCCCAGAGATTTCTCCGTATTTGGTAGTGGTGGTCCCCATCATCTTCACCGCCACTTGGACAAGCTTCAACCGATGGGCTAAGGGCTCATTCGCGATGGTGAAATACGAAGGGAAAATGTGCCGAAGCGCTCCAAGACGTCCCGAAGGACGTCCATGGTATTGACTGACACCCCTTCGCTCTTTGACCATTCGGCGAGCAAGGCCTCCACCAATGACTTCAGCTTGGAGTTCGAAGCTAAGAGCTCACAAGCTCTCTTTTCGAAGATGGTCTTCTGAGCTTAGATCTTCTGAACTTCAGTCGCCAGAGCGTCCCGCTCGGCTCAAAGTTTTTCAGCCTTGACCTCGAAGGCCGCCCGCCTCTCCTATTCATGCGAGCGCGTCCTCTATATTCTAAGCCTTATCCTCAGAGTCGGCGAGGTGGTCACAAAGCCTTGTAGCCTCGCTTGCGAGTCGGCTCCACCAATGACTTCAGCTTGGAGTTCGAAGCTAAGAGCTCACAAGCTCTCTTTTCAAAGATGGTCTTCTGAGCTTAGATCTTCTGAACTTCAGCCGCCAGAGCGTCCCGCTCGGCTCAAAGTTTTTCAGCCTCGACCTCGAAGGCCGCCCGCCTCTCCTATTCATGCTAGAGTGCGTCCTCTATATTCTAAGCCTTATCCTCAGAGTCGGCGAGGTGGTCATAGAGCCTCGTAGCCTCGCTTGCGAGTCGGTAGCACTCCATGTCAAAAGAGGTCATAGCCCCCTAGGCCAAGACAACGAATTGTAGACAAGCAAAAGGAAGTAAGTGAATCAATAACGCTTCAATATCAACCCACAAAAGGATACCGGGACAAGCATACCTGGTAGGCAGCCCGTTCAAGGGAGGTGCCTAGCTCAACTCTATCCGAGCAGCTCACTTCAGAAACCAGCTCGGTCTCGCCCAAGTCACGACAGACCTAGGCCAAGGGCTCCACCATTGCACGAAGGTCGGGCCCCGGAGTCAGGAACGGAGCCAACAGGGGGAGCTTCATCATCACCTGTTGGACGTCCCACTGAGAATAAGTCTCTGAATGATGGGATGCCCCCTTCAAATCCTCTGTTGAGTGGGCCCCATCGTTCGACCCGGACAGGTTTACTACCTCAACAGGAGCCTTCTCCTTCGTTGTTGGTTCCTCCCTAACAGGTGAAGGAGGTTTTGAAGGACCGTCTACCAAGGTACCTATAACAAATAGAGATGTATGAAACATTGAAAAAACAATGTAGGTACCATGGGATGGGCTCGAGATACGACCAAAAGGGGAACGTACCAGTTTCGGCACCAGTCGAAGACTACGCCAGACTGCCCACGTACTCGAACATCTATAGGAACTCCGCCCGGAGTCCCCGGAGACCCAAGGGGCAGAGCAGCCACCCTGGTCACCTCCTCCTCAGCCGCAATCACTCCGGCAGTCATCGGCGTCGGAGCCTCTGGCTCTGTCACTAGGACCTCTTTGATTGGCCTTTCCTCCGCTACCGATGCGAGGGATGGCTCCTTAGTCGGGGAAGATGAAGGAGACCTCAGGCGGACCGAGCCCTTCAACTTGCGAGCTGTCTTCTTCGAAGAGGGATTCGAGGCCCTTGCCGTCCCTTGTCCACCTTCCTCTTCCTCGGGATTGGGTCCCGGATGTCCAAGTCCGAAAGAGCAGGGGGCTCGACCCCCAAGCTCACTCCACATCCGGTTGTATCTCTCCCAGGGCCCTACCAGCTTGAGCCTCCACTTCTTCTCGTTGGGAGTAGGGGCTTCGACAACCTTTTCGTCAACCTAGACCACTTGCTTCGGTGTCATAACCATCCGTGAGCCTGTGCAAGAAAAGGTATTACTTCATTAAAGTACTTATGGAAATAAATATGATAAAAATTAGAGGAAGAGTCTTCGGAGCATACCTATCGCGCCGGAGGGTATCACCTGAAGGGCGCCATCCTAGGCACTCTGGAAGGCGAGACGCTAGCTAGCCTTAAGGAGGGAGATACAGAGGGAGATGAATTCTTCTGCTAAATCTCACATGCTCATGCATTGGAAACTATTTCCATGAATCAAGAATGGGCCTGAATAAATCCCACATCCGACGACAACTCCGTCTCCCTCTGGTACAAGATATCCCAAGGGGGATCGGACAAGCCAAAGTCTGCCCCCACCTTCACATAGAACCATCGGAGGATCTTGTCAGAGTACCACTCCCGTTGATGGACTTCATGGGGAAGCTATTTTCATACTCCTTATAGAGCTAGAAATTGACGCTCCCATAAGCCAGTAGTTTCATTGAACCATCTATGTCGTACCACTTCTTTGGCTGGCAGATGGCCTCATGCATTACCACGAAGACCTCAGCCCTACCTTTGCATCCCTCCGCCTTCATGTCCCACTCAAAGATAGCCAAACAGGCGATGGCGTTCGAATAAAGTTGCGGGATCTCCACATGGTAAAGCCAAAGGACGTCGACTAAAAGCTCTAAAGAAGGAAGTCCAAGCCCCATGTCAAAAAGGCTTCTAAGATGACTATTTCCTCTTCACGCGACTCGGGAATGACTTCATCGTTGGGGACCCACGTCATGACCCCAGGTTCAAGCCACTCGAATATGACCTCCTTCATTATTTCCTCAGTGCAGGTTGACCTATCCAAGATGAAGGTTTGCTCTGAGTACTTCTCAAAGGGCGACCGGATATCCTCAGGGGCGTAAACCCTAGGGATGCTCGAAGCTCCCGACGTCGTTGCCACTACCGCCGATGCCACCTGCTACTGGACTAGAGGGGAGTCCGAGGCGGACCCCTTGGCACCTTTCTTGGTCATTTTCTAAGGTCTTTTGAGGACTTCGAGAAGCGGAACGAAAGTGGCTAGGAAAAAGGGCTCCAAAAACTATGTCTTGGAAACAAGGACACTTCACAGTAACAGAAGACATCATTTCCCTTTTATAGGGTCTAGGGACTTATACCGCAAGCTTCCACGCAACGCCTATCTTCACCCTTTCTGTGACTACCCCCGCCACTAACGAGTGGGGCCACCACCAAAAATATCTCGGTAACAAAATCCCAAGATATCCACGACAGTTGGGATTTCAGAGTTGACGTCCCATCATAAGCGGTGATTGGTTACCCGAGGAAACTCTCGGAGATCCCTAGGTAATGTTTGGGATGCTGAAGCAACGATCGATTGCCCGAAGCAGCGTTTGGGCACTCTGAGCCGAAGACTTCTTGGAAAGCCTTGGCAGCGGGCACCTAGGCTCCGAACCACTTCTCCTAACCTCTCTGTGGCTCAGGATGTGATGGAGCTAATCGTAAGGACCACTTGTATTCTAAATTCAAAACTTGGAATTATTTCTTGCGTATATTGTCTTTTCCATGATACAGGGCATTCGGAAATACATATTTGAGGGGCTACTGTTGGGGGAAAATAATCCCATCAGTCTTGCCATTAGGCAGATGGCTCCGAAAAATAGTTTTGGAGCATACAAAGTATGAAGCCTGCTGATGTCCCTGTGGTACTCTGAAGGAGGAGACCCAAAGCCCGTGGTGCTAGCCCTAGAAACTTAATAGGAGGGGTCAGGAGCCTCAAAGCGTCCGGGTGGCCCTCGCCACCTCGCTGCCCTTCGGTGGCTGTCACGCCCTGATTTAATAAAACCAGGAATTTATTGAATTTCCATAGAAAATCAATAAATACAAGACATTCATCACATGACTGCGTATATTACGCCAATCAATCATGGTTCGTAGACCATATTATTACAAAAGAGTTAAAACAAAGAGAAATTAATAAAATAAATCCTCTAGATGAACGTCTTCTTCCAGTCTCGTGTCTTGACTGGGTCGCTACTCCAGACTGTCACCCTCCTCGTAGTAGACTGCCTCTAGTGGTGTAAGTCAATGGGGGTGAGTACAATCGTATTCAGCAAGCCACCAAATGCAATTATAATGCAAGGTAATAACAAGGAAGGTAGTGGCTCACTTTTGCGAAAAAGCATATTTGTAAAGCAATTAATGTAATCCAGTTATTAATGCAGAAAAGTAAACATGAGTTCATGCATCATCTTCTAACTCGAGGGGTACAGTCAGCCCACCCTCTCTCAACAGTCCTTACATGCCATGAATAACACATTCATTCATATAACAGTAAACTAACTGCGAGAGGTCACACAACTCGCCCTTGACCGTGGGCTTGGCTTTTCAAAAAGATTTATTACTCTGATCAAAGGTGTACTACTGTACCCACAAGGCACTCATTTCCCGCACACCGCAGTGTGTTAAATGACTCCTGTCACGAGAAGCTCGTGCTAAAACCTTCAGCATGGAACGCACCAATTCGATAACACTCTCTTATAGGTTTCGTATGGTTTCCCAGTCACTTCGGGCCATGCCATACCCCCCCTTGAGCCACGTCGGTACAAGTCACCCGCAGGCTTGCCCCTTGTACCCCTCCACTATGGTGTTCCAAGTTGGTACAATCCATACCTCCAGTTAGGACTTACCCACTAGACTTGTGGTTAGTACGGAAGTGCTTTGCAACGGATCCCGCAGACCGGTCCTTAAAGTGCCCGGGGTACGACCAACCAATGCCCGAGCTTGCACCCGGAACCCACCATACTTATCACATAGCCAACTCCAATAGAATCCAGAGACGAGAATAACAGGGTAAATACATATAGTAGAATCCATCTATCTACGACTCATTCTTTTATCCTATAGCAGTTGTGTCGGTATATTGGACACTAGCTGTTGGCGTAAAAGATTACGCTAACAGGTTTCTGTAGAAAAGAAACTAACAAACGAAGTGTTTGTGAAGCAAACTGTTCTAAGCCTCCGAAAGGATAATAGCTTAGAATAGTTCGAAAGTGTGTATTGAATCACTTGTATTCGGTCCCTATTACAGGGTGAAATGGGGGGTATTTATAGGCCCAACATTAAGGAAAAGACCTATTTACCCCTCTATTACAACCGACATTAAGGAAACTATTCGGTTTCCTTAATAGGGCTAAAATGGTAAAAGACTAATCTAATAAGAAAGAAGATAAGTCTTCCATCTTAGCTGGCAGAAAAGATCTTGAAGGGCTTTAGTTCGAAGACATACTTCGAACCAATGCCTGTCTTCGGGCTTCGAACGGGGTTCCGGGTATCTTCGAAGATGATCTTCGGAGAATCTTCGAACTGGTTGACTGCCTTCATGCATCTTCGGCAATAACCCTGAAGATGAGATATTTTCCCCCAACAGTAGCCCCTCGAATACGCTTCTCTGTTCGACCTGTAACGTTAGGAGAGCAGTATACGGAAAGAAAAGATAACCAATCATAGGGGTTATTGGTTTTTATTTTATCTCCGAAATGCATGAAGATATGAACTTCGGAAAGAAAAGATAACCAATCATAGGGGTTAACGGTAAGAAAGTGAAGTCTAGGCTATAAATTAAGGGCTTAGAAGTTACCCGGTTACCTTTTCACCGCTTTCTCACAATCAAAAGATTTCTGAGCCCCTTGAGTTCTTAAACCCTAGCCTCTAGTTCCTCCAAAGCGATCCAGAGATTGCAATGGCGAAGACCAAGGGATCAACGCCTCCGTCGATTGTGGCTCGGCAACAGGCGGCAGCAGCGGCAGCAGCGGCAGCAGCAACGTTGGCGGCGATACCTTCGGTGGCCGCAGCAACATCTATGGCGGCTGGAGGGGGAAACCCCCAAATCTCTGCTGACCAAGGTTTGTGCCCCCCATCAACCAAGTATTTAGATCAGTCCTTCCAGTTGGGGCCTTCGACCTGCAAAAGAGAGTCCTTGACAATCGTAGTAGGAGGGAATATCGGTGCGGGAGTTATGATTCGGAAGCCGGGGAAAGAAGTAATTCCAGTGCCAAGACCCGGAGAAGTGGTAGTGTTCGAAGCCTTCTTCGAAGCAGGTTTGGGTCTCCCTGCAGTGGACTTCTTGGCGGAGGTACTCGACCTATTCCATGTAACCCTCCCCCAACTATCTCCGAATGCGGTAGCTAGATTAGCTATCTTTGAGTGGGCCTTGAGAGCCGAAGGATGTGAAGGAAGGGCTGAAATCTTCGCTGCATTACATAGAGCAACCTGCCAGCCGAAAACCTTCGTAACTCCCGGAGGTGAAAAAGTAGTAATATCTTTTGGCAGTATCAACTTTAGACTTCGGGATGAGTATGCCCTTCGCTTTCCTGCTAAAGCTATCAACGCCAGATGGTACACCGATTGGATTCTGAAATGGTTCTATGCTGAAGTTGGGGCAAGCAATCCTCTGGCTGGACCGCTTAAAGAAATCCAATTCCGAAAGGAAGCTTTGGTGCGACCCGACGAAGGCCAATTCGAAGCCCGTCTGAACCTGCTTGAAAAAGTTAGCCGAAGGCTTAGTATGCGAGACTTGACTGAAGAATTCATTGGTCTTCAAATTCCTCCACTGATGGCCAACTGGCCTATCATCTTCGAAGATGACTCCGAAGGTGGTCTTCGCAAAATTAATTTGACTTCAAGTCCTACAGGTAACTTCGAAACCAACATGCATTAAACATATTTACTTCGAAGAAAAAACTAACTTGAATTATTTATTTTGCAGTTTCTTCAGCCCCTGTTACTTCAGAACAGATTATAAGGGCTTCGGAAAAGATCTTGGGTGCTCCAACTCCGACTGAGAAAGAATGGCGAATTAAACTGGTTGGGAGTTGGGAGAGATTTAACAGAGTATGGGGAATGCTGGAACTATCTCCGCCCCCTTTGATGGATTGGGTGCCTTTGGAGAAAGGGCCCCAGAAAAGGAAAGCCGAGGCTGGAACTTCGAGTTCAGCAAAAACTCCGGTGAAGAAGGTGGCTCGGAAGCCAAAGAACCTCGCGCCTTCAGATCCAGCACCTTCGAGCTCAAGAGCTTCGGTTTCCGACTCCCAAGAAGAAACGGGGAGATTGCTTGTGCACCTGATGGAAGAGAATGAAACTCAAAGGGTCGCACAAGCCGAAGTACCTGCGAACGTACCGGAGTCTGGAGATAATGTTGATCAGCCAAGGACTTCGGTAGTTCAAGAAGATGTAACTCAGGACGAAGTTCCTGTGAATGAAAGTGGGGTCGAAGTCACTATGGCTTCGATTCCTGAAGAAGCAACGAGGACTCCTCAGGACGATGCTCCTGCAGTCCAAGATTTAACGGCTGATTCGGATGAGGACTACACTTTTGATCCTCCGATCAGTCCGGTGCTCGATCTCCCAGAGAATGTCGAAGGTAGATTTCGCATAATTCATATCAATTTATGCAAAATTATACAATGTATAATATTTCTGTTTTTTCAGAGCCTCCTGTTGTCGAAGTACCCCTCGAAGATACAATTCAAAGACCTTTGACAACTTCGGAGCCACAGCCGGAGGTTACTCTACAAGGGCCTGGAAGAGGAAAAAGACACATAGAGCCTCTCCCTACTCAAGGATCGACTTCATCTGAGTCGGCAGATGAAAGTGAATCAACTGAGGGGGGCCATCTTCAGAAGTTCCAAGGGCCTCGGAAGAACTCTCCGGACCTTCGCTAAGCAGAGCTGATCAGAAGGCTTCAGTAATGCTTCCTCTCATAACTCCTTTTTTGGAGGAGAAAACCGGACTTGGGACTTTGGTTAAACCTTTGGGTCAAGCCAGTCGCAAAGTCGGAGAAACAGAACTGGTAGCCCTTTTAAGCAAAGTGAAGGGTTCGGAGCTTAACCTTGCTGTGGAAAGAGCAGCTTATCAGGTATAAAGCATCTTCGAACCAAATAGCAAATTATATATGAATAATTTCTTATTTCAGTTTTTCTTTTTTCTTAGCAAGCAGTCTTAGCCCGCGCTGCGGCTTTATCGAGCGAAAATGAAATTGCTCAACTTCGGGAAGAGAACGAAGCTCTTCAAAGAAATTTTAACTTCTCTGAAGGTCGAGTAGCTCAGATGGATAATGTAATACTAGCAGAGCGAAGGGCTAGGCAAAGCTTGGAGGCTGCGAAGAAAGAGCTCGAAGCAGAAAGAATTGTGCTTCGAGCAGAGATTGAAAGACTGCGGACGGAGGATGCTGCTAAAGGGTCCGAACTTGTAAGACTTCAAGAAGAGGCTGGCCAACTCCGGACTCAAAAGAATACTTTGACTACGGAGAATGCTAGAATCTCCGGAGTTTTAGCAGAAACGACTTCAGCCAAGGATGCACTTATTGCGGAAAAACTCAAGTCTGAGAAGGTGGCTTCGGAGGTCATCGAACAGATGCTAGGTGTCTTGGAGTACTTCGGTACTACGGGATCACTACCTTCGGATGATAATGTGACTCTGCTGCGCCGGTTAAAGAGGATCCAAGGAGCAGCGAAGCAAATGAAGACGGCAGGCATGCGTTATGGAGAACTCTCCGGACAAGTGTCTGCTCTTGGATAACTTCGTTACTACGAGGATTTGGGTCGAACAATCACTCCGAGCGCAGAGGGCTCCATCATCTTCGACGATGCGAGACTTTTGACTCCTTCCGAAAACGTAGCTGCTGCTTGGCGAGCCTTCCAAACTTCGTGGAGAGCCGAAGGTCGTTCTGCGATCAAGGCTTGGATTGATGAAGGCCAACGCCAGAAGCAAGTTCGGAGTCAAGCTTCGAGCAGTCAGCCTCCTCCGAACCCGCAGGTTTAGGAATTACTTAGGATTTTTTGATTATGTAAAGCTGATGCTTGTAAACATTTATCAATGAAAGTCTTGTTTGTCATATTTTTAGGCTTTGCCTCTTATGGAAGATATCGAAGTGTTAGAGCTTAACAGCGAACTTCGCTCACTGTGGAACACCTTCGAACTTCTAAAGAGTTATAAGCGTCCTCGATTTCTTATTCCTCGGGATGACTCCGGCGTTATTGCGCCCGAAGTAATCAAAGACGTATTGTCTTATATTAAAGAGGAAGATAAAGAGATTGACGCAAACACCTCGTCTTCTGAAGACACTAATTGGTCCGAAGACGAAGGTGAAACCCAAAATAAAAGATCTGAAGATCTTAGAAGCTGGGAAAGAAGCCCCGAGCGGCTTCGAAGGGGAGGAAGAGAGTTAAACGTAAAGTTCTTAGAACTTCCGATGTTGGAACTAGTCGTTCCACCCCTAGCTCTCGGGACCGAAGAGGTCTTCGATTCCTTCTTGGTATAGATACCAATTTTTCATAATGTAATCTGTAAACACATTTGTTTTAATAATGAATGCCGATTTAAAATTGTCTCCATATTTACTAGCCCCTCTTTGGGTATAAGCAACTTCGAAATGTATTCAAAGATGGTTATGCGCAAAGAAAAAACTTCGGAGTACAATTTTTTGGGGGTTCGGAGCCCCTCTGTCATTTAAAGATCTTTTGAAATCTTATGAAATGTCTTCGACTTTTTGTAGTCAGAAGAATGGTAACTTGGTACCTTTGTTTAACGAAAGAAATCAATTGAGATAGCTTCCAGGACACTTTAGTGTCTTAAAAAATTTGTCACTTTGGACTTATGTTAACAGACATTCGAAGCTCATGGCTCAAATGCTGTTTTGCTTTAGCCACCTTCGGCTATTTTTGCAGAAGTCTACCAGCCAATGGCTTGGACTTCGCAGAATTTGGCCACCTTCGGCTCTTTTTACGGATGTCTACCAGCCAATGGCTTGGACTCCGTATAATTGTAGCCACCTTCGGCTATTTTTGCAGAAGTCTACCAGCCAATGGCTTGGACTTCGCAGAATTTGGCCACCTTCGGCTCTTTTGCAGAAGTCTACCAGCCAATGGCTTGGACTTCGCAGAATTTGGCCACCTTCGGCTCTTTTTACGGATGTCTGCAAGCTGCAGCTTGGACTCCGCAGATTTTGGCCACCTTCGGCTCTTTTTACGGAAGTCTACCAGCCAATGGCTTGGACTCCGTAGAATGTGGTATTGGCTCTTTTACGGATGCCTACAAGCTATCAACTTGGGCTCCGGATGGATTTCAGCCACCACACCGGAGGCTTCGACTTTATGGGTACGAAGTCCGGAAATACAGCCCAGCTTAATGACACTTCCCTCTCAGTCGACCCCACGGTTCCAGCGCGTCCGCTCGGGAAGCTGGGAGTGTATGAGGGGAAGGCCCCTATCAGGGTGTACGCTTTATTAATTTAGAGGTGATTACAAGCGAATTACAAGGAGCCCTTATGCGAAGTATCGCTTTAGGTGCTCCGCATGCCAAGTATGTGCTAACTCTTCACCTTCTAAATTAGCTAATTTAAATGAACCAGGGCGCCCTGAGCGGACAATTAGATATGGACCTTCCCATTTATTGGCTAACTTCCCCGGTGTTATAATGCTTCGTAGAACAAGATGACCCAGCCTTAACTCGCTGAGCTTAACCTTCGGGTCATACCAAGTCTTCGTCTGCTGATGATACTTTGATAAATTAGCTACAGCCCGAAGTCTTGTTTCTTCTGACAAATCTAACGAAGCTTGTCTTTCTTCTTCGATGTCTGGTTCGGTGCTGCGAAATGATCCCCCTTTGAGCTCCGTTGGAGTCATAGCTTCATCTCCGAATAGCAGTCTGAACGGAGTAAAACCTGTAGACCTTGTTTGCGTAGTCCGAATGGACCACAGAATGGTTAGACAACCCAGTCTTCGTCAGGAAGAAGTCTTCCGGGAAGTGGCGCATGTGCATTGATTTCACATCTCTGAATAAAGCGTGCCCACGTGACCCCTACCCCATGCCCCGAATTGATCAACTAGTTGACTCCACTGCAGGTTCGGAGTTACTAAGCTTCCTTGACGCGTATTCTAGTTATCATCAAATATGGTTGAAGCGCGAAGATGAAATCAAGACGAGCTTTGTAACTCCTTCGGGAGTCTTCTGCTATGTAAGAATGCCCTTCGGCCTAAGAAATGACGGGGCTACTTTTTCAAGATTAGTTGCTAAGGCTCTAGGTCATCAACTAGGTCGCAATGTGGAGGCCTATATGGATGATATTGTAATAAAGAGTGCTTTAAAGCACCAACATAGCCTAGACTTAGCAGAAACATTCAATAGCCTTCGGGCATGTGGGATCCGTCTTAACCCCGAAAAATGTATATTCGGAGCTAAGGCTGGAAAGTTGTTAGGGTACTTAGTTTCAAGCAGGGGAATTGAAGCTAGCCCTACTCAAATAACTGCGCTGCAGAAGATGGCTCCTCCGGAGAATTTAAAGCAAGTGCAAAAGCTGACTGGACGTCTGGCCGCACTTAGCAGGTTTTTATCAAGGTCTGCGGAGAGGAGCTTGCCAATATTTAAAGCTTTGAAAGGGTCCGAAGATTTTGCATGGACACCAGAGTGTCAGAAAAGCTTCGAAGATATTAAAGATTATCTCAGCAATCTTGCTACACTTACGGTGCCTATTGCGGATGAAACCCTACTCCTGTATCTTGCAGCCACAGGTTCAGCTGTCAGCGTAGTCCTTGTCAGAGAAGTGGATTTCAATGGGAAGTTGGTCCAAAATCCTGTCTATTTTGTATCCGAAGCATTGTCAGGAGCGAAGACAAGATACTCCGAACTTGAGAAGTTCGTTTATGCTCTGATAATGGCTTCGAGGAAGCTAAGACATTATTTTTTGGCTCACAATGTAATTGTACCAACTTCGTATCCTTTAGGAGATATGCTCCGAAGCAAAGATTCCACTGGAAGGATTGGAAAGTGGGCAGTAGAGCTAGCACCCTTCGGCATATCTTTCCTGGCAAGGA
The DNA here is from genome assembly GCA_019279435.1 of Zizania palustris. NCBI lineage: Eukaryota > Viridiplantae > Streptophyta > Magnoliopsida > Poales > Poaceae > Zizania > Zizania palustris. The sequence continues at coordinate 75,704,732 of JAAALK010000287.1, read as the reverse complement.
CAGCTATCAAATCTCAAGTCCTAGCAGACTTCGTAGCAGAGTGGACTCCACCTGCGAAGTTGACTCCAGAGAAATCAGATGACGGAGTTTGGATTATTTACTCTGATGGGGCTTTCCAAGCATCCGGAGCAGGCATTGGGGCAGTATTGATTTCACCGTCAGGACAAAGAGCAATGTACTCCGCAAGACTCAACTTTAAGTCTACCAATAATATAGCGGAGTATGAAGGAATTTTATTGGGACTCCGGAAAGCACGTGCTCTAGGGGCTACAAGGATAATTATAAAAACAGATTCTCAGATAGTAGCAGGGCACGTAGATAAAAGTTTTCAAGTTCGGCATCCACAGCTTGCAAAGTACTTAGAAGAAATCCGCAAAATCGAAGCACACTTCAAGGGTATTTCCATTCGAAGTATACCAAGAGCTGAAAACGTGCAAGCGGACATTTTAGCGAAGGCTGCAGCCGGAGCTGTGGATGTGCCTGAAGAAGCTTTCTACGAGGAGCTCAATATACCTTCGGTGCCACAAATTGCCTCTGCGGAGATTCTTTGCATTCCTAGTGCAGATTGGAAAGATTCGATCATAGAACTCTTGCAAGGGGGAACAAATTTGCCCGAAGAGCCCCAATTGTCAAGATTAAAGCTCAGAGCAAGAAATTATCAGTTAATCAACGGTATATTATACAAGGCCGGAGTATGTTCCCCTCTACTCCGATGTATATCTCAAGCCGAAGGCCAAGAAATTCTTCGAGAAATTCACGAAGGCCTTTGTGGAAGCCATTTAGCCCCTAGAGCTCTGGCAGGAAAAACACTTCGCCAGGGGCTTTATTAGCCCACAATAACAGCTGATGCGGAGAGCTTGGTCCGCACCTGTCAAGGATGCCAGTGGATGGATCGACGGAGTCATCGCCCACCAACAGCTCTTCAAGTCATTGCTCCGGTATGGCCTATGGCCAGATGGGGTATGGATCTAATTGGTCCCTTTCCGTTAGCAAAGGGAAATCTGAAGTTCGCAGTGGTAGCTATTGAATATTTTTCTAAGTGGGTAGAAGCAGAGCCCTTAACAGCTATCACTTCGAACAATGTACAGAAATTCTTCTCGAAGAACATTATTTGCCGGTTCGGAGTGCCTAGATATCTCACAGTTGATAATGGAACACAGTTCGACGCAGAACCCTTCAGGAAGTTTTGCGAAGACCTAGGCATTCAACTATGTTTTGCTGCAGTGAGACATCCTCAGTCGAATGGAGCCGTTGAGCGAGCCAATGGAAATATTTTATCAGGGCTAAATCGAAGAATAGTAGGATTATCAAAGGGACTGTGGACCTTGGCGTAAAAGATTACGCTAACAGGTTTCTGTAGAAAAGAAACTAACAAACGAAGTGTTTGTGAAGCAAACTGTTCTAAGCCTCCGAAAGGATAATAGCTTAGAATAGTTCGAAAGTGTGTATTGAATCACTTGTATTCGGTCCCTATTACAGGGTGAAATGGGGGGTATTTATAGGCCCAACATTAAGGAAAAGACCTATTTACCCCTCTATTACAACCGACATTAAGGAAACTATTCGGTTTCCTTAATAGGGCTAAAATGGTAAAAGACTAATCTAATAAGAAAGAAGATAAGTCTTCTATCTTAGCTGGCAGAAAAGATCTTGAAGGGCTTTAGTTCGAAGACATACTTCGAACCAATGCCTGTCTTCGGGCTTCGAACGGGGTTCCGGGTATCTTCGAAGATGATCTTCGGAGAATCTTCGAACTGGTTGACTGCCTTCATGCATCTTCGGCAATAACCCTGAAGATGAGATATTTTCCCCCAACACTAGCTAATATAATATAGTAGAGTGACAAGGAGTTCAGGCTCAATAAGCATGGTTTAGGTTTACACACAAGGACGGGATCTAATAAATATAAGTGTAAGGCTTGAGATTTGACTAATGCAATATTATCCTATGAATTATAGCGATAATTTATTAAAACATGGGCTCAATGATGATCAAAATGGGGGTTGTGACTTGCCTTGATTAGTGAATGGAGATGGTGGGACCTCAGGAAAATATTCCGGCTCTTCGACGGCGTCGTAATCCTCTCATACGCGAAACGATAACAATAAACAATTAAAATAAATAAAATAAACATTACAAACATTTCAATTAAATTGGTTAAAGTTGTATATAATTAAAGGAGGGATTTTCTAGATTTTGAATGATGAAATTTTGAGTTCAAATGGAAAATATATGAATTTTAGAAGTCCAGATTCATGATAGAACTCTAAAAAAGGAAATAATCTCAAGATTATTCCTTCGGATAAAATGAGATGGTCGACATGTGATCAACACATTCACTTAGATAGAATGAAATAGAATGATTAAATTTGAGTTGAGACCAGGGTAGAGCGATGGGTTATGATTCAATTGAAAACAAGGATGTGTTGAATTGAATGTGTTGATTGATTAGAAACAAAAGGGTACAAATGGATTTATTCAAAGGATTTGAGTAGGTTGCGACCGTTGGACAACATAGTCCATTCGAGAGACGATCGACTAAAGGACGCGTAAAGGCTTAACCGATTGAGCCTTAGCGACCATGTCGAAGGGTTTAAATTAAATCGACGAGATTCAATGATACATGGCAATGAACGACTACGAACAATCTACGATCGTCGTAGGTTCGACTACCACATATCAATCCAATCATAATTGATGGATTAGATTAAAATAAAGGAGGGCAAGGTGGTATTCAACCATGATGATCGACGATGAATGATGATGGATATTAACTCTATTATGAGAAATGGAATAACGATGAACTACACCTCATGACAAATGTGACATCCGAGACGGAACTCATGGGAATGAAGTGGAACACCGGATGCTTTAGAGATAAAGAGAAATATTTTCAAAGTTAGTTGGACGCGGAACACGGGTACAATACAAATAGAAGTCAATGGGGGATAAATCAATGAAAATAGCTCAACATGAATTTAGATCATGAATAACGATAAAATAAATTAGATCGGAATGGAACCACCGGGTTAAATAAATTTGAACGGAGTCACCGGATTTATAGATTGGAATTAATTATCACAAATACATGGGTATGCTAAATCGAGATAGTAATTATTCAATTGATGATGGTTTATCTAACCTTAATGAAGTAACAAATAGATTTAAATAACTAGACATAACAATACGATGATGAACGTACTAGAATAAAATGATATAACAAATTAATTGAATGACGACGGACGACCAAGATTTAATGAAAATCATACGGCTAAGATTAAAATAGATAAAAGTGGGATCATTGGGTTTTAATATTGATATTTTAGGATCAATATTAATTAATGGTTGAAACGTATCGATGAACAAGATGACATAGCAGAATAGAAACAATTATGATGCGATAAAACTAATTATACATGAAACAATTTAATTGATAAGAGCAAGTGAACCAAAAGAAAATGTGTCCTCTCCAAGAGGGAACAAGAGACGACGATGCGGAGCATCGGCATGATGCTGCATAGTGGATGGCGCATGGGGCGCAGGACGGCACGGCTGCGCAACCGGCGTGGATGGTTTTGGCCAAGGATGAGAGGGTGGCATAGGGAGGAGGAGAGGGTGGTGTGGGGAGGAGAGGGTGGCGTGGTTTTTATAGGGGGGAGAAGGGCTATGGGAGAAATGGAAAGAGGAGGGAGAAGTGGAAAAGAGGAGGGAGAAATAGAAAGAGAAAGGAAGGAAAATAGAGGGAGAAGAAGGAAAGAGGAAAAAAAGGAAGGGGAATGGAGAAATGGAAGGAGGAGGTAGTGGAGGTGGCTGCGTGCATGCAGCCAGGATGGGAGGTGTGTAGGAAAAAAAAGAAAGCAAGAGAGAGAAGGGAAAGGGAAAAGAAGGAAAGAGAAAAAGAGAAAAAGAAAAGAAAAGAAAAGGAAATGAGGAAAAAAATAGGAAAATATTTTTTCTGAGAATTCAAATTTGGATTTTTAAGAAAAATTAAAAAGGTTTTGGAAAGTTTGAAATTTAAAATAAATTTTGAAATCTTGGATTTTAAAGAAATAACGCGCGAATAAACGACGGTTTGGAAAATCAATAAATTTTGTATTCACGTCGAAATTATAAATTCTGAACATGAACACCAAACCAAGGTTTTTAATTCATTTTTGGGAATATAAAAATAATTTTTAAAGTGATTTTTAATGGAATTTAAACACGCAGTTAAAATGGAATTTTAATTTCGCGACCGAGAATAGAACGTTGATTCCTTCAGATTTTTGATCGGGAAAAGATATAGATAGTAGGAAATGATGATTCAAATTATATTGGAAAGAGAGTGATTTAAATACTTTTTTGTTAATTAAAGTTATTCATTGAAATATGATGGATTACTATTCTAGTTGTAAAATCCTAAAAAAACCTAAATTGATTTAAGGCAGAAGAAATTTACTTGAGATTTCTCTAGCCGAATTTTATTTGGTCTTGTATTATTTTTAATTGAAATAATTTATCATATATTTTATTCACACAACATTTTCTTTGAAATATATTTTATTAATTAGTGTTAGAGTTTTGCGATGAAATGATATTGATTATATCTTATTGAATTCCTTGGCGTCAAAATTTCCGGAAAATTTTTAGGACGCAATTTAAGGCTAGGAGAATTTTGGAAAGAAAATACACTAGCTGTGATTTATTTTTAAATGATTTTTTAGCTCGTATTTTAGATTTCCTATTTATCGATTTACACTGAATCATTTTCTTGAAATTCATTTATTAATTACTTTATTTTATTTTTAACGCTTGACGAAAATCAGGGCGTTACAGTGGCCCTTGCTCCAAAAGGGCGCTGTAAAATGGGATAAAACATTTTCTTTACTAGAGTGTTCACACGTGCTCTTACCATTCTACCTCTACGGGGCCTCATGAATAGAGTCTACTATGACGGTTATAACTAGAAGATATGGTAGTATTTCTCTATTGGATATTTGCCTATAAATACCCCTTATTTCTACTATAATAGGGATATTCATTCACATAATAAAGCACACTTCAAACTGGTATAAGGTTATTATTCTATTCGGAGGCCTGACCCAATCCACAGTTAACTTCTTCCTTCAGCTAGCCCTTCGAGGCTATTTGAACCTATTAGCTTAATCTTTTACGCCAACAATATTATTTCATATAAAAATTGTATTTTCTAGGTTTGAAAGAAAATCATTGTTTCAGTCGTTTGAATCAAAAACTTTTTTACAATCAAAATATAACATATATTATTCCATGAAAAAATTGCATTTTTCTATGGGAGTTAACTATTTTTAGCTAACTATTTCTTTTTTTAGGAGTTAAATTGAAAAAATCCAATAGTACATACTTGTATCATATTTTAAAAATTAAGAAGTTTTTGAATTTCTAAAATAGGTGTATCGGGTTTAAAAATTTAGAAGTTTTTTAAATTCTAAAATACTTGTATCCAATTTTAAAAATGATCCCATTTTTTAAATCCTACATAAAATTTAGAAGTTTTAATTCTAATATATTTTTAAAAATCCCATTTAAAAAAACATTTCATATCTTATTTTTCTATTTTTCTTACTTCTTTTTTCTCTCCTCTCTTCTTCATTTTCTTTCCACCTTTCCTCTGTCTTCTCCTTCTCTTTCTCTCTCTTTCCTTTTCTTCTTTCCCTTCTCTCCTGCTAGCCACATTTCTTCTTTCCATTCTCTCGTGCTAGCAGCTCGCGTTGTAGTAGCATGGAGAATAATGGGGCTACGCATGGGGGCCAGTCGGGGTAGCTGCAGTGAGGGCGGCGGGTGGTGCTGCGACAAGGATGAGGTGGAGTGTTGCTGAGGCTGTGGTGGTGCGGCGGGAGAGACTGCGATAAGGCCATAGCAAGACTTCGTCGGGGCTGTGGCGATACTGCAATGGGCTATGGCCATGCACCAATTAGCTATGGAACGACGCGGCGAGGACGGCGGCCAAGGTGGCACGGTGGCGGGGACAGTGGTCGGGGTAGCTCACCGACAATGGTAGCGGCAATGTAAATGGAGTTTGCTAGGGTTGGAGAGAAAAAGATATTTAAGTTGGCATTGGTGGTTGCCAGTAAATTGATCATGGCCCACCTATCAATAAAAGATGATAGTGGTGACAGGCTCACCACCACTACTATCTTTTAAAGTGATATATATATATATACACAAAATGTTAATCTACACCACTGGTGTAGAATAGCTATTCTACTGAGAAAAAAAGTAATATTTAATTGTTATTCTACTGAGAAAATCTATTACAACTGGGAGAGGTGGGGGCTTTTATCCATAGCCCAACATTCCTCCTACGGCGTGCGAGCCCGGCATAGCCCGCAGCAGGTTCTAGAGGCCCGGCGCAGGGGAAATCACACAGCGGAAATGCGGAAATGCGTGGCCAGGGGGATTCGAACCCAGGACCTTGGCTCTGATACCATGTTAGGCTCACCCCACCTAGCCAACCCAACCATAAAACCTAGGCGTTATAGTGAGAGAGGTGGGGGCTTTTATCCTTAGTCCAACACACATTAATATATTATGCCTATATTAAAAACTAACCCACTGTTGTTAGCTAGTTAGCTCTTCAGACCTATTTAGGAGAGCTTAAGAGTATAAGAAACAACTGATAAGTATTTGATCGGTAAAAATTTAGAGAATATGTTTTTTTAGTTTCTGGATATTAGTTTGAGGAAGCTTCAAACAACTACAATAGATTTTAGAATATAAAACTTCTCTAAACGGTCTATTTATAATTTCAAATCGTAAAACTCAACAATTACGGAATCTAGAAACAAATTAATATCCAGCAGCCGATAAGCCGATTTCTCTACCTCTTTACCAAAATCCGAAGCTCCTCGCGGAGTATTGGATTTTGTGACTAAAATTTGTATTGTTTAGATTTAGATAGCTATAGATTAAAAAATAGCTACAACCGTTATGCAGTGCCTTGTTCTAACGGCAAAACTTAGTAGGCAGAAGCAAGATATATAATTATTCAGTACTCTGGTTGGCATGAGCCATGAGGTGAACCGTACGTGCGTGCATGCATGGAAGCACGACTGCCTCGTTGGTTGATGCATCAAATCGCCAGAAATTCCAAGGGCTAATGCGTCCAAGCCTCCAAGGCTCCAAGCTAGCACAGCCAACGGCTTAATCAGCGGCCAAAAGGCAAACCTGTCGCCATCGTCAAATTCAGTAAAACCATCAATGACTGATGGCTCCGGAAACCCCACATGATTTGTAGTAGCGGTGAAGCGAGTGATGTAGGAAAGTGCCGCGTGATTGATTTCCGGTAATGCCGTTGTAATCGAGTTGAGTTGCTGGTCCATGTTTTCTTGGCAGCAGCATCATGGCTCGGCTGTCAGCTGGTGGCTGGCACATCCATTTCAAATGAGAGCGCCAGTGAGCACAGGCAATCGAGCTGATCAAGACTCAAGAGCTGAAGCATTTTGGGCCTGGACAAGCTGAATTCTGGGGGTCGAACAAAGCCATGAAGCCAGGAGAGAGAATGCTGTCTCAGTAGTTCCGCAGCCACATACAAAGGAGAAGATTCTTACACCTGCAGGCCTGCAATTTTCTGAAATATCTGAAGCTCTCCAAAGCTACCCGTAGGCCTACAGCTATAAAACTTTTCAAACGATCTGGATTATTACTTTAATTACGAAAATCAGTAACTAAACAAAACACCATCTTCTCAGATGCAAATCTCCATAAACAGACAGGCTTAAAGAGGCAGCTGCATCTACCGTACAATCTACAACTATCTGAAACATCTGAAGCTCTACCTCTAGGCCTGCAGCTACAAAACTTTTCAAATGATCTGGATTGTTACTTTAATTATTAAAATCAATAAAGATATAAAACTCCCTAAACAAACAGGCTCAAAAGAAGCATACTTTAATTATGAAAATCAATAACTACAAAAAAACACCATTTTCTTAGATATAACACGGAGTATAAAGAGCAGCGCAAATCGCATTTATACAGGAGCCAATCAGCTATATAGTATATAGGTATTATGGTGTCATCAAACCGTAGCATCGGACCGATGAAGCAGTGCAAAAAAAAAGGGCAGGTGTAATGGGAACAGAAACATCTCAGTTATTGTGTCATCACGGCTGGAACGATTCGCTCCACTTGAAAGTTGCGATTCAAAAATGGACAACATTTGTGCGTATTATTAATGAAAACAAAAGCAGGTACCAACATATGCATCAAATTGGGTCCTGCTCATTGTGGTGCGGTTGGCAGCCGCGGCAGATGGTCAGAAAACAAACACAACAATGTTTCTGCAACTAAATAATTAATTCTACAGTGTCTTCGCTCTTCACGAGTGGAAGACTACAGCTCATAACTTTGTATCTTCTCACTGACGGTAGAACCAAAAGACGGACCACCCTTACGGTAACAGACAAGAAACTCCACCGGGTATCCCTTCAATTTGTGAGGCATGATACCAAGGTCCGCAAATGTGAGAGCTGCATAATGTTCCACAAAACAAATGAAGTTTATGCAGTGATAACAAAAAACATAATATTAATGATAAGATAGGCACCCTTACCATTTTCGGACACTAGGGTGTCTACAGAAAATGCATTGATCTGATCTAGATTGAAAATTGATGGGGTTGGCAAGGGGAAAGGCACTTTGTTTAGTAGCATTTCCCTTGGAGAAGCAATAGCCTGCACAGCAAAAAGGCATAAAGTAAATAAATACAGTCACCAAACACTCAGCCATTCAGGTTGTCTTTACTCTTAATCAACACGTGAAACTATTTAAACTCAAACCTTTGCTACAGGAAGAGGAACATTGATATAACGTGGCCATTCACGTATTGTTTCATACATCAGATCAGCCTGTAACATCAAAGAACATTTTCATCTATTTCTCATCTCATATACAGCTTACAAGATTCATTAATTTGTAGGTTTTGTATGATAATTACCAGCTCATGAACAGTATAAATTTCTGGCCCACCAAGTTCATATGTCTTTCCCATGCTGGTGCCATCATCCTTCAGTGAGTTGACAATAGCAGCAGCCACGTCCGCAACATAAACAGGCTGAATTCTGCAAAAGTTGCATTCATGTAATTGGACAGCTGGGAGCCTGGGACACTTAGGGCTTGTTTGGCTACCAACCCATCCACGTGGAATGGACTGAGATTTGGGGCGACCAAATAAGGCCTTAAGGTGTATTCTCAGACCACTTAATATTCTAGGCTAAATTTTAAGTTTAGTCAAGGCATTAGAAGAATAGCTAACACAAACTCAATTACTTTGTAGATCCATCATTAACAACTGGGAGGAAACTCCAATTTTTGGCAAATTGTGCCCATCTGTTCAAAATACGATCTTCTGTACCAATCATGGTTGCAGGCCTCATAATTGTAGCCTGTTGATCAATACAAACAAAATTTTGGTTAAAGTCTTCAGACACATAAATAGAGAACATTTATTATTGCCTAACATAAGATATTCATGTTGAGAACAGATGTCTACCTCAGGAAATTCTTTCAACACAGATTCCTCCCCAGCAGCCTTTGCCCTCAACATTCTAGAAGGAGAAGTGGCTGATGCTCCAAGGGAAGAAACCTGGATAAATCTCATGATACCTCCATGCTCCGTAGAAATCTATGCATAGTCCATAACATACCGTAAGTAGCTAGCCATAACAAGTCTTAAAGGAGTTATATTCCCATGTCACAGCAAAAAGAAGAGCTATATGTGACCGCAAAAATCACTATTTTTTTCTATGCACAGTATAAATTATCCAACTGAACGAAATTATAGAACATAAGATTTGTCCAGCCAAATGGTTGCCTGTCTATGCTGATGCAATCTTGGTTAAGCATAAGCAAGCCAGAGCACTGAGCTCAAAACTCAAGCTGGTTGCTACTTTGGGTGACATCTGACCATAATTCTTAATGTCCCTTGCCGGAATAGCATACATAATGCAAAAAGAGGTGGATGTGTGCACAAGACATACCATTGCAAGTTGTTCAGCCATACGATGATTTACTTCTTCAAACCCATAGTTTCTTGTTTCATACTCCCGTCCTGTGGAAACCAACTTGACATAGTCAGAACAAGGTTTGACTCTGAATATAATGTGTACCAACTACCAAGTTAGACATACCTATGAGGTTAATGACCACATTGGACCTGGCCATGACAGCTTTAATTGAATTCACATCTCTTGGATTGTACTTCATTGGAACAATCTGCCAAAAGAAAAGGTAGAATACATTAAAGGGAAATAAGAAAAGGGTTAGTGACTAAACACCATTTGTTGACTATTGTACCTGACCCAAGTCACCCATCAACTTAAGGTGTCGGTGAGAATCCTCGCAACCTCTGAATGGGACAAGAACTTGGGATCCCATCTTTGCTGATAAAAATTAAAAAATTGAATAATCATTCTACTCCATGTCTTCCTTAGTAACGACTCAGTAAAAACATAGTTCATCACAATATAGCACCACAGGCTTATCATCTCACCAAGCTGTTGCACGAGGTATCGCCCAAGAAATCCAGTAGCTCCAAACACCGTAGCTATAATTCCACTGTCATGAAATGCCACAATGATTTCTTGTACTAAAACCAAAGCAAGACTTACAAGTTAAGGGAATTTTGCATGAATCATTAAAAAAGCTAGTTCAACCGTCATTGCGCCAAAGATGTAATAGAGACCAGCAAATTTGCAAGTAATACTCTTAAGATGAATCCTAGTGTTGCAATCCGTACACTTATAGCATGCTATGCACATGGCAACCAGATTTTCTAATACATACGAAAAAACTGTGGAATCATCTACATTTGATGGAATGCAACATCACATATCTGCCTAAAAAAGCTCCAATTCAGCATAAGGTAACCAAAGTCATGCTAAAAATATTCCAGGTTGCAGAATCTCAAAGTTCTCTCTGTGTATTTATGGGTCACACCATGAGATTTGAAGAACACGACCAGAAACTACAGTACAAATCAGTCAGGTAACTCAATTTGACACTTCCACGGCAAATGCAGCCATATGAACTGCATGATCAGAAGATCTAAGCATCAGGATGACCATGATTAGGTACCCCAAATCTGCCATGGCAGTACGAACGGATTACCGCAATCTAATGCACAGATACCAAATCACCGGAAGGCCAAAAACCTACAGAGCTAGACGCAGACCTGTGGCAAGTAAATGAAATGCCCAACACAATCAATCAGAAGAACCGTCCTGAACACTCACCTCACAGACGACCTTCCTCCGGTTCCCTTGCGGACGAGATGCCCCGACCCCTTGACCGCCGGCGCCCTTGCAGACATGTACCTAGCGCCATCTACTCCGCCCAGGCCTGCATCAAAAAACATCCACTTGTAAGATCTACCATCCAGGTCACGCGCGGCGAGGTTAGCGGGTGGTCCTGGATAGCCCGTGGGGCGCCTCCATGCCTTGGGGAACGAGCGCTGGCTGGGAGGCGGATCTTAAGGCCGAGATAGCGGCAGCGGTGGTGGGGGAGAGGTGGTGATCGAGGAGGTGACGCCGCCACGCCGCCGCCTGCATGGTCGCCGTCGGTGGTGGTGATCGGAGGAGGGGGAGACGAGGCCGAGTGGTGGTGGTGACCGGTGAGAAGGGTGGTAAGGTAGGGTTAGGGCCTTGGGGGAGTTGGAATCTAGGTGTAGGTGGGGGCCCAATTCGTCGCGAGGCAGTTGGGCCCACGCTGTTCTGGATTTCGTAATGGGCCCAGGCCCATTTACCTTTCTAGCTGCAGAAGGATTTTTATTTTATTTTTTGAATTCACGTAAACAGTATGAATAAAAAATAAAAAGACTTTCAAATTATCACTAAAGTTTGAATAACCTATAAAAAATTAAAAATAGCTCAACCTATATTTTTGAAAGGTGATTTTGCTCACGTGGCGAAATAGAGAGCGGTTTTGCTGACGTGACAGCTAGTGACGTAATGAATCAATGAAAAAGTATGAATTATACCCTTCAACTTTTCATAAAGTCTGAATAACCCTGGATAAATAGAAAATATTTAAAAATTGATTTTTAAATTTTTAATAATCATGTTTTATTTTCTGAAAATACAAAATAGCGCTGAAATCTTTAAAAATCCGTAACTAATTCATTTTAAGTCTAAATTTTACTATTAAAATTGAATAATTTTTTAGAAAATGTAATATACATAATAAAAATAATTTCACATGCAATATATATGATCTTATATAATGTTTGTAATTAATTACTTTAACGTGTAGTTTTTAAAGTCCCCGAGGAGCACATTTTCATCAAGGAAATACTTGTTTTTATTTATGTGTAGCAAGTCAAGTCATCTAAATTTATTCTTTTATAGGGGCAATAATAATGTGGGATCGGAATGGCGACTAGAGGGGGGTTGTTGACACAAAAACGTGCCTCCACACTTGGGTCAGTTCGACGATCCAAAAGTGTGCGGATACTTAGGGACGAGCCTAAGCGTGACGCAGCACCGACGTCGCGTTTCGACTACCCTTAGTCGTGATAAGGGGGTGGAGTCGCGAGGCAACCAGATTACACAAAATAATCCAATTAGCCGAAAGAGATAGATTAAGTAGAATAAAATCAGCAAACCAGTCGGAGCCCGCCTGGTTCGTAGTCTGATGCGAAGGGGTCACCGAAGTATACCTTCGGCGTCGGTGCGAAGTGTCCCGCCGAAGGGTGCCTTCGGCGTTCAGAGTGACCTGATCGAATGTGAGCTCCGAACAGATCTGAACGCGACAGTCACCTCCGAACGGCGGGATTCGGAGCGAAGTGTTCCGCCGAAGGGTGCCTTCGGCGTTCGGAGTGATCCGATCGAAGCTGAGCTTCAAACGGATCTGGATGTGACAATCACCTCCGAACGGCGGGGTTCGGGGTGAAGTCTCTGATACAACGAAGTACGAAATAATTACGATTGCCGCACGCAGGCGTGACTTTGTCTAGAGCGAAGTGCGATCATGGCGAAGCCTGTTGTGACGAAGTGTGTTGGCGAACCGTGCGGTCGAAGCCTGTAGTCTCGCCGAAGGATGTCCTGACGACCTCCGAAACCGATCTCTCAACTCCGGGTACCCCCGACGAAGTAGCTCCGAACGGAAAACCTGCAACAGAGAAGGTGCGAAGTACCAATTCGGCCTAAGGACCGAATTCTTCTAAGTGTTGCACTAGTAGCGAAGGTAGCAATCTGTTACGCAGATTAACGGATACTTCACAGGCAAAGTAACAAGGCGATAACAATCTATTACGTAGATTAACGGATACTTCACAAGCAAAGTAACAAGGGTTACCACTGTTCCGAAGTAGCCTGCGGAGGGCTTCCAGGCAAACCCACGAAGAGGTATAGGAAAATAAAGGTAAAGTAAATGCGATCAAAGCATAGGGCTTTAGTTTGGTTTGAGTTGGGGAGCGTTCTACGCTGGCCTCGCCTCTCTATTTATATGGGCTTATTCTCTGATCTAATCTGCTATTAGCCCGGCCAGATAGAGATAAAACTTAAGCTGGAAACGCATACAACTCTACCTCTGTCGAAGTGGGCTTCGGCCAGACCCGTCGAGGCCTGCTCCTCAGACCGAAGCTTCGGTGGTGTGGGCCTCCGAAGGCTTCCCGGCCGAAGGCCGTGGGCTGGCCAGAAGTCTTAGGAGCCCATAGCCCAATAGACCTTCGGCCTTATAGGGCTTCGGCCTGACTCCTCGGGCCGAAGCTTCGGCAGCGTGGGTCTCCGAAGCCTTCCTGGCCGAAGGCCGTGGGTTGGCTGGAGGCTTTCGGAGCCCATAGCCCAATGGACCTTCGGCCCTGTAGGGCTTCGGCCTGACCCCAGACATGTGTATTTTCGGTCCAAATCATCAAAATTGATATTTCGACGATCTAGCCATTAATGTCATTTTTTGCTATCAATAGGGGTGAATAGGCGCCTCGACACTTTCTCGTGAATGTGATGGCCTGTTCAGATTACCCAACGCACCTCCAAAAATTTAGATCTCAAATTTAAATCTATCCAAACAAATCAGGGCAAAAGGGTATTTCCAAATTCACACAACCTGATTTTCACTTGACCTAGACACTCATGCAACTATCAATTGAGTTATAGGATATTAAACCACAAACTATAAGTAACACTTGTTATCCAATGTCTATTGCTAATCAAGAACTCAGAGATAAACAATATGAAATATCTAAATGAACTTACAATGTAACCAAGTGAGAGCTCAATCAACAATCTGAACCAACAATTTAATTTCAGACCCTTCAGAATATTTTCAGTTATATTTCAAACTCAAACTGACAATTACTTTCAGAGGATAACTTCTTATTCAAAATATTTGCATAATTCAAATTTCAAATTCAATACAAATTACAGTTCTGAAATCAATTCAATTCAATCATTCAACTAATTCAAACAGATTTAGAGATTCTTCAGGTTTTGAACAAAACTTGAACAAATTTAATTTCTCCTAGAAACCAGATTTCAGATTATTCAGATCACAGATTCAATTCTGATTACAATTAAAATTCAGACCCAATTTCAGTTTTGATTTGATAAAACAGTATTAATGAACTAGAACCAACTATTCAGAGTTCCACATTTTCAAACAGATCCACTAAACATTCTATTTCAGAATACAAAACTGAAACTTGAAACTAAAATTGAATTCAGAACTTGAAACTAAAACTGAAACTTGAAACTGAAACTGAATTCAGAACTTGAAACTTGATACACGGCTGCTGTAACTTCAAGAAATAATTAAAAGCAGATCTGATACAAACAGAAAATTAAACAGCAATTACTCAAGATCAGATCTGACTCAAATTTCAGTTGACAAACTAATCTACAGTAACTTCATTGATCATGAACAGTGAAAACACAGGATTAGCATCAATTTTCAGAGATTAGCAAATTCAAATTCAGAACTAAACTATTATCATTTCAGAGTAACTACAATTTTGAATCTGACACAAACTGGATGAGAAATAGTATACTCTTTTCAAATCAGGTTCAGTTTGAAATTTTTCAGAATTGCTTCAATTCAGATATGTTCAACACTATTCAAAGTTAACCACAATATTTAGCTATTCAGAACCACATCCAAAATAACCAGTCAATTCATTCAACAGAGCTAATAAGAAAATAGAACTGAAATCTGAATCTTAACTCTGAATGTATATCCAACAGCAAGACTGAAAATACTCTTCTGAAAATGAGCAGTAGTCACTGCATTTTAGAACAACAAGCAGCACATTAGTTCATGTCAAAATTGTTCACAAAATTGTTTCTAGTCACTTTCAGTAGAAAAATAGTACTTCTGAAAGTTTCTTGATGGTGAACAGTGAATACACAACATCTGAATCAAATCACAGAATTTAGCAATTTCAGATTCATAACACACTATAGATTAAAAACAGAATCTACAATACAATTGATCTGAACTGATACAAGTATAAACAAGTTTCTTCAATTTAGGTGCTATAGATGAACAATATATAGCAAAAACCTGAATTCTATTGTACACATCAACATTGAACGGCTTAATCAAAACCAGAGAAGTGATTGGATTCAGATTCCATAAATCAATTCATTGATCTATCAAACACCTCAAAAATAAACCAGAATAGTTTGTTCATCCTTCTACCATGAAATCACTCAAGAAACAACCCAAGAATCAGCCAAGATGCTGATGAACAATTGAAGCAATATTTCATCAAACATGTAGAAGGCTAAACCAAAAACTGAAACAATTTCTCGAGAGTATTTTTCAGAGCTATGATGCCTCTTTTGATCAGCAAAAAGATTAAGAAGATATTGTAGAAATCACTTGCAACTTTCAAAAATGGATCATTCAAAACATCCACGACAAAAGTTGTATAGACTTCAACAACAAGTTCTGCACAGGAATCTCCAGAAAATAGCTATCAAAACTGAATCCCCTGCTAAAAACGTACCTGCGCCTAGAAATCAGAAAGCCTTTGCTAGCACTGTAGACCTTGTCGGATGAGGAATAGTGACGCAGAATTGATCCAAAACAGCAAAAGCAGCAGAAATTTAATGGAATTTATAATTTGGTTCAGCAAAAAGAACAGCCACCTGCCCATGGATATGGTCCTCTATTTATATGCCAACCATGGGGGTATTTCTGAAAAGAACCCTCTAGAATTAAAATATTACACAAAAATCTTATTCCTTTTAATATATTTTCAGAATTAAGAAATTCTGAAAAATATACCAAAGGAGTACACTTGCTCTAGACACTTACTAAAATCAAACCTAGTTTATTACACAAACACTAAAAAGGACTCAAAACTATTGAAGTTCACAAAACTAGATTTGTGACGGTTTTCAGCAAAAATCGACAAATCCTCTCAACCCTTCGACTCGTGACATCGCTTTGCGACTCCGAGCGCCAACAAGCCACTTCCGCTC
The DNA here is from genome assembly GCA_019279435.1 of Zizania palustris. Lineage (NCBI taxonomy): Eukaryota > Viridiplantae > Streptophyta > Magnoliopsida > Poales > Poaceae > Zizania > Zizania palustris. The sequence goes on along the minus strand of JAAALK010000287.1, from coordinate 75,688,293 downwards.
TCGATCCCCTTGAGCCGCCTGAATGCTTGCCCTGGCCTCCCTCTCGCAGACCCGGTCATCACGCCGTCACAATCAATCATCCGTCCAAGTCTTGCTCGGTCTCTTCGTGCACTCTTGATATCTTCTCCAACTTCGCCCGACCTCCCTGATCCTCCGGCATCGAGCTCCCCGCTTGACCCTTGATCACTCGCCGTCGATAGTTGGTCAGCATCTCCACCCTGCACATCCAAGATAAGCCAAATGATGGGGGTGCCCGATCTTCCGTCAAGTGGGGGATAAACAACGATTTGTGGAGAACTCGACATTGACGATCCGGCTTCCGATCACCACAGATCCGAACCCCGCAATCGCTACACCACTGCTCCGTTGGTTATCAACCAAGAACAACCTGATTGACCTCGCCAAGAAGGCTAATCCTTGCCTGCAAATCGAAGAACACAAGCAAGAACGCAGAAAACACAATCGAATTGAAAATTCTATTGGAATCTGCGAATTGGGGTTCACTTATAAATCCGATGAAGCGGCGGCTATCAAAGCAACGTGTAAAATAAACCCCAAAAACCCTATATGGCTGTAGAAACATCTTATATAGTAATTTGGGACGCACCCCTAATGGGCTCAACTAGATACACGGCCCAAAAGGCCCAATAACACAGAAAATAGTATGCTGATAGATTCTGGACTCTATCTTGTTTTGATGATTCCCGTTGATATATAACAAATTTTGAGATGAAACTGGCGGCATTGGAAAGGTTATGAAGTTATCTTTCCGTGGCTGGGTGGAACGTCAAAAACGGAGTCTGTATGTGGCCTGGGCGATGATTTTAGTGCACGCTTCTCCTGGAATCCGAGTTGGACACGAATTGTAGTTGGATTGGACTCTCAGATTGGCTTGGACATCCTTCCTGGTTCTTCTCCAACTCTTTGTTTTATCTCCAAGTGATTTTCATCATCTCCATGGTTCCTAACAATAATAATAATATTAGGTAGTAATTTATTCCCAAGATAATATACTAAGATACTTAGAAACGAGTTGACCTGGAGATTTAATCGTCGTGCTCGAACTCGAATAATTGGATCTTAGTATTCATGTATTGTTGTATAATTGGTAGGGATGTCCTCATCATCCTCCCCTTCTTGATTTGGAGTCGTCCTCGACTCAACGTCTATTGGTCCCCAATCAACTTCCATGATAATACAAGAGTTCCATATACATGCATCTCTTCTATTAATCCAAGAAAGTATTTCTAACAATTGACAATGATTTCATGGAAAACATGCACCTTAACTTGTTTCCTCATAATCATGATCCTATCCCAACCGGTGATGTTCTCATCATTCTCCCCCTCTTGAAATAGAGTCGTCCTCGACTCATACCCATCTTTTGCTCCCATGGTTGGTTTTAATTCTGCAACGTTAAATGTGGAACTATCCCAAGACTTGGGAGGCAAGACAAGTTTATATTTATGTAACTCAACATAAGATAAAAACTCGAGAGGCATATCAAATTTACACTTATGTAGCTCAATATGAGATAAATACTTAGTGATAACTGGGGGTAGAGTATAAACTATATTTGTAAGAGAACAATAAGGAGTTTCACAAATCACAACTGTTGGCGTAAAAGATTACGCTAATAGGTTTCTGAAGCTTAGAAACTAACAAATGAAGTGTTTGTGAAGTAAACTATTTCAAGCCTCCGAAGTGGATAATAGCTCAAAACAGTTCGAAGGTGTGTATTGAATAACTCAGTCCTCGATAATCATTACAGGGTAAAACGGGGGTATTTATAGGCCAAAACCTTAAGAAAAAGACCCTCTTACCCCTCTGTTACAACCGACATAGTGGAAACTATTCGGTGCCTTTGATAGGGCTAAAACGGTAAAAGACTAATCTAATGAGAAAGAAGATAAGCCTTCCATCTTAGCTGGCAGGGAAGCTCTCTGAAGAGTCAACGTTCGAAGATATACTCCGAACTAGAGTTCACCTCTAGCCTTCAAACTTGTCCCAGTACATAACCGGAGTTAGATGCTGGAAACCTTCGATTAAGTCTCCTGCCTTTGCCTTGTTGTAGCAGTAACCCTGACGATGAAGTATTTTCCCCCAACAACAACATAGCACACATCTTGACTATGAATTTCAGTTTGATCAGTTTTATGTGCAAGGATAGAAGAATCTTTTAATTCGATTTCATGCTGAATTTTAGATCTAATATCAAGTTGTTTGCTCTCATTAGATGTTGTCTCAATATCATCATTAACAATTTCATCAGAAGTTGAAAGTAATAAAGTAGATTTCAGATCCTCATGCACAACGGTATAGTTATTAGTCCTATCATGGTGAAGTGCATCATTATCAAATTGCAAAGGGTGTTCTATTATTTCAGCTGATGAAGTAACCTCAATGGGTACCTGTAAGGACTTTTTACCTGATAGCTCAACTAGTGCAGAGATGGAAGACAATATGTTTGCTGATGTTTGTGCAGGTACATGTGCAGGTGCATGATGAACACTTGAAGAAGAGAAAGGCTTGGTTAGTACCGGTGTGCTCATCACTCGCGGTGGATAGGAGTCTCTTACCTTGTATTGTTGTTCCTGCAATTCTTTCTCTGCAATGATGGCAAGATGGAACAAACGACTAAGAGTACTAAATTCTTTATAATAAATGATATCTTGAATCTCATGCCTCAATCCATCATAGAAGCGCCACATTGTTTCCTCCGAGTGCTCCACAACACCACAACGGGTCATGCTCTCATGAAGCTCAACATAATACTCTCTCACATACATGTTACCTTGAACTAAGCATTGTAGTTTCTTACACAATTCACGATGATAAGAAGGAGAGACAAATTTACAACGCATAGCTCTTTTTAAATGACCCCATGTATCAGGTTGTAATTGAAGTTCAATTATATCTTCCCACCAGATTAAAGCACGATTTTTAAACATACTAGATGCTTGTTTAACTCTATGTTGTTTAGGAACTAGATATAAGTTAAATTTATGCTCTACAGTCATCTCCCAATCTAGGTATTCTTCAGCATCATATTCACCATAAAAATATGGAATAGTAAACTTACTTCTGATAGAAGAAACATTGTTACCATGATTATGATTTTTTGCACCTTCCATACCTGCCATGGTTAGTAGAAAAGGAAATACACTTGAAAAAATATTATCCCTATCAACTATTAGGTAGTGGAATGTATTCTCGCTCACACTCAAGCATCTTACCACAATCTTACAAGGTTCTTACCATCGCAGGGCAGTGGATGGCACAATCTTGGTCGTGGCACAATTCTTGACTGGTTGGTGACTTCCAAAGAGAGTGGTATACGATTGCAAAGACTCAAGCTTTACTGATCAGAAGTATATATGTGGAGCTATAGGAAGGCCAAATATTTGAGTGGAACACAATTCAATAACAGATAGTAATGCTGAATAAATGTTCAAACTATTAGTACTAATTGCTGGTTTACTCGTGTTCTAAGAACAGTAGTGACACAAGAAGGAATCAAGGATGAACAAGATGAATTGCAAGGACAGTGTCAACACGACACCAGCAACACTATAAAATAAACAGTGTAGGGCCTTCGGTATTGCCTCTTTTTTCTCCCTTTTTTTGTCTTCTTTTTCTCTCTCTCTTTTTTCTCCCTTTTTTGTCTTCTTTTCTCTCTCTTTTTTTTCAACCAATTACCAAGTGCTAAGTAGCAACAATATGCCCCAAGATTAAGCACAGCACCAAGTTTCGGCTCAAACCGATGAAAGATGATATCGGTACAGGAAACCCTAAATAACAGGTGCTGAAACTTCAAGGCCCAAAACAAAGGCCTTACAGATCGCCCAAGCCAACTTTTAGAGATCTACCTGTGGTAAAAATGTCAGCTCAATCGGAGTTACGAGCGAAAAGTTATGACTGTTTCAAGGAGAACCCTCCAAAATAGGATCTGTTCCCCCTAAATCGGATCTGTTGGTTGTGGCGAAAACAGAAGCGGATGGGGATCGGTGGGGGGTGGAAAAATTATGCAGCGTAGTAGGGGAATTGTGGCGGTGACACGAACCGATCTAAAACACGAATTAACCAGCAACGAGACACAAATTTGGACACGAATTCAACACTACAGACTCTGAAAGAGAATTATGCAAAAGGCCATCAATGTCTCGAACATGAATTTTTTTCGGCTTTTATGTGGACTCTAGGATGAATATAAAATCAATCTAATCTAAGATACACGAACCTGACGGTAAACTAAGCTCTGGTACCACTTGATGGGGTGTGCCCGATCTTCCGTCAGGTGGGGGATAAACAACGATTTGTGGAGAACTCGACGTTGACGATCCAGCTTCCGATCACCACAGATCCGAACCCCGCAATCGCTACACCACTGCTCTGTTGGTTATCAACCAAGCACAGCATGATTGACCTCGCCAAGAAGTCTAATCCTTGCCTGCTAATCGAATAACACAAGCCAGAACGCAAAAAACGCAATCGAATTGAAAATTCTATTGGAATCTGCGAATTGGGGTTCCCTTACAAATCCGACGAAGCGGCGGCTATCAAAGCAACGTGTAAACTAAAACCCCAAAACCCTAGATGTCTGTATAAACATCTTATATAGTAGTTTGGGACGCACCCCTAATGGGCTCAACTGGATACACGGCCCAAAAGACCCAATAACACAGAAAACAACATGCTGACAGATTCTGGACTCTATCTTGTTTTAACAATTTCTGTTGATCTATAACAAATTTTGAGATGAAACTGGCGGCATTGGAAAGGTTATGAAGTTATCTTTCCGTGGCTGAGTGGAACGTCAAAAACGGAGTCCGTATGTGGCCTAGGCGATGATTTTAGTGCACACTGCTCCTGAAATCCGAGTTGGACACGAATTGTAGTTGGATTAGACTCTCAAATTGGCTTGGACGTCCTTCCTGGTTCTTCTCCAACTCTTTGTTTATCTCCAAGTGATTTTCATCATCTCCATGGTTCCTAACAATAATAATAATATTAGGTAGTAATTTATTCCCAAGATAATATACTAAGATACTTAGAAACGAGTTGACCTGGAGATTTAATCGTCGTGCTCGAACTCGAATAATTGGATCTTGGTATTCATGTATGGTTGTATCATTGGTAGGGATGTCCTCATCACCAAAACAAGAACGCGACGCACCACCGAAACCCTCGGCACACAATCCTCCATTTTACATCGAACCCCTCGATGCACCCAAACCAACACTCCATCGCTCGATCTCTCGAATGCTCATCCTTGTCAATCACTCATCATCCTGACCGAAACCACCCTTGGTTTTACAAATAAACATTTATTTTAGAATGTCACCCGGAAGGTGTAATAAAAAACTATGGTGCAAATTTTTAAGAAACTTAATCAACCAAAGAGATATCTTACATGTTTGAAAATTTGTTCAAATACAGAAATCATATTTCAAATTTCAATTTTCCATAGGAATCTTCTTTCTTCTCTTTCATTATTCTAAGATCGTGAACCATGTATTGTACATGTAAGTGTATCTTATTGGTTAATTAACTTTCTTTAGTTTAGTAAAAACTTGCACTATAGTTTTTTATTGCCCCTTCTCGGTGACATTATAAAATAAATGTTTATTATGGGCCTGTCAAAGAATAAACTTAGATGATTTGACTTACTAAACATAAATAAAAACAAGTATTTTTTGATGAAAATGTGCTCCTCGGGGATTTTGAAAACTACACGTAAAAACAATTAATACTACGTGTTAAATTATTTTTATTATATAGAACACATTTTCTAAAAAAAATTATGCAATTTGAATGGTCAAATTTAGACTTAAAGTGAATTAGTTATGAATTTTTAAAGATTTCAAAACTATTTTGGATTTTCAGAAAATAAAAAAATTATTAAAAATTTAGATATAAATTTTTAAATATTTTCTATTTATTTAGGGGGTTATTCAGACTTTAGTCAAAGTTGAAATGTGTAATTCAGACTTTTTCATTGATCCGCCACGTCACTAGCGTCGCATCAGATGCAACGTCAACAAAACCGCCCACTGTTTCACCACATTAGCAAAACAACCGTTTAAAATTGTAGGTTGAGGTATTTTTCAATATCGTGGGTATTTTTTTAGACGATAAAATTATTTAAGGGGTTATTCAAACTTCAGCGATATTTTGAGAGTGTAATTCAGACTTTTTGCTAAAAAAATTACGCATCAAATGGCCTCCTTAGAAACCGCCCTTCCAAAAGGCCGTTTTAAAGATGGAACATATGAATTTTTGCGTTCAGGTGAAAAGGTCTAAACACAAATATTTTATTTTTGAATTTACAGAAACAACCCTATGAATAGTAGAGGACTGTTTTTTATAATTTTGTAATTAGAGGGTTTTTTACTCATTTCTTAGAATTTATCCTAAATACCACAATATAATATTTGCAAAAAAATCTTTTTATCTTTAAGTATTTATATTACCTATAGTGTTTAGTACTTGTTGCTCTACCCAGTCACTTTTACAAGGTTGGTTTTGAGATTTCGGGAACCATGAAAAACTAAAATTTGGATGTCATTATAGTGATATAACAATAATATGATACTCATGTACATATACACACACACACATGAAATATTACCAATACACAATTAAAACATATCCAAAAATAATATTTGTATAGAATTATGTGTACATATTAAATTATCTCAAAATTTTCTTTTAACATTCCTTGATGCGAACTGTGAAGTCACTAATGATGATGTCAACATCAATCTCATCCAACAATTGCTTCTTAATAAATAAAATTGCTAAACCATTTAATCTCTCGAGACATTGTAGATTTAATTAAATACGTACTCATGATCACCCACATTGTTTTCATTTGTTGATGCCAAAATTATGTTCTATAAGACCATCATCATCTGGATTAGCATTTGATCTCTTGAAGTGATTATATTACTTTTAAAAATTTTATCAATATATCCTCTTTGTGATTGTATCAACTCGTTTTTTTTCTTACCGTTAGAAACATACTTTCTCGATGACATGATATTGTTAAAATTTAGAGAGAGAAATTGTTAATAAAAAACCAAAAAAGAAATAAGCATTAACATTTAACAATAAAAAACAAGCAAATAAACAAATAAGCTATTAAGCTGTAAGCATTAGCACATGACTATAGGAGGTGGATATCACGTGATCATGTCGCCGCGCCTCTTGCGGCCTAGTAATTGGTATACAAGACTCAGGGCGTGTTTGGTTGAGCTATGGCTGTGAAAAAAAGCTGTTGTGGGTTGTAGGTCGTGGAAAAACTACTGTGGGCTGTGGGCTGTGAGAAAGCTGAAACCTGTTTGGTTGAAACGACTGTGGAGAAGCTGCTTTGAGATGTGAGCCATGTAAAAAAGTCTGTAATGCTCCTATATACTTCAAACGCTGATTATATATAAAATAATTATAAAATATTACGACAATCAATAAAATAGTATGCCCCAATGTCAAGTTCTCTAGCTTCTTGAGGAACCTGCAGAAATGGATGGGTTCAGATATCGTGACATCATGTAGAGCATGCAAAAATCAGCAAATTGGCATGGAGCATCCAAACAAATGGGAGCATATGAACAAATTCAGAACACGTGTTGCCACACCTTCACCCTCACGAAGCAGTCCAAGAAGCAAATGCCACACCTTCACCCTCACGAAGCAGTCCAACAAGCAAATGCTCAGATCCAATTTATTCTCTGTAGAAAATAGCGTGGCGTCACCCAAGTGCTGCTCTCTGGCATGTGCGGGCTCAGTCGAGCAGCGGCGATGACAACTCGGCTCTTGGGCTGCAGATCTAGCGGTCACGTGTGGGAGCTGCTAGATGGTGGGAGAAGATCCAGCGGCCGTCGACTGCGAGTGGCACCAGGATGGGAGGACGTGCGTGCTGGACGGTGGGAGCAGTCCAACGGACTTCGAGATGGCAGTTGGATGATAGAACAACAGAGGAAGACTAGTGCGGGAGCAGATTCGGCCGTGCGGCCGTGCGCGGGATGGCAGCCGCGGCGGCAGCGGGTGGACGGTGGCAAAGATGACCAGACGCAGAACAGTGATGGTCGGACGTAGGGAGGCGGCGGCCTCACGCCGAAGACTTCACGGGAGTTTTTTGGATGACTAGAAGCTGCTTGGCTTTGATTTTTACACTAAATTGAAAGCTGCTTTTCAGAAAAGCTACTTGACAGGGTACACCCCTTTGGGTGAGCTTCTGGTTTTTAGGAAGCAAAAGTTGCTTCCAAAAGCCCAACCAAAGGAGCCTCAATTAGGAGTGGGCAAAAAAACCCAAGACCGAAAACCGAACCCAAAAAATCCGAGATCGAATCTGAAAAAATCGAGAACTAGTTATTCGGGCCTGATTTCGGTTTTAGGAACCAGAAAACCGAATTATTTTAAGGTATTAACGGTAGAAAACCGAGAAGACCGAATAAGCCCAATAAGACTTTAGAGACCTTTGGAGGCCTACTAGGATCGAATAGGGTTTCCCTCAACCCTCGTTCCTTTGTGTGTGGTGTGCCTCCGCCCGAAGCCCCAAACAACTAAGTTCATCACATGTGTGGTTGTGCCGGTGCCCGAAGCCCTGAAGCCTCCACCTGTGCCGCCTCCACTTGAGTCATTCACCGCCTCCGCTTGTTCCAATTCGAATCGGCGAATAGGTTTCTAGGCAGTGGCCGCCGGCAGTGCGACACACTGGAAATCTAGAAGGCAAGCGGCAGGCGGCGGTGCATCAAGCCACCGACAAGCGACAATGCTACTGTGTGAGCTACGAGTCTGTGAGGACTGACTAGCTGGCAGGTTGGTGGCTGCTGTTTGCGGTGGCTCAGCGTTGCTGAGTGGTAAGGAGTAGGGTGGCCGATGACTCAGTGTCGGCGTTGGCATCAGTGACTTGGTCTGTTCGAATCAGACCGAAAACCGAATCGAACTTTTATTTGGACTGAAATAACCAAACCGAATATTTTTTGGTAATTCGGTTCCTGACATTAAAAAACTGAAATTTGAGAAGATGGAAAAACCAAACCGAATTTGTGTTCTATACCGAATTCCCACCCTAGCCTCAAGTACTCAATGGCCACTGCCACACCGCGTTGATAAAAATGAAAGAACATCGACCTGTGCAAGCCTGCAAAGTGACATATATTGTGCGTCATATAAGTTTTTTTTTCATATTTGAGGCCTCGGAGGGTTGCACTGCCCGCGTCCCTCGGGCTAGCCTTCACTTTAGCAAAGTTCTGAGATTTTCTTTTGATTAAATGTGGACGCGGGCTTCTGCTACCAGCACACCACAGGAAATGTAGGGATTTCCATTGCGAACTCGAGCAGTTTACACATATCACTTCTTTTTACCACTCGGATTCGGAATTCCTAATAAGCTCTGAACTCTTATTAATATTCATGCTGATTGTTCATCAGTCATCACATAACATGATCTCACAATTGAGCATAGGTGAAACCCCCCAAATGTAGACAACATTGACGGCTTGACGCACAACTATAGGCTGCCCTCGACCCTAATGGCCTTAGCCTTTGTCCGTTTACTACATATGCTAGTTTTTCTTTCTTATCATGTGAGATAGTTCCTTTTGGATACTTCTCTATTCCTTTGAGGCTTTTATAATCCAATTCAGTGAAAAGATCGTGTGCCACACTACTGCAGCTCAACTACGGTATATATGGGAATTAGAAGAGTTACGTCGTGCTATGGAACCTGTGGATTAGATTAGGAGAGTATGTAATTGTAGTGTTTCTCGTGATTTGTTGAAAGACATTTATTGTGATGCTAATCAAAACAAGAAGTCTGATTTGTGCTACATAGGTGAAGGAAATCGAACAAGAAGTTTATGGTGAGCATGCCATGACAACACAAGAAGATGCCAAGCAGACAGCTGCTGTCGATTTATCGAAAAGACTAAAAGATTTAAGGGCAGGAAATGATGGTAGCAGACAAAAAGGTTCTTAAATTCATTTTTCAGTCTCTTTCTGTTCATTTGTGGGCAGAAGTGTTCTTTCAGTTTATATACCTGTTATGATTTGAGGAGCATGATGTGTGCATTGGCTAGAGCCTAGAACTAAATAACATACATGGTTGTGACAATATACTTCATGGGAAAAGACTAGTTGCATGCTTGCATATGGTAAAGAGAATCCATTAAACTGGAATAGAGAATCAATGCGGTTTGATGGGGTACATAAATCAAAGAGCATCATGAGGAAAAATTAAAATAACGAAACAAGTGTTTGAAATACTGAGCTACTGTGATTTCATCAGCATTCCATTTGAGCATGCCAATCGATGGAAAAAGATTAAAATGAACGTAACAAAAAATTCCCATAGAAACTGGTAATTTGTCATTATTCTGCAAAGCAAAAATGTGTTCGTGGTTTCCTTATGTTTGTTGGAGCAGCGGTTTGCTTTTCTATCTAACTTGGTAATATGTTCCATTATCATCTTGTGTAAACATCTGTAGCACTTGAGGAATGGCGTAAACGGAAGATGGAGCGTGCAAGGAAGCGGGCGATTGGAAAGAATGGGACCGCATCAGGTGCCAAAAATCGATGAAACAAGGATCTGCTACACATCACAATGTGGGTGTAATCTGGAGCTGCTGTGTGGGGTGGTCGCCTGATGTTTGTAAATTTTCTTGTAACATCGTTGTTGTGCATCTGCATTTTTTTGTTTTGTTTCGCTAGCAAACAAAAGACAGAAGCTGCAAGAGCAAATAAAATTCATCCAGGAAATGCTTCTAAATATTTGGACCTATCTCTGTTGCTTTGTGTGATGTTTCTGTGTTGAGCAATCAACAATCCCAGCATCTCTAACAGTATGTTCAATAGTTTTTTATTTTTGATTCACTATTTGTCTATTTATTCAATTCTTCAAAAAAAAATTCATCTCTCTATTTCCGACTATTTTAAAAAAAGTACTCTTCCTTTTAAAATCCCAAAGCATTTTAAAAAATAGTTTTCTATTTGAAATCTTAATTTCTAACCTCATAACTACCTAAATTATAAAATTTTATAAACTAAAAATTTCTTTTCTTTTCATTTCTTCTTTCCTTCGCTTTCCCCTTTTATTTCTTTCATTGTCCATTTTTCTTTTTTTTCCTTCTGCCTTCCAGCTCGCAGGGTTCGCTTGGATCAAATTGCGTGCGTCCAAGCCCATGGGTTCGCTAGCAGGGGTAGAGATGGCAATGGGTACCCGAAACCCGAGTACCCGATGGGTTTTACCCGATAAAAAGACGGGTGTGAAACAATATCTTCACCCATGGGTGTCTTATTGGGCAAAAACCTCTACCCAACGGGTAGAGCGGGTGCGGGTATGGCTACATAGTACCCGTACCCGCTTACCCGCAGGTAAAATACACCCGAAGGCCCATATGCATTTTCCTACAAATTCAGCCCATTCGTAATATGTCGGTGGTGACTTGATATTAGTGTGGAAGTAATATGCTCCAATGATCTATTAGACTATATTTGTTAGTGTAAATTGTTGTTACTTGTAGATGCATATGCCATTTTTTAGTGATATATTTATGATTCATGGCGGGTTTGAAATCGGGTGTGGGTTACCCGTCGGGTACAAATACCCGCGCGGGTACGGATGTGGGTAAGTTTTTGTACCCGCGAGCGGGTATGGGTTTTGTAGAAGGTAAATTTTTATCTAGCGGGTGCGGGTATGGACGGATAATACCCAGCAGGTGCGTACCCGTTGCCATCTCTAAGCAGGGGATGCCATTGCCGCCGGCTTGGTGCAGCATGAATCTAGCAGGGCGCACAGGATAGGAGTTAGAGTAGTGTTGTTTAGGGTGACACCAAGGAAAAAGGGGGACATTTTTTGTACACCTGCGTGGGACCCACATCAAATAGCCAGCGGAGTAGAGTGATTTTGCTAGCTATATGTTTGGCCATTTGGTTAGCGTCTATTTAACGCTATTTTTTTGTTTGGAGGGCTAAAATTTAGTTTGGAGAGCCAAATAACCAATCTATTGAACAATTTCTCTATTTTTAACTCTCTATTTATTCATTTAGTCAACTCTCTAAAATGATTTCTCTTCAAATATGATTTTTTTACTTCAACAAACTCTTTATTCTCAACTCTCTAAACAATTTACTCTTCCTTTTAAAATCTCAAAATATTTTCAAAATTTTATTTTTTTTAGAAATATACCCAAGTTATAAATTTTCAATTTATTTAAATATTATTTTTATTTTTATTTCTCTTCTTTTCTCATTCCTCCCTTATCCTTTCATTCTCTTCCCTACCCTTTATTTCTTTCTTTCTTTCTTTCGTTTCCTGTTTTTCTTATATGGAGGGCACATGTGTGACTAGACGATGTCACCAGCCAGAGCCGACTTAGGCGCGGGGCTAGCGTGGGGTAGCACCGACCTAGGCGTGTGGTCAATGACGGAGCAGTGTCGACCTAGACGTGGGGAGACGCCGGTGGACAAGGGCGTAGGGTGACACTGGCAGCCATCGGTGTGTGGCGGCGGTAGACAACGGCGTGGGAAGATGCTGATGACCGAGGAAACTGGCTTGGGACGAAGCACTAATGGCCTACGGGCCTAGCAACCTTGTTGCGTGAGGAAGCAGCTACGCGCACCTAGATAGCCAGCCAATCACTTAGCTAGATTTAGCCAACGAAGAGTTCAATTTGGCTAGCCAGATAACTTGGTCATCTGGTTGGCCACTCTATTGGAATGTGCTTTTTCAATTGGTTGGCCAAAATTTAATTTGGAGAGTCCGATGACCAACTTGTTGGACATGCTATAACCAATTTAGCAAATCTTGCATGGTAAACATCGATTATGATTTGACATTTAACATCGATTATTTATAATTTTATTATGAAATTACAGTCTCAAACAATCTCATATATCAAACAATAAAATGGGAATATGGGTGGTCGAATCCAATGCAGACTCATCGCCGCAGCCACACAACCGATTTCCCTTTTGTCTAGTGTTCTTAAGCTAGGAGTAGATATTTTTAGGCCATAGGACCTTGAATTTATGATTGTCCACCAAAGATTACAAATCCTCGGTGTGCTCCATACATCAATAATTGTATAGGAACAATAGATGGGTCACATGCACTAGTTGTGGTGCCAAATGATAAGGTGGTTCAACATACGGAGAGACATGGATATACTATACGGAATGTGCTAGCTATTTGTGACTTCGACATGAGATTTACATTTGTTGTTAGTGGATGACCTAAATCGGTACATGATATAAGAGTGTTCAATGATACCATCACGAAATATGGTGACAACTTTCCACATCCACTTCTAGGTACACTACTTTCTATATGATCATTTACCTCGTAGAGTGAACTACTTCATTTACCAGATAATATTGTCTTCAATTGTAGGGAAGTTTTACCTAATTGACTCAGGGTACCCTATCCGTCTAGGTTACCTTGCACCATACATGCAAGGGTACAAAGTACCACCTCCCGGAGTATCAGAGTGGCCCAATGCCAAAAGGTATGAAAGAGACATTTAATTTTGCACATTTGTCTTTTAGAAACATGATCGAGAGGTCCTTTGAAGTTTTGAAGATGAAGTGGAGGATTTTGTTGGATATGCCAAGTTTTCCAATGCCGAAGCAAAGCAAAATAATTGTAGCATGCATGAGAATTCACAATTTCATTCGAGAGAATGTTACTTCAGATAGAGCATTTGATTTGTACAATCGTGATGAAAACTATATTTTAATAGCCGAACCATCTACCTCTCAAGGATATGCACAAAATACCCATGTAGGTGACAAAGATCATAACATTAATGCATTTCGTGATGAAATAACTAATGGTTTGTACAATAGATCATAGCTAATGTGTATGGTTGTCTTCTAAGGATAATAACAATGGAATGAGTCCTTCCATGATTTTATATTTTTTGGACAAGGAAAATAAAATTGAATGTTTATGTATTGCTTCAATATTTGGGGGTGAGAGAGATGCACTAGAACAAACTGATCACACTTTACCTCTCATGTGCTAATTGATTCAAAATTGAAGATGAAAGGTAAATAAAGCTTTTATACATTATGTGCTAAAATTTAGCGTATATATCCAAACAACTTTAGCCATGTGCACTAAAATTTAGTCTTAGACTAAAGTTTAGCCCACACTCTTGAATAGATCCTAACACACATCTTGGTAAATACAATTACTAAAATTTAGTCTTAAACTAAAGTTTAGCCCACACTCATTCTAACACACATCTTGGTAAATACGTACTAGCAAGGAGGTTTAAGATTTGACATTTAACATCGACTATTTATAATTTTATTATATGATTATAGTCTCAAATAATCTGGGTGGTCGAATCCAATGCAGACTCATCGCCGCACCCGCACAACCGATTTCCCTTTCGTCCTCGCCGGGGGTGCGGTGGTCTCCCCCGCGCCGTCCATGCGTCGCCGCATCTGCTGCCCACACGAACCTCGTGCACACGGATAGGCCACGTGGCCGCCCCGCTCCCCGCGAAGCCATATCAGTCCAGTCCAAGCTCCGTCTGCTTCCTCCCGCGTCAAAGGCGTCTTCCACCGCGAGACGCAGGCCAAGTAAAAAAAACCATTTTTTTCTCCAACCACGTCTTCGCTTGAGCACCGCGTCCAGTCCAGCGCTTGAGCACCGGCCAGCTCCTCCTCTCGGGGTCTTCGCCGAAGCTTCCCCATGGAGGCCGCGGCAGCGTCGTCGGCGCCGCATCTCCTGCACTGCGGCGGCTTCGGGCGCCTCCCGCGTCTGGCGTCGCTACCGGGCCGTCGGGGCCGGCGCCCCGTCCGCCGCGTCCTCGCCGTGGCCACAGAGCCCAAGCCCTCTGCCCCAGCCCCTCGCTCCAGGCCGAGGACCCCTAATGACGTCTCCTCCACCGTAAGACCGATGGTCTCCCTCCATGCGTGCTCTGTTCCCTCTCCCGTGTTACTCTGTCATGTCATCTCTCTGAGATTGTGTTCGTGTGCTTGTTTGGTTTTGCCTTGCTGTGAATGAAGCGGTTCGGAGAGGTGTCCAAGGAGATCCAGCGAGTGCGCAAGCAGATGGAGGAGGACGAGCAGCTCGCCACGCTCATGCGCGGACTCCGGGGGCAGAACCTCCGCGACTCCCAGTTCGCCGACGACAACGTCCGCCTCCGCCTCGTCGAGGTCTGCAACGATACCTCGAACGAACAGCCTTACTACATGTTGCTGCTTTTGCTACACTGGGTCTAAATTCTGGAACCATTTTCGTTTCCCCTTCTCCTGTGTTCAGGTATCATCCATGAACAACGAGGCACTGCCTCTCGTGTACAGTCCTGAGATCATCTCAGCATACTGGGGCAAGCGTCCGACGGCCGTGGCCACTCGAGTTGTGCAATTGCTTTCTGTTGCTGGTGGTTTCATCTCTCATCTCATATCAGACCTTATCAACAATAAGCTCAAGGAGGTAGCAACCGATTTACTTACATCCACCTTGTTATCTTCTTGAATAGTCTAAATTCAATCGCCAACTGATAAAAAAACCTTCTTTTGGGGGTGGTCCAATGATCATTGATAGAATGAAGTAGCCCGTGCGATTGAATTGAGGGAAATTGTGACATCTTTGGGTCCTGCTTATATTAAGCTTGGGCAAGCACTAAGTATTCGGCCAGATATTCTGTCCCCTGCAGCAATGACTGAGTTGCAGAAACTGTGCGATAAGGTAAATATTTCTATGTTTATTTCACAAAGCATAAGCATATTGTCAGAAGCGTCAGGAGAGCTATATGATTGCTAACTGGGTGATATATTTCTTTGTGAAGGTTCCCTCATTTCCTGATGATATTGCAATGACTCTTCTAGAAGAAGAACTTGGGCGACCGTGGAGTGAAATATACTCTGAATTATCTCCTTCCCCAATTGCTGCTGGTACTTAGACTAACTACTGCCCGTATCAATAATATTCACTTTTTCTGGGACCATGCTTATGCATTGTGCTGCAGCATCTCTGGGACAGGTTTACAAGGGTCGCTTGAAAGAAAATGGAGATCTTGTAGCTGTGAAAGTGCAGAGACCATTTGTACTCGAGACTGTCACCATTGATTTATTCATCATTAGAAATTTGGGCCTGGTACTTAGGAGATTTCCACAGGTAAAGATTTCCTTTGCTTTGGTCGAAATTGATGAAGAGACTATACTTGTAAGCTCGCCATTGAACTGTTACTGAATACTCTCAGGTCTCCATTGATGTTGTTGGCCTAGTAGATGAGTGGGCTGCTCGATTTTTTGAAGAACTTGATTATGTAAATGAAGGAGAAAATGGTACTCGCTTTGCTGAAATGATGAAGAGAGATCTTCCACAGGTAATTGCTCTGGTGCACATATGTACTTGTCAGTAAAGTCATGCTGTTTTACTAATTGATAAATTTATTTACTGTTCGAGTTATCTGTCTTGTCCCAATTCCATGTTTGTTACAGCATGTACATGCTTGCTTTACTATCAAACTGTTCATTTGTGAATTTATTTAATAATCTTCCAGGTCGTTGTACCAAAGACATACAATAAATATACATCTAGAAAAGTTCTTACCACACAGTGGATAGATGGAGAGAAGCTGTCACAAAGTACAGAGGATGATGTTGGATCATTGGTCAGTGTTGGAGTCATATGCTACCTAAAACAGGTTAGCTCACCCCTTTTGTCATTGGTCAATGTTGAACTCATGCTATTCCCAAACCATACGATTAAATATATCCATGCATATTTAGTGAAGACTTTTTCTTTAAATTTTTGCTCATTTTATGTCTATTTTTGGGCAGTTGCTTGATACTGGATTTTTCCACGCTGATCCACATCCTGGCAATATGATTAGGACACCAGATGGAAAGCTAGCTATTCTTGATTTTGGTGAGTCAATATTATGGATAATATTTCTAACATGTAGCTATGTTCTTTTGCTTTGGTCTTCATATAATACAAAAGTTATGCTATTATGTTTGGATAAGATTCCATGCAAAAGAAAAGGCTGAGCTGTGTCACAAAATAATGGGTCATTATTATTTAATTAAATATTTATTCATCTGTAATGTTAGCATTACTTTAAAATACTTTTTAGATTTGAAGGAAAGAAAAAAAACAATTACAATCACTTGGATTTGTACTGTCATATTTGAATCCACCTTTTTCTTCTATCTTCTTTGATGCTGATGAAAGAAATATAAAATCGATCCTCCCTCCTTTTTTGTAGGGCTTGTTACTAAATTGACAGATGACCAAAAGTATGGAATGATTGAAGCAATAGCTCACCTTATTCATCGTGATTATGATGCAATAGTTAAGGACTTTGTGAAGCTTGGTTTCATCCCTGAGGGAGTTAACTTGGATCCAATCTTACCTGTATTGGCCAAAGTTTTTGATCAAGCACTTGAAGGAGGTGGTGCAAAGAATATAAACTTTCAAGAATTGGCAGCGGATCTGGCACAGATAACATTTGATTATCCATTTAGGATACCTCCATACTTTGCTTTGATTATCAGAGCCATTGGTGTATTAGAGGGCATAGCTTTGGTGGGAGACCCTGAATTCGCCATCGTGGATGAAGCATATCCATATATTGCCCAGGTTAACATTTGATTCAAGTGCATAATCTCATGCCGCATTTCCTAAAATAACTCAGTCTCTCATATCTATATAAAAAGACACACGACAAACAGATATATATTCAATATTCATTCTTTCATTGAATCATTGGTCTTCTGGGATGGGATGTTGATTTTGAGGTTTTGTGCTATTGAGTATTGACTCATGATTTTCTTTGGCTATAACAGAGACTGCTAACAGATGAGTCACCTCGTCTAAGGAGTGCCTTGCGATACACAATATATGGCAAAAGTGGTGTTTTCAACGCGGAAAGATTCATTGATGTTATGCAAGCTTTTGAGAATTTTATTCGTGCAGCAAAGAGTGGTGGTGGGGAGGACTTGAAAGGTAGCATGGCTGAGCTAGCTGACATAGGAACTCAACAAAGCACCAGTTTAGTTCCTGCATTTCCAATGACCATATCACAGCCTGAGCAACCCATCAAAGCTCGTGCTGCCCTTGCTTTTCTACTATCTGAGAGGGGTGACTTCTTTCGGGAGTTCATTCTTGATGAGGTGAGCTCTCACGTTACAGCAGTTGGCATTGATTCAAGAACCAGCTGTCATACTTAATTCAGTAATTCACCACTTGCAAGGATTATACTTTGAGAAAATTCACCGCATCCATATTGAGACCTTTTATTCTCTACATTGCAGATTGTCAAAGCCATAGATGCAATTTCAAGGGAGCAGTTAATACAGATTGCTGCATCTTTTGGGGTAGGAAATGCTACCCCAGTTTTTAGCATGGCTCCTGTTAGAGCTAGAGCACTGCTTCCTACCATCACAGAAGAAGACAGGGTCATCTTGAATAATGTTGAGAAGGTTGTCAAGTTCCTGACTGCTGGCAATTTGTCAAATCCGACAATTGATGGGGTATGTATACTGAATTGCCAACACTCTGCATTTCGAAAACTGAAAGTTTACTTAACTTTTTTTTTCTGTCAATGTCAGGACGTAAATGTTGTGTATCTAGTACAAGAGCTTCTACCTGTGCTGCCGGGTATCTCGTCGAAGATCCTACCAGATGTCTTGAGCCGATTGTCATCTCGAGTATTTGCACGGTTGATCCGGGAGGCATTTTTGTGAAGTGATTTTTCTTTCTTCTAACGGGAGAATACGAACAGTTATTTCTCCCCTTTTTGCAAACGATACATCAATCAGAAATGATGATAGAACACAGGAGATTGTACAGAGAAACAATGTATAGAATTTACACATGCATATACGCAGATTAGCCAATTTTTAACTCCCAATTTTCATGTGCTATTGGAGACTGGAAGCCTGCCGTGGGCAGTGTAATTGCGTAAACTTCGATCAACTCGCTAATTTACCAACAAAAAATGTTTGCGTTTTGGTGAGAACGGAGCATTCACCTGCAAAAATGATGCCAACCAATGTTTAACTAGCATGTCGTTGTTAATATTTCGGCTGATTCTTATGTACAGACAGATGTTTTAGTGTTTTGGCGGAATCCAACCATTCAACATAGGAGGCAATGAAGGAACAAACTTATAATGTTTTAACACCCCAACATGAAAAACATCCTATGTTTGAAGCAGCCTGATATGACCCATACCAACGAGGTGCGAACTTGCCATGGCTAAAACCCAGAACCGAACCGATGCTGCATGTCGATGTAACAATCGAACCCGAACCTAATCACCAACTCTAAAAGCCACATCACAATGCTTGTTGTTATTGTTGGAGTATTAGGCAATTGCAAGTTTAATTTCCAAAATAGATAAATCATGACATCAGCATATATTAGCGTGAACAAATTTATCGTACTAATGGATATGAACAAATTTATCATGGTTTCACAAAACATAATTACTAACCGTACATAATGGTAGGAGCAGGAGAGGAACTAAATAATTTTTTCTTGATTTATTCCATGACCCTTACGGGGTATTTATAATCCTAATACAATATAATATGCTATCTTTATCTCCTAATAACAATCTAATCTATTAATATCAATCTAATACGGTAATTATCAATCTAATATGCTAATTATCAATCCTAATCTAATTAATTTAATCTAATATGCACAAAACAATCTCTCCCTCCCTTGAAAATCAGTTCGTCCTCGAGTTGAAAATCCGGATAAGAAGAATCACGCAATAGAGAGCGCGGTGGCGCCATCCTTGTGAAGCCAAATCGTAGAAACCATGGCCATCACTACTGAACCCGAGGATTGATCGTCAGTAGCTACCGCGGCTGTGGCATAGCTCTTGTCGATGACCGATAGCCCTACGTACCCTGCCTAGACCATCCAATAGATGACATCCACCGTGCAGGACTACAAGAAGACAAGCGCGACCGACACACCCCATGCATGAGCAACACGACGTGCCCACGACAGGTGCGGTTCGTACACTAGCCTGCTCACCGGCCTCAGTTTTCCCTCCCACAACACAAACCGCGACGCGTTGGGGTCGTCGAACACTATGTCATCCTTGGGCCTGCTGTCCATAGCCATGACGAGGACATGGTCGGAAGGCTAGAAGCTATTGGGTCCCTCTTCCGAGAGGTACCCCTCCTCCTCCCGCTTGCCGTCCTGCTCTACAATGCCTCCTCCAACAGATGCCACATCTCACCTGGGCCATTGACCTTACCGCTCTTTGGCAACCTACTGTGGCTGCGACACTCAGTGCCCGATATGGAGCCCCTCCTCCTATAGCTGTTCAAGAAGTATGGCTCTGTGCTGATGCTCTGGGTCAGTTCGAGACTCTTCATCTTTTTGGCCGACCGACGCCCGGCGCACGCGGTGCTCATCAGCATGGGCGCGATATTGGAAGACTGGTTGTAGGCCGCCACGAACATGCTCCTCGGTGTTAGTGACAACATCATCACTCATGGGAACTATGACTCCATGTGGCACCTTGTTAACGCCAAGATTTGGCAAAGCCCAGGCCTACTAAGGATGTCGCACGGTCAATAAAAGTCAAGGACTTGGTCAAAGGTTGGTCAAACAAGCCCATCTGTTCTGTTACAAATGGCCAGATAAGAGGAAGCCGATGGAGATGAAAGGAGATAAAGATAAATCCATAATCAGTTACGATGAATATTACTTGGACGGCAAATCTCCAAACTATAAATATGTATCCAATTAGCTAGGTTTAGAGGAGACACACAATCAACCACAACTAAACTACTCTTCGACGCATCGCCACCCTTGGATTCCCAAAGTTAATCCCGATGGGGTTTGGCACTCGGAACCGGGCTGCATCGTTTCGATCTCCAGTGATGAGGTGAGACCCGCCACACCGACGATCTCATCGGCTAGGTCAGTGTTCATCGAGGCTGCATCGTGTTGATCTCTTGAGGCATTGATCCGGTCAGTGCGATCGTCGGTTTATCTTGGTGTATTTTGCTAGGTCTAAGGTTGTATCACTTTGATCTCTTAGATTGATGTGAGTTAGGTGTCGTAGTTCGAGGCTTCATCGGTTAGGTCTAACATCTCACTCTATTGTACCTGGTTCATGCTGTATACCATTCATCTAAATAAAGTATGCCCAATGTGTTGAAGTATTATTAATTTCCCGTGATTAGCAACTATCTTGGTTAGGTCCGATCTTACTATTATGATGATTTGATAATATAGATACGCCATCTCGTATGTTAAGTTTAGTTTTTATTGGAGTATAAGATGATAGGTTATCTTTAATTTCATGTTACATCTTATCTACTCTAGGAGGTATTCATCGGCCCTTGCGTGCAAAGACTTTATCTTGTTGGCTGATGGCGTACTTAGTCCCGATAGCTTTGCCATGGTCATTGTCCCCACGACCGATTGATGCTTTCACTCGTGGTTGTTTTATTCTAACGGTCATCGGCTTGATACCTGATCGACTTTGCTACTAACATCATTTTTTATTCTTCCTTATCAGTTGTAGGGTCAAACTGATTGACATGCTCAGAACCCTTTTTTCTAGGATTGTAGGAC
Source organism: Zizania palustris (assembly GCA_019279435.1). Lineage (NCBI taxonomy): Eukaryota > Viridiplantae > Streptophyta > Magnoliopsida > Poales > Poaceae > Zizania > Zizania palustris. Next base: position 75,666,719 of record JAAALK010000287.1, on the reverse strand, counting down.
CTACATTGGAGTTAAGCAAACCTCCTAGGCCACACGTGTGACCAAAAAAAGACACCAACACGTTTTTTGGCATGACCGGTGAGACTTCCTTCAGACCATTCATCCATAGCTGGCGAAGTTGACAACAGTGACATCATCCCAGTCATGATGGAAGCATTGACTGATGAATAGAGGGCGGAGATACAAGACCACGTAGAAAATTACCAGAGATTGTGTCTCGAGGCCTTCGGTATGACCCGATTCGATCCTGCTTAGAGGAACCAATTGTCGAAGCCAGCCGTGGCCGGGGAAATTGTCCAGCAGGCTAAAAGTCTGTGGGTCAGTTTTCAAGAAACTATCGATAACGCTCTCCATCACGCTCTCATCAATCAGTCCGAGGTAATGGTTAATACCTTGCATGAGCTGATTAAGAAGACTATTGACAGTACAATCGCTCAGGAGTTGGCATAAGGCCCAGTGTACTACCTCGTCAACCACCCTTGTGTACTGCAAAACCCTCAACACAATCGGCCGACGCCACCACCGTAAGGGCCGATGAGGTAGGGTCCTCCGAACACTTCATTCGGCATAGAAGGGAGCATGACGGCCCCATTGCCTACCCCTGTGCTCCAAGGGCTAGGTAGACAAGACCCATCACAAAATACGTATACCTTCGGAAGGTGTACGCCACCATCCCAACCTTCCACTGCAGCACAAGGGCCGATCAGGAAATAAGTACCTCAACCTACATATGGAATTGCCAGGAATACGTTGCCTATCCTTGTGCCACCAAGGGGGTCATTCGATGTCATCCCTCATGGATTTCATCAGATCGCATACTGGAGTGCCACCCTATTCCAATAAAGAACACATATACAACGCTGTTCGGTTAGATCAGTACCAACAACCTCCAATGACTGATCGATATCCCACGTCGAACCAGTAGGAAGATGATTGGGTGAACCAAATCATTGAAGTTATTCGGGACCAATTTGTACTTAAGCCTAAATACCAGACGTACGTGTATCAGTGACTGTACCCAGAGTAGTTTGATCGGGTGTCTCTACCGAACCGATACAAGATTCTTGACATCACCAAGTTTTTGGGGCAGGACTTGGTCTCCATGATCAAGCACATCAGCCGTTTTCTCACCCAGTCTAGCGAGGCATCAGCTGAGGAAGCACTCAAGGTCCGGTTCTTCCCGTTATCGCTATCGGGATCAACCTTCACGTGGTTCTCGCCACTACTGGTGAACTCTCTTAGAGGATGGGTGGATCTGGAAAATAAGTTTCACAAGTATTTCTTTGCTGGCATACATGAGATGAAGCTTACCAACTTGTCGGCAGTAAAGCAGAGGATGGATGAGTCGGTTCAAGATTATGTGTAGATATTCCACGATGTGAGAAGCAGATGCTATCGCTTGAACCTTAGCGATGCGTAATTATCTGAATTGGCATTCCAAGGACTCCTGAATCCAATAAAGGAGAGGTTTTCATCACAGGAATTCAAGAGCCTCTCACACTTGGTACAACGGGTATCAGCCCATGAGAGCCGATTTCAGGAAGCATAAAGGGACATATATCAGAAGAAGGTGGCGTACACTCAGGCGTACCATTCAGACTCCGATGGGGATAGTGGGTCTGATGCGGAGGTCAGTTTGGCCAAGTGGACTAGGAACAAGAAATAGGTCACATGTCCTTGGGTGAATGCATCTGATAAAGAAGAAAAGTACGACTTCTACATCAATAAGGACGATAGGATACTCGACTTGTTGCTTAAGGAAAAGCAGATCCAGTTGCCACCCAATCACGTGATCTTGCCTATCGATGAGTTTAAGAAGAGGAAATACTATAAGTGGCACAATTCCCCATCGCACCACAATAACAAATGTAAGGTGTTTAGACAGTAGATCCAATCAGCCGTGGAGCAAGGCCGAATCAAGTTCGACGATGGGAAGAAGCGAATGAATATCGATGACCACCCTTTCTTGGTCAACATGGTGCATGCACATCGTGCTGATGATCGACATGCGAAGAAGAGTAGGCGAGCCGGCAGTAGTGTCACTTCCTTTGGTATGATCGAGAAATATGAAGGAAACTCAAGAGAAGGGGTGGACAACGAAGACGATCAAAATTACTCATGATTCAACCCACATTGGAATTGTGAGTTCTTTAGATTCTACTGGAATAAAGGGTTGTGTTTGCCATTGATGGACGATTGCCCTGAGTGCGGCAGCAAGGGTAGATGGCAAGGCGACCATGGTTTGCACAGCAACAGGACAAAGTCATGTGGTCAAGAGAGGGTGACCATTCATTAGAGGTTGTCACTGCCAAGGGCGTCGATACTTGAATGGCTCGGCCCCGTTAAGGCCGAGGAAAATAGTCGATCCACCGATGGCAGCGCCACGTCAGGAAAGCCACAGTGGTACTCCACCAGGATCTTCACGAAGAATCATAAGAGGAGAGTTCAACGGCTGCGATAGAGAGAACTGAAGGCGCATAATTACAAAGATGAGACTGATCGACCCCGAAAGATCAAAACTGAATGATGAGTAAAGGGCAAGGACGATCACAACGACAAGGGAAATGCGGAGGTACACATGCTTTTCTTCCTACCTACAGAGTATTGGGCCGCTCCTAAATACGACGTCGAGTAAGCCGATACAATGGCCCAACTAGTGCTGACTCCATAGCCGGCAACTTTCGACAAACCAAAAGACCCCGAGCATCGACACCTAAGACCTCTTTATATCAAGGGATTGGTCAATGGAAGCCGATGCCCAGGATGATGATAGACGAAGGGCCTGCCATCAACTTAATGTCGTATGCCACCTTCCGGAAGCTAGGGAAAGGGCCGAAAGACCTTATTAAAACGAATATGGTGCTAAGGGACTTCAGCTACAACTTGTCAAAAACAATGGGGGGTGCTAAATGTAGAGTTGACGGTTGGGAGCAGGACTGTGTCGAACACATTCTTCGTCGTAGAAGGAAAAGTGAGAAACCAAGTGGAGTTTCATTGTGGTTTTATCTTAGTGATGAGTTATTGACAAGTTTTCCTAGTTCATGGTTTGTGCGTGTGTTTACCTATTTGGGTTCACCGAAGGGATCAGTGTGCATTGGGATGCGTGTTTGTGTAGAGATTCATGTTTTGCTTGTCTCAGTGTGTGCAGGGTTGAGATGCGAGTCAACTGTCAATGGTGGGTGATCAGGGTCAAGCGGGGATCTTGATGCCAGACAATCAAGAAGGCCGGGTGAAGTTGAGGAAGATCTCAAGCATACACGTGGATATAGATCAAGACATAAACGAACGGATGATCGAGACAGTGTGTTGACCGAGTCAGCAAAAGGGAGGTTAGTGCAAGTGACAAGGCGACTTGAGGGATCGAGAGCGGGAGAGACTTGCTGGCAGTCGAGTTCGCGGATTAGTGACACATGTCGGAGATCTAAAGAGCTTTATCGGTTTTGGCTTAAAACCATTAGATCGAGATCGAAGCGTTCTGAAGAAAAGCCGTAGCTACTACGAAAGCTTTGAATCGAGATGTTGGACCAAAAACGGCGACCAAAGGGGGGTGAATGGGAGCTTTTAAAATTTCAGACTAAAAATAGTCTTCTGCGGAACAGGCTTTGAACACACCCTTCGAAGTTTTGGTTCGGATGTATTTCACAGCTCTGAAACCAGGCTTCGCAAGGAGCAAAAGTTCGAAGTCAAGAAGACTTCGCTCCACCCACAACACAAAAAACTCAACTGTGCTAAGTTAGTGCAGGCTCCGTACACTGGGTGCCTTCGAGTAGCTTCGCACTTCACCCTTCGCAAGAGCAGACTTCCCTCTGAGGACTTTGACCAAATACTCAGCGATAGCAACTGGTACTAGGCTTCGCACTTCGAAGGTCTAAACGCACACTGAACACACTTCGCCGAGGACTTCGACAAGGGAAGAAAACGAGTTTCGATTTAAGCCAAGAACAGTGCTTCGCTAGTAATCAGAGAGGTCTAGCCTCCAGTTTACACAGAGCGAACAGACACTGAAAAACACACACTTCACACGAACAGACCTCTCACACACTTCTCCAGAAGAGATCCAGTGCACAAACTCAACCCAAAAGAAGATGGCGCACAGAGAAATCAAAACATGCAGTGCAAAGTAGGCATACAAGTTCAAACAATAAATGAAAACAGAATCAAAGTTTCATTGCTTGAATAGGGAACACAAAATGAACTCACAGGATGAACACAGAGAGAAATGGCGACTAGCACAGGTGTTCTACAATGACTGCTCAAAGTGTTACAGTGGCCTAGGCTAGCCTCCACTATTTATAGGCACTATTTAGCCCTGTGAATAGACTACTTTACCCCTAGGGTTTACACTATTTTTGTCTCATTAGAACAGGGGGTACAGCTGGCAGTCTACTTTATTTAGAGGCTTCTTTTGTCAGCTTCGCAGAGGATACAACATCAGCTTTTGCAGAGTAGACACGGTCAGCCTTTGTAGTGTCTCTCCCCGAGCACACTCCTCGACGAACCTCACCCGGACCATGCCTTCGATGCACCTTGACTTATGAGACCTCCGTCGGGTATACCTTCGAGTGTCTCCCTCCGGAGCACACTTCGAATGCCTTGCCTCATCGCCGAGGACTTCGTCCACCATACTCCGAAGTCACTCCATTCGGAGTACCCTTTGAAGTGCCTTGCATCCGAGGACTTCGTCTCGGGGTACCTTCAGCCGGAGCCACACTCCGCACTCTCTGCCTTCACCTGGCGCACCTAGACTCGAGGACCGACCTTGACCCCACGCAGCGTTTGTGACCGAGCTCCCTGCTCGCCTGGCATCAAGCCTCCTGCTTGACCTAGGTTCACTTCCTGCGAACCGTCCGTCGCCTCCGAAGTCACCTGCGCACAACAGACAGACAGACAAGTGTATCCAGTACCCCGGAGACCTCTCCGGGTAAACAACCTTCGGCACACACTCCGGTGTACCGCCCAAAGTACCGAGACCTTCGGTACGACCCAGTCATCGTGTACTGTTGGACCCCTCCAACAGGCACACTCCGCTGCAACAGCTGCAACAAATAGAACCCACCGAACCCTTCGGTGAAACAACCTCCGAACCCCTTCGGAGAGACCCCTTCGAATTAGAGGATAAAATCTGTCAATCACTCATCACATACTCCGAAACCAACCCTTGGTTTCTCAATCTCCCCCTTGATGAGTGCATTGACAACCAAATTCAAGTTCAAGAAAATTTGAAAATTTTTAGCACACAAGTGACCAAAAAACTCAGAAACGAGCCAAACCATGTCACTTGACAAAAGAATTTTCCTCCCCCTTTTCAAAAGAGTAAAAGCCCCTTCGACAAATCTTTCTCTTTGCAAGATAAAACTCCCCCTAAGTTATTTTACCCCTTGCTACAGAGAACTCAAAAATTTCTCCCCCTTTGGCAATGCAAGCATCAAGGAGCATTCAAAAGATGCAAAGCTTCGAAATGAGCAGAATTGCAAAGACATATAAAGCAAAAATATGCCAACATTAATACCAATTTTCATGTGCTCAGCTCAATTTAACATTCTCTAAAAAACATGATGACAACATGTGATTTTATAATTTTGAAATAAAAGCATCACCACTCAATCAAGGTAACTAGACAAGTAAAAGCAGGGACTGCACAAAGCTAGTCAATTTCTACTCTAGACAGACAAGTCCAGTTCAAGTGGAGCATTGAAAGCAAACTTGATGATCAATGAATTTGTTGTTCTTTTCATAATGCCAGGGGTTATTTGTTTGTCTACTTTATACTTTCCAATCAAGCCAAGCCTAGGCATGAAAGCCATCAGAAGCTTAAGGCGGTGATTTTGGCATACACTACACTATCCCAGTTCAGACCAATGTGCAATGGTAAGCAGTCTAGAATAGAGTAGTGCTACAAACAAACCCATCTGAATCTTTTCACTTGTAGCATGCAAATCCTGGAGTTTTGGATTTTAATTAAGTGAAAAATTTGTTGAGCACTTGATGAATATCCATGAGTAAGTAGAACAATTTTTCAAGTTGCAATGTTTAGCATCCAGAGAAAAGGAGTCTTGCTATCAAGCAGATAAAAGATAGCTAAAGCAGTCCTGCCTAAATATGCTAGATTCAAGACTAAGCAGTGAGCATGATTTGATTTTGGAAAGAAAAATCATGCACATAATGTTTCAGACATATTAAATAGAGTTGAGCTGATATGATTTCATGAATTAAAATCAGGCATATACGTGCAAAAGATGTAAATACAATTTCACACATAATGAGCATATGCAAGACAATCAAAATTTGCCCCCCTTACAAAATGCCGTTAGGGTGACAAACACCAAGTTCCCCACGCAAGTAGGCAAAACGAGAATCATCGAGGGGTTTTGTGAAAATATCGGCTAGCTGGTGTTGGGTATCAACATATTGAAGCTCAATGTCACCCTTCTCATTATGATCTCTGAGAAAATGATATCGCACATCAATGTATTTGGTTCTGGAATGCTGAACTGGGTTGTTTGCAATACAAATAGCACTAGTATTATCATAGAAAAGTGGAACACTCTTATAATCTAACCCAAAATCCCACAAAGTGGAAACCATCCACAAAATCTGAGACCAACATCTAGCTGCAGCAACATATTCGGCCTCAACCATCGATTGTACAACACTAGATTGTTTGCGGGAAGACCAGTAAACCAGTGAAGTACCCAGAAAATGACAAGTACCAGAGGTACTTTTCCTATCAATCCTACACCCAGCAAAATCCGCATCGGAATAACCTCGAAGACACAAAGAGAAAGACGCCAAATACCAAATGCCAAATTCGAGGGTATGTTTGAGATACCTGAGAATACGCTTTACCGCTTGGCGGTGCGAAGCTCGTGGTGAAGCCTGAAAACGAGCGCACAGACACACTGCGAAGTGTATGTCCGACCTCGTAGCAGTCAAGTAGAGGAGGGAACCGATCATGCTTCGGAACTCATTTTGATCTATGGCTTCTCCATCCTCATCAGGATCTAATGCTACAGATGTAGCCATTGGAGTGGCGAGGGGCTTCGCATCAGCCATGTCAAATTTCTTGAGCAGGTCCTTGGTGTACTTCGTCTGGTGGACGAAAGTACCTTGTTTGCTTTGCTTGATTTGCAAACCAAGGAAACAAGTGAGTTCGCCCATAATGGACATATTGAACTCCATGCTCATGGCATCTGCAAACTCGGCAACCAAAGCATGAGAAGAGCCACCAAAGATGATATCATCCACATAAATCTGGACTAGGAGGAAATATTTGCCATGCTTGAGAGTGAACAGGGTTTTGTCAACAGATCCCATCAAATACCCCCGCTCGAGCAGAAAAGACTTAAGTCTATCATACCAAGCCCGAGTGGCTTGCTTGAGTCCATAAAGAGCCTTATGAAGTTTAAGGACTTTATGTGGGTATTTGGGGTTTTCAAAGCCAGGGGGTTGTTTTACATAAACATCTTCGCCTCTGAAGCCATTAAGAAAAGCACTTTTAACATCCATTTGATAAAGTGTGAAACTACGGGATGCCGCAAATGCAAGTAAGATTCTAATGGCCTCAAGACGAGCAACAGGTGCAAAAGTTTCAGTAAAATCAATCCCTTGTAATTGAGAATAACCCTGAGCTACAAGTCTAGCCTTGTTTCTAACTACAGTCCCATCCTCCCCTTGTTTGTTTTTGAAAATCCATTTTGTTCCAATGAAATGAACATTTGGTGGAGGATCAACTAAAGACCATACTTGGTTTCTCTCAAAATTTTCAAGTTCTTCATGCATGGCATTGATCCAACTAGAATCAGAAAGTGCATGAGTAACATCTAAGGGCTAAAAAGAGGCAACAAAAGCGGAATCAATGAAATGAGCATGAGAACGTGTTACCCTTTGATCAAGCTCACCAATGATCTGCTCTGGAGGATGCATCCTTTGAACGGGATGCAGTCTCCCCCTCAACTTGTGCGTTGGAGTGGTCCAAGATGACCGATGTCGAGGTAGTTGCTTCGGGACCTTGTGCCGAAGTAGTCGAAGCGGGGTCAGCTTTAGGGGTCGATGTCGAGGGTAGTAGGGGTTCATCCTCGAAATCTCCGGGATCTTCTTCTTCAAAGATGGTCTGCTCCATGTCATGTTCATTTGCTTGTTCAAAGGTAGAACTAAAAGAGGGGGTTGTGTTGACACGAAAACGTGCCCCCGCACTTGGGTCAGTTCGACGATCCAAAAGTGCACGAATACTTAGGGACATGCCTAAGCATGACGTGACACCGACGTCGCGTTCCGACTACCCTTAATAGTGATAAGGGGGGTGGAGTCGCCAGGCAACCAGATTACACAAAATAATCCAATTAGCTGAAAGAGATAGATTAAATAGAATAAAATCAACAAACTAGTCGAAGCCCACCTGGTTCAAAGTCTGATGCGAAGGGTGCGCCGAAGGGTACCTTTGGCGTCTGGTGCGGAGTGCTCCACCGAAGGGTACTTCGGCATTCGGAGCGATCTGATCGAAGGTGAGCTCCGAACAGATCTGGACGCGGCGATCACCTCTGAACAGAGGGGTTCGGAGTGCGATCTCCGATACAGCAATCTACAAAATAGTGACGCGAGGGCCACGTGCGAGTGCAACTTCGTCTGATGTGGAGTATGGTCGTGGCGAAGCCTATTGATGAAGTATGCTGGCGAAGCCTGTGGTCCCACCGAAGGGTGTCCTGGGAGACCTCCGGAACCGATCTCTCAGCTCCGAACGCCTTCGACGAAGGGGGTATGAACGGGCGAAGCCTGAAACAAAAGAGTGTGAAGTACCAATTCGGCCTAGGGACCGAATTTTGCTAAGTGTTGCATGGGTGGCGAAGGTAGCAATCTATTACGCATATTAGCGGATACTTCACAAGCGAAGTAACAAGGCAATAGCAATCTGTTACGTTGATTAACGGGGACTTCACGGGCGAAGTACCAAGGCTTACCATTGTTCCATAGTGGCGGACGGAGGGCTTCCAGGCAAACCCACGAAGAGGTACAAGAAAATAAAGGTAAAGTAAATGCAATCAAAGCATGGGCTTTGGTTTGGTTTGAGTTGGGGGGTCTCCACGCCGGCCAGGCCTCTCTATTTATAGAGGTTTAACTCTAATCTAATCTGCTATTAATCCGACCAGATAGAGATAAAGATTGAGCTGGAAATGCATCCAACTCTATCTCAGCCGAGGTGGGCCTCAGCCAGGCCCGCCGAGGACTGATCCTCAGGCCGAAGCTTCGGTAGCGTGGGCTTCGGCCAGGCCCGTCGAGGCTCGCTCCTCGGGCCGAAACTTCGGTAGCGTGGGCTTCTGAAGCTTCGGAAGCGTGGACCTCCGAAGGCTTCCAAAGCTTCGGCAGTGTGGGCCTCCAAAGGCTTCTTGGCCAAAGCCCACGGGCTGGCTGGAAGCTTTCGGAGCCCATAGCCTGACGGGCTTTGGCCTTGTAGGGCTTCGGACAGACCCTGGACATGTGTATTTTCGGCCCAAATCACCAAAAATTGATATTTTGATAATCTAGCCATTAATGCCATTTTTTGCTATCAACACATGCCCCCTGCCTTTTAGTGAACTAGTGAACTAAAAGCACATCGATCTTGAGACGATACTATTCATATCAGCTTTTCGACATTTTTATGATGTTTGCCACACACTCGGGAAATATCCTTTCAAGTACCTACCATTCAAAGCCCTTCGAAACCACTCTCCCTGCAGGGATTCCAACACGTATGCGTTGCCGGGAGCGATTTCGGCTATCCTAAAAGCACCTTCCCAACTAGGTGACCATTTGCTGAATTTGGGACTTTTCGCGCCTAAAGGCAAAATCATCTTCCATACCAAGTCTCCTATTTGAAACGATTTTGGTTTAACCTTCTTATTGTAGGCTCTAGCTACTCTCTTCTTATCTACCTCTATGGCTTCTAAAGCCCTTAGTCTCTTATCGGTCACTTCTTACAGATTATCCTTCAGTAGAGCTCCATATTCATTGACCGATAAGCCTTCTTTCTTCAACACTCTTAAGGAGCCAAGATCTACCTCTACAGGCAGAACAACCTCTTGTCCATATACCAACTCATATGGACTGACTCTGGTGGCACCGTGCTTTGCAATCCTACAATCCCATAATGTCTCGGAAAGCACTTCATGCCACCTTTTAGGAAACTCTCCAGTTTTCTTCTTAATAAGCTTAATCATGGTTTTATTACTAGACTCGGCCTGACCATTGGCCTGAGCATAGTAAGGTGAAGAGTTTATCAGCTTAATGCCATAGTATTCGGCGAAGTCCCTTACTTCTTTAGAAACAAATGAACTACCTTGATCCGTAGTAAGAGTTTGAGGGATGCCGAATCTATGTATGATGTGTTTTAAAATAAAACCGCGTACCTCATTATGGGTCATGCTCTTGAGAGGTACGACCTCAGTCCATTTGGTGAAGTAATCTGTCGCCATTAACACGAACTGATGCCCTTTTGAGGAAGGAGGGTAGATCTGGCCGATGAAGTCCAAACCCCAACCTCGCAACGGCCATGGCTTGACAATAGGATTGAGTAATGAAGCGGGAGCTAACTGGATGTTGCCAAACTTCTGACATGCCTCACACCCTCTGTAGTACTTGAAGCAATCTTCAGTCATAGTCGGCCAATAAAAACCCGCTCTTTTGAGCATCCAACTCATCTTTTGGGCCGACTGATGAGTGCTGCAAAGCCCCTCATGGACTTCTCCTGTAGCCACCTAGGATTTCTCATGGTCTAAACACTTCAATAGCACTCCATCAATGGTTCGGCGATACAATGTGTCGTCTACTAACACGAATTTGAACGCTTGTCGCCAAACCTTCCGATCAACCCTTCGGCTAGGGTCTTTCAAATACTGGATGATTGGGATTCTCCAATCGCCCTCACAGATTTCAGAGGGCTTCGCTGGTCCACCTTCTGAAAGAACATCTAACACACTGACTTCGGGGCGCCCCCCGAGCCATTCCAGCTCCTGCCGAAGCCCTTCCGAAGCGGCCGCTCGGAGTGTGCTGGGCCGAAGCCCTTCAGAGGGTTCGGACTCTAGAGAGCCTTCCCCATCCGAGAGACTTCGGACTATAGGCTTTGGCATGCCGGACCCCTCGGCGGGCGGAGCACTCTGAGCAGGGGGCTCCGGCATGCGGTGGCCTTCGGTGACCCGAGGGCTTCGACCCGAAGGGTGCGCCTGTTCAGCATCACTGGCTTTGGCAATGAGATCAAACATCAACTCTTTCAACACAGAAAATTTCCCTCTCCTGACTTGGTAGCCAGATGCTTGCTGAGCCAAATCATTAGCGATCGAATTGGCTTCTCTTGACACGTGAGATATTTTGAAATCATCAAAAGTAGCAACTATGTCTAGGCATTTGTCCAAGTAGCTATTTAGCAAGCCATTAAAACATTGAGCATTCTTGGCTACCTGTTCCACTACTAATAATGAATCACCGTACACGTGGACATGCTTAGCGCCTACAGACTCTAGTATTTCAAGACCTAGCAACAACGTTTCGTATTCGACTTGGTTATTAGTGGAAGAAAAATCTAGTCAGGACGAGGTTTCGAAGCACATACCATTAGGTGATATGAGAACCACTCCAATACCCTGGCCATTTTTGCAAGCCAAACCATCAAAATAGATTTTCCATGGCACTAATTCAACTAGAGCAATAGCATCACTCCAGCTAGCATCAATGTGATGATCAACTATGAAGTTTGCCACGACTTGGACTTTCATCGCTCTTAGGGGCTCGTAGGCCAAATCGTACTCAATTAACGCATAAGCCCACTTTCCGATTCTTCCACTTAAAATCGGCTTCTGTAACATGTTCTTTATAACATCGGTTTGGCAAACGACGACACATGTGATGGGGAGAAGATAATGGCGTAACTTGGTGCATGCGTAATAAAGTGATAAACATAATCGCTCAACAAACGCGTACCTGGTTTCGGTGTCCAGCAGGCGGCGGCTCAAGAATGTGATGATGTACTCCTTCCCCTCCACCTCCTGGGTTAGCACGGCTCCAATCACACTGTCTTCAGCGGCGATGTATAGCCGAAACGGAATCCCGGCCTTGGGTGCTCTCACCACGGGTGGTGATGACAAGCACTCCTTGATCTTCTTAAAAGCACTCTGCTGGCTTGCCCCCCAAGTGAACTCGGCTTCATTTTTTAGCCGGAGTATGGGGACAAAGGCATCAATCTTGCCGGACAAGTTGGATATAAAGCGACACAAATAGTTCAACTTGCCTAGCAACTTTTGCACATCCTTCTTGCATGTCGGCGCTGCAATGTTTCTAATCTTCTCAAGTCTCTTAGGATCAATCTCTATACCACTCTCATGAATCATGAAACCTAAGAACTTACCTGCCGACACGCCGAAAGCACACTTGAGTGGGTTCATTTTCAACCCATACTGCCGCATCCTATCGAAAGAAACCTTCAAATCGGCTAAATGGTTTCCCATAGCGTCCGATTTGACCACGACATCATCGATGTAAACTTCTAACATGAATCCTAACAAGTCATGAAAGATCAAGTTCATAGCGTGCTGATATGTGGCGCCAGCATTTTTCAACCCAAAAGTCATGACGACCCATTTGAATAAACCGATAAAACCAGGGCATCGAAAGTCAGTCTTATAGACGTCCTCTTCGGCCATAAAGATTTGATTTTAACCGACATTGTCATCAAGAAAACTTAGTACCTTGTGTCCTGAAGCATCGTTGATCAACATGTCGGCTATTGGCATTGGATACTCGTCTTTTGGAGTGGCTCTGTTCAGATCCCTGAAATCAATGCATCCCGTATCTTGCCGCTCCCTTTCTTCTCTACAGGCACAATGTTAGCAACCCATTCCGCGTACCTGCACGGCCTAATAAATTCAGCCTTAAGTAGTCGTTCCACTTCCTCTTTAACTCGGTCATAGACAGCCAAATTAAAGCGACAGGGAGGCTGTTTATAAGGCCTAAATCCGGACTTGATGGGCAGCCGATGCTCCACGAGCTCGCGGCTTAGCCCTGGCATTTCGCTATACTCCCATGCAAAATAATCGACATATGACCGAAGTAACTTTATTACTTCAGCCTTTTCATCGGGCTGCAAATGTTGGTTTACAAAAGTCAGCCTTGGGATGCTACCATTACCTATATCAACTTCCTCAAAGGGATCGGCCGACGCAAAACCTTGTCCTAATTTTTCTACTTCGCTAAAGTCCTCGATGGCCTCGGCAATACCGTCTTTATTAGATCGATACTGCTCCACGCGAGACTTCAGCCAATCTAGATTATTTTTGCTAGACATGACTACTAATACAAAAATAGCCGTGCTACTCCAGCCAGCTTTATAGACACTAGTACAAACCGTCCTCCGGATACACTAACGAAGTCATAATCCGAAAGATCTCTACCTGATAGACACTCTACTTTGTTATGGATGGCGTCAACCGACACATCGACCAAAGCTACTTGGGCCGAAGTATCCGCGGGGATGACCTCCACCTCATCGCCGTCCCACTGTACCAAGCACTGGAGTAGGGTAGAGGGGATGCAATAGTTCGCATGGATCCAGCCGCGTCCGAGTAACACACTATAATTACCTTGTACGTCGACGACGAAGAACGCTGTTGGCAACGTCTTGTTGCCCACCGTCAACTCCATAGAGAGTACTCCCTTGGCTTCGGATCTCTCGCCGTTGAAGCCGTTGAGCATCAAGTTAGTCTTCTTCAGGTCATCTTCGTCCCTGCCAAGTTTCTTCAGCAATGAATAAGGCATTAGATTAACTGTGGTGCCACCGTCGATGAGCATCCGGGAAATTGACTTCCCATCAATTTAATGTGACCCCTGACATAGAGAGGATTTAGATGGAGAGTTGAGTCCTCGGGTTTCTCAAAGATGGCGCTACGCGGACCGAGGTTCAACTAAGCGACCTCGACCTCGTCCCGTGGTGGTGCAAACTCGGCGGGTAATGTGACGATGTTGATGTCCATCGCCTGAGTTGCGGGCCCCTCAGAGACGGGTGAGTAATCATCGTCAAGCAAGTCATCCTCATCGTCGCTTGGACTAGGAGCCGGGTTGGTTATCTCAACCAGCTTCTCTCTCCGTACCTGCTTTGTGGCTGGCCGAGGGCGGATCTCTTCGAAGATAGCGTCACACTCGGCCTTAGCTACCTTCTCACACATCCCCTGTGCCCGCAGCCTTTGTAGGCATCTCTTCTGCGATTTGGACATGCCCGAGGGAGCCCAAGATGGCTTCGGCTTGGTGCCTGGAGCTACTGTTTGACCCCTGTTAATTCTGGCCGAAGTGTGCCCTTCGGCCTTGGGCGCTCTGTGTTCAAAGGGGGCTTCGCTGCGAACCCCGTCGAATGGATCGACCTCGTTCGGCCGATCGAACCTAGCTTCGGCGCGGAGCCCGGCCGAAGCATGCGGCTTACCTCCGTTAGCCTTCGGAGACAAAGTCTTCGGGATTGGGACTTCCTGAGACCCAACTCTGATAGTTATGGCTTCAGACTCCCTGACTTCAGCCTCCGCATGTTCGCACCCTTCGGCTTCGCTCTACAGGGTTCGATTCGGAGGTACCACAGACAGTCTATGGATGATGCCCCCCTTCGCTGCATCCACTTGCCCCTGCCATCCATAATACTCCAAAGGAAAACAAGGCATAGCGTTAGTCTGCGGAGGGTACCCTGATCCGGATACGTACGGAGCCCATGGGGTCCCCGCCCAGTCATACGGCGGAAGCATCAGATGCTCTAGTGGCCTCGCCCACTATGAGCCGAACCCGTCACCCGGAGGAGGGTTCGGCCAGGTCGAAGGTGTTTCCGACCACACCAGCGAGGGATCCCGCCAAGCCGGAGGTATGTTCGCCCAGTGCGGGCCGAAGCCTCCCATCGGAGAAGTCCACCATGGTGCGGGGTTCGGCCATTGGGGGCCGAAGCTGTCGCATGGGGAGCCCGACCACTGGGGTTCGAAGTTGTCATACGGAGAACCCGACCATTGCGGTTTGACGTTGTTGCACGGAGGGTTCGACCATTGTGGCTTAGAACCGCCGTGCGGAGCACCAGGATACCTCGGCCCGAAGCCTTCGTGCGGAGGGTTCGCAACCTTCGGTCCGAAGACACCCTTCGAAGGTCTTGGCCCCTTCGGCTGCCTTAGGTGAGCGCGCGGGCCTGCTTCTTTGGCCCTCTTCTGATGTTTGTTCAACAACATGTTATATGTCACCTTTGGCCTCTTGCGAGCCTTAGTCGAAGGGGTATTGACATTCTGTTTCCACACTCCTACCTCGGGGTTCTTTGGTACGAGTGTGCGAGTATGCGGTTCTCCAACAATCACATCTTTTCCTTTAGCGGACTCGGCCTGTTCTGGCCGAATCAACACCTTCTTCTCACCGAGGTCAACGGCGTTGACTGGAAAAGGATCTTTATCCAGCTTCATTTTTGGATCGTGGTCTATCTTCAATCATCCTTCTTCTATGGCCGATTGTATCTGCCGTCGAAAAACATTGCAATAATTAGTATTATGAGAATGTGAATCATGCCACTTACAGTATGGATGCTTCTTTAACTCGTCGGCAGGTGGGATAACTTGACCCTTAGGTAACCTGAGAAGCTGACTCTTTAAGAGGAAATCAAATATTTTATCACATTTAGTCACATCGAACGAGTACTTAACCTCATTAAGTCTATTCTTTGTGGGGGATGGTCGTAGTTCGGAGCAAGTGACGGGTTTGTTTTTAGCATTTGTAACCCATTCGGCTGCGTACATGTCGGCCGAATCCTCCTCCTCTGACTCCTCTTCATCAGAGCGTTCCATGATGGGGATTTTGGCCATAGGCTTGCTAAACGTCTTAATAAATTTCTTATCTTTGGCTCGGCCTTCTTGGACCAGAGCCTGCTGTAGAACTTGGCTAACTTCTAAAAAGTTTTGGTTGTCTAACCTTTCTTTAGGTTCAGAACGCAACCCATTAAAATCTAATTCCGCCAAGTCCCTTTCTGAAATATTAAGACTAAAACATCGGTTTTTGGTATCTCTGAAACGCTTGATATACTCAGAGGCACTCTCACTAGATTTTTGTTTAACCGATGTCAAATGTGAAAGCCTAAGTTCTGTTTCACCCGTGTAGAAATAATCATGGAATTTCCGCTCTAAATCGTCCCACGTGTGGATGGAGTTCGGCGGGAGCGCCGAAAATCAAGTGAAAGCTGTGCCAGATAGTGAGAGAGAAAAATAGTCTAACCTTTAGTTCATCTATCCCGCTAACCTCTCCACACTGCGCCAAAAATTGACTAACATGCTCTAGCATGGTCCTGCTACCCTCGCCATCGAATTTAGTAAACTCAGGGATCCTATAGTCGCGGGGGTAGGGCACTGTATCAAGATGATCGGGGTATGGTTTGCGATAAACCCTAACTCATCCCTTGGGCACGAAGCCGGCACACTTCCTAAATAGTGCACGGATCCGCTCATCTAAATCATCTTGGTAGTTTGTTTGCATGCGCCTCTCATGTGGGGGCGTGGCACGCGGTGGGATATCGGCGTGTCGGCCATGTGCTTCTTCCCTACGCGCTATTTGTATAATGTGCTCGTGTCTGAGCACCTGCGTGTGTGGTGCGGGTAGGACAGGTATTGGCGCGGGCGTTGTGTGGCATGCAATATTAGTTTGACCATAGGCATAATGATTAGTCTCGGCCATAAGAGACGTGAGGAGTCATGCTGAATAGCGTGGGCCTCATGGCTCCAGAAGTGATGAGTCATTGTCAACGATAGTTAAAGAGGACAGAAGAAGAAGAGATCTGATGTTTCATGGGCCGCGTGTGACTCAGGTACACGGGCAGCAAGTGACTGTCGGGAAGAGGAGGCTGCGAAGTCGGGCTGGCCCAATCCGGGTACATGGGCCAGAAGCAGTAGAAGACCCACTGGGCTGTTGACCAGGGTTGACTCAGGTACACGGGCGGTGAGTGATCGCCGGGCTGAGAGAGCTGCGGAGTCGGGCCGACCCAATCTGGGTACCTGGTACAAAGTCGGTGGAGGCTTTGTCAGTTTCGGCGCAAAATTGACGACCGTCGATCTTGTATCCGACTGTTCAGAAGAGAAGCCGTAGTCGCTACGAATGCTTAGCTTCCGGATAAGTCATCTATAACTCTAGGCCCACAGTCAGTCAGTCGTGTCTGTAAAAATACCTAAGGGCAGTAGAGTCTTTTCCTTTATTCTTGCGTCTGTAAAAACCCTAAGGGGCTGGTAGAATATTCCTAGTGTTGGGCAGCCTATAAATAGGGCCCCAATCCCTAGGGTTTGGACTACCCTTCTAGAAATCACTTTTTCAATCATCCCTTGGGTCATTTTGTTCCTGTGTGCTTTTTCTCTCTCCCTGTGTGCGCCGCCAGGCAACCTCCTGTTCTTCCTGAGATTCATTTGGCTCTTTACTGTTTGGAAGCTTTTATTCCTATTGATTCTCATGCACAGCACTTCATTTAAGGTTCTGTTGGTTCGGTTTGCACACAACTAATTTATTCCTAAGCAGAAGCTTCTCTGTGGCTTCTGTTTGTTCTTCACAAGAGTACTAGTTCTTGTGGCTGGTAGCAAGTAGTACTACTTTCCTGTAGCTACAGTATGCTAGTACTTTAGCCTTGCTTTTCCTGTGTTGCTTTTTGATCGAGTTGGCAGGGTCAAAGTCCCTTTTCTTGTGTGAAGTCCAACTCTGTGTAGCAGACTTCGAATCTGCAAGCTTCGAATCTGCAGGCTTCGAATCAGCAGACTTCGAATCAGCAGACTTCGAATCTGCAAGCTTCGAATCTGCAGGCTTCGAATCAGCAGACTTCAAATCAGCAGACTTCGAATCTGCAAGCTTCGAATCTACAGACTTCGAATCTGCAAGCTTCGAATCTGCAGACTTCGAATCAGCAGACTTCGAATCTGCAAGCTTCGAATCAGCAGACTTCGAATCAGCAGACTTCGAATCAGCATACTTCGAATCTGCAAGCTTCGAATCTGCATACTTCGAATCTGCATACTTCGAATCTGCAGGCTTCGAATCTGCAGGCTTCGAATCTGCATACTTCGAATCTGCATACTTCGAATCTGCAACCTTCGAATCTGCAACCTCCGAATCTGCAACCTTCGAATCTGCAACCTCCGAATCTGCAACCTCAGAATCTGCAACCTCAAAATCTGCAACCTCAGAATCTGCAACCTTCGAATCTGCAACCTCTGAATCAGCAGACTTCGAATCTGCAGACTTAGTCAATCTCTTCTCGCTTTGCTGTTTAGTTTTCTTTTTAAATGCGTTGGGTTTTGGGAGCAGGCCATTGATTCGAAAGAATTTTTTAGGCGCCCATTCACCCCCCCTCTGGTCGCTACTTTCGGTCCTACAAGTGGTATCAGAGCCTGGTTAGGGTTTTTCCATACCTTAACCGGTTCTAAACCCCGGTAGTGACCATGACGTCTCCTGGCAAGGTCCCGTCCTTGGAAGCCTATGGCTATAACTATTGGAAGACTCGCATGCGAGCCTATCTCATGAGCCAGGGTTCGGACATTTGGGACATTTGCGTTCACACCACGTTTGTCATATTGCCAGTCACTGAGCAGGGTACTGCTGGTATTATTGCTCAGCATCTGAGCAACAGTAAGGCTGTGAATATTCTGTTTTCTGGTTTAGGTCCCACTGAGTTTGAGCGTGTGAGTCATCTCTCCACTGCGAGAGAGATCTGGGCTACCCTCAAGGCACACCATGAGGGAACAGCACAGGTCAAGGCTCGGCTCTATCAGACCTACCGACGTGAATATGAGAATTTCACACAGAAGCCGGGTGAATCTGTTGAGGCTCTGTTTGGTCGTTTTCAGTCGATCATAAACAAGCTTCGAGACAACAAGAATGAGGGAGCTCAGTTAGTCTCAGATCACGAGCAGGCGCTCAAGGTTCTCCATACCTTGGACCCAAAGATCTGGGAGATCAAGGTATCCTCTATTGTTGAGAGCACTTCTTACGATACCTTGACCATTTCTGAGTTGTTTAGCAAACTGAAGGCCACTGAGGTAGATATCCAGCTGAGATCAAATCTCACTGGTTCTGGATCAAAATCTCTGGCCCTTGCTACACCTTCTGTTGATCCCTCTTCTGTGAGTTGTGTTGGGTTCTCTTTGATGTCTATCACTGAGGACCAGCTAGAGTTATTGGGAGATGATGATTTGTGTCTTTTTAACAACCGGGTGCGTCGTGTCTATGATAAGAGAATGTTCAAAAGACACGGCACAAAATCCGGATGCTTTGAGTGTGGTGATCCAGGACACTTCATCGCCGACTGCCCCAAGTGCAATGGACACAAGAAGGGCAACGGTGGCAGCTTCCATGACTCCGGCAAGCACGAAAGCTCATCCTTCAACAAGGGCAAGCCGAAGACCCGATTCTTCAAGAAGGCCCTGAAGGACTACCGGCGAGAGAACAAGAAGCGCGACAAGGCCTTCTTCGCCGATATGGAGAAGAGCTACTCCAAGCGGTCCACGTCTTCTTCCTCTTCATCGAGCTCAAGCGATGAGGAGATCGCCATCAAGAAGGGGAAGGACAAGGACGATTCGGCGGGCCTCTGCTTCATGGCCTTCGGAGACAAGCCGAAGAGCCGCTCACACCAGCGCCGAAGATCCCGCAAGAGCTTCTGTTCAATGGCTCTTGGGGATAGGGAAGAAAAAAGCTCCTCCGATGACTCCGACGACGACGACAACAAGGTATCATCCTATGAACGAGAAATTGTTGATTTACTTGAAAGCAATCGTCAGGAGTTGAAATATCGGGAAAAACTGCTTAGGGGAGCTAAGAAGAGGATAGATGAGTTAGAGAGTGAGCTTGCCGTAGCCAACGGCAGAATTGAGAGTCTATCTTCTTCCCCTTGCTTGGGTGATAGCAGTGAGTGCTCGAAGTGTGAGGTGCTTCTGTGTGACCTATCGACTCTGAAGTCCAGGTACACAGAAAGGGTTGATGAGAGGGACGCTTTGGCCACTGAGCTTGAAAGCGCTCAGCTGGAGCTGAAAGATGCTCAAGCCACTGTCGTCGCACCCTGTGTTGATTGTCCATCTCATCTAGCTGTCTTAGCTAAGCTGAAATCCAAGGGCGATGAACAATTGGGTGATTTGGAGAGGTTGAGAGCTGAGCTTGCGTAGACTAGGCTAGAGCTTGAGAAATTGTCAGTTCCACCCACTGTCTGTGAGAACTTCCTGTCTCTTAGAATGGAATTGATTAAGCTGAAAGCCGAGAAGTCTGTTCAAGTAGAGAGTGAGTGTGAGACCTGCTTGTCTCAGGTGGAGGTTCTAGCTTCCTTGAGAGAGGAGCTAGCAGATTCTCAAAATGAGAACTTTTACCTCCGTTCTATCCTGAGTTGGATCAGTGCCAGAGAGCCACAGCTCGGCATGATGATCCAGCAGTTCAAAAGGCAAAATGGGTTTGGAGTAGGTTACACCTACACCAAGGCTGACTTTGAGAGTGCCATCAGCCGGGCAGTGGAGTGGAGTAAAATGACTCCAGAGCAGAGGTATCCCAAGACTCACTCCACTGAGTCTTCCCAGGCTTGTCATCCCAAGGATGGAGTGATCCATGAACCACCTAAAGCTCCACCCAAGAAACCTATCTGGGTTCCAAAGCCCAAACACCTCCACACTTCTCTTGACTCTCTTCCTGGACCCTCTCAGCCCAAGAAGACCACACCAAACACTACCAAGCCCAAGAATCCTAAACCTCAACCACATCCCAAGAATCCCACCTATCATTGTGAGTATTGTCATAGAGACGGGCATCTTGCGGAGTTTTGCTTCAGGAGGAAGCGGGTTGAGAGAGCAGAGAAAGCTCGTGGTGGTTAGGAGCAGTTCTACCAGCAGGGTGGTAGACTGCGTGTTCCTCGACGCGAGGAGAGGCTGGAGGCTAGGCCACGTCGTGTAGGTGGTGGTAGAGGAGACGGCTTTCTTGCCCGTGCTCCAGTTGGTGGTGTTCGTTCCGGCAGGGCTCCAGGCCATTTTGGCTACGGTCCTAGACCTCTTAGCTGAGGCTTTAGGCAGAACCGAGGACCGCGCCTTGAGCCGCGTTTTGGTCCGAACTTTCTTGATGGTTTTCGCTTTCCATCTTTTGAGCAGATGGCTCGACACTGGTTTAGCTCTTTTGCTAAACCTGGTGCCGGACCATTTGCTCCCACTTATAGCCACTGATTGTGCAGGATCGGGGGCTGGAGGATGTTTGGATCATGGACTCAGGATGTTCTCGCCACATGACGGGACATCGCAGATGGTTCTCCAGTCTCACTCCCCCGAGCTCCAAAGAGTACATCACATTCGGGAACAGTGGTCAAGGGAAAGTAAGTGGCATTGGCTCAATTCGCATTTCAGATCATTTCTCTTTGAAGAATGTTGCCTTGGTTAAGAATTTGAACTTCAATTTGATTTCTATTTCGCAACTTCTTGAGGATGGTTTGGAAGTGCGTTTTAAGAAGGGTAACTCTTCTGTGATTGATTCTAGAGGGTCTTTGGTTTGCCAGATTTTACCTTTTGGTAAAGTTTTTCGAATTGACTTCTCTAGTTCTTTTGGCCCTTCTCGCTGTTTGATAGCTGGATCTTCTTCTGAGCTCTGGAAGTGGTATAGGAGGTTAGGTCATTTGAGTTTTGATCTGCTAGTCAGATTGAGCTCTATGGACCTTATCCGAGGATTGCCCAAGCTTAAGATGGAGAAGGATCTAGTCTGCCATCCCTGTCGTCATGGGAAAATGGTTGCCGCTTCTCACTCACCCGTGACTCAGGTGATGACTTCGTATCCGGGCGAGCTTTTACACTTGGACACTGTTGGTCCAGCTCGGGTACGTTCAGTCGGTGGGAAGTGGTATGCACTAGTGATTGTTGACGACTTTTCTCGAGTCTCGTGGGTTTTCTTTTTAGAGTCTAAGGATGAAACTTTTCAGTTTGTTCATGACCTGATTTTGAAGCTGAAGAATGAGAACAATGGTCGGATGCGAGTAATTCGCTCCGACAACGGCTCTGATTTCAAGAACTCTCAGTTCATCAGTTTTTGTAGTGATCAGGGTCTGGACCATCAGTTTTCTTCTCCTTACACTCCCCCACAGAACGGCGTTGTGGAACGAAAGAACCGCACGCTAGTCGAGATGGCCAGGACGATGCTCGATGAGCACAGGACTCCTAGGCGTTTTTGGGCTAAAGCCATGAACACGGCTTGCTATCTGGCCAACCGCATCTTTCTTAGAGCTTACCTTGGTAAGACATCATATGAACTACGGTTTGGCAGACAGCCCAAGGTGAGCCACTTGCGAGCGTTTGGCTGCAAGTGCTTTGTGCTCAAGAAGGGAGGGCATTTGGACAAGTTTGAGTCTCGTTGCTGGGATGGTGTTTTTCTTGGTTATGCATTGCATTCTCGAGGCTTCCGTGTTTGGAACCTCGAATCCTAGCTGCTTGTCGAGACCTGTGAGGTTTCATTTGATGAGTCCTTGCCTTCTTTGACTCCTTCTTTTGAGCCTTCTGATGGTGAGCTCGGAGAGTCCATCTTCGAGGAAGATGATGACACTCCAGCCACTAATGAGGGTGGGCCTTCTGTACCCCCCGCAGAGCCCACACCTTTTGAGACTTCGACTGAGGATGAGGGCGGACCTCTGATCACTTCTTCCACTACGATCGAGCCCCCTTAGTCGAGTCCAGAGGTGCCTGCTGCTGACTCTGGTGAGGTGACTTTAGATCACCAGGGAACCCGAGCAGTTCAGCGTGACCATCCCTCAGAGCTCATCATAGGTGATTTGACTGAGAGAACTTTGCGTTCTTCTGCCTCTCTTGCTGTGTTTGCTGAATCTGCTTTTGTTGCATCTTTTGAGCCTAGAGATGTTTCTCATGCTCTTTCTGATTCAAATTGGATTAATGCTATGCAAGAAGAGCTTGAGAATTTTGTCCGTAATCGGGTTTGGACACTAGTTGAGCCACCACCAGGATGCAACCCCATAGGCACCAAATGGGTGTTCAAGAACAAACAAGGTGAAGATGGGGTTGTGGTGCGCAACAAAGCTCGACTAGTTGCCCAGGGTTTTTGCCAAAAAGAGGGTATTGATTTTGAAGAAACTTTCGCCCCCGTTGCCCGTCTTGAGTCCATTCGTATTCTCTTAGCTTTTGCCGCTTCGAAGGGTTTTAAGCTTTTTCAAATGGACGTTAAGAGTGCTTTTCTGAACGGGTTCATAGAGGAGGAAGTTTATGTTAGGCAGCCCCCCGGTTTTGAGAACTCCAAGTTTCCTCGACATGTTTTTAAGTTGCAAAAATCTTTATACGGGTTGAAGCAAGCCCCCAGGGCTTGGTATGACCGATTGAAGCAGTTTTTGTTGGGGAAGGGCTTTGTGATGGGTTCTGTGGATAAAACTCTTTTCCTGCTCAGAGATGCTTCAGATTTCTTAGTCGCTCAGATTTACGTGGACGATATTATCTTTGGCGGTACTACTAATGATCTTGTGTCCAAGTTTTCTGAGTAGATGCACAGTGAGTTTGAGATGAGCCTCATGGGTGAGCTCAAGTACTTCTTAGGGCTCCAGATCAAGCAGACCAAAGACGACATCTTCATCCACCAAGGTAAGTACACTCGTGATATGTTAAAGAAATTTGACTTTGGTGGTGAATTGAAGCCGCAGATGACCCCGATGGGCACTTCTGGGGGTCTGGACAAGGATGAGAGCGGCGTCAAGGTCAATGAAAGGGAGTTTCGAGGGATGATTGGTTCGCTGTTGTACTTGACGACAACAAGACCGGACATACAGTTCGCCGTGGGACTTTGCGCGCGTTTCCAGTCTTCACCACACGCGTCTCATCGGCAGGCTGTCAAGCGCATCTTCAGGTATCTCACTTATGCGCCTGATCTTGGTCTTTTCTATTCAGCATCATCTTCTCTCGATTTATCTGGATTTTCGGATGCCGATTTTGGTGGGTGTCGGTTGGATCGCAAGTCGACTTCTGGTACTTGCCAGTTTCTTGGTTCTTCTCTTGTCTCTTGGTCTTCTCGAAAGCAATCTGGAGTTGCTCTTTCGACCACAGAGGCTGATGTCGCGCCCCGATTTAATAAATCAGGACTTTATTGAAATTCCATAGAAAATCAATAAAACAAGACGTTCATCACACGACCACGTACAATACGAGCAATCATTCACGGTTCGTAGACCGCATTAATACAAAAGTGAATAAAGATGAAGAGAAACTAATAAAACAAGGGTCCTAGATGAACGCCTCCTTCCAGTCTCGCCTTGACTGGGTCGCTACTCCAGACCTTCATCCTCCTCGTAGTAGACGGGCTCTGATGTTGTAAGTCAACGGGGTGAGTACTGATGTACTCAGCAAGCCACCGAATGCAAATATAATGCAAGGTAATAACAAGGGAGATAGTGGCTAATTTTGCGGAAGCAGCATAATTGTAAAGCTTTAAATGAGAGCAATTTATTAGTACGGAAAAGTAAACATGTGCATGTGTATCATCATCTTCTAACTCGAGGGGTACAGTCACCCCACCTCGCTCAACAGTCCTTACGTGCCATGAGTAATCCGAACATTCACACAATTGTAAACTAACTGCGAGTAGTCACACAACCCGCCCTTGACCGTGGGCTCGGCTTTTCGAAAAGATTAAATTACTCTGATCAGAGATGTACCACTGTACCCACAAGGCACGCACTCATCACTTACACCAAAGTGTAACGAGATGACCCATTTCACGGGAACTCGTGCCAAAACCTTCCATATGGTTCCCTCCGACTCCACAACACCCTCTTATGGGTTTCGTATCGTGTCTCGACGCGTCGAGTGCTCACCATACCCCCCCTTGAGCCTTCTTTGGTACAAGTCGCCCGCAGGCTAGCCCCTTGTACCCCTCCACTATGGTGCATAGAGCCGAAGAGTTCCACACTTCCAGTTAGGACTTACCCATTAGACTTGTGGTTGGTACGGAAGTGCTTTGCAACAGATCCCGCAGACCGGTCCTTATAGTGCCCCGGGTGCGACAAACCAGTGCCCGAGCTTGCACCCGGAACCCACCATACTTATAACCTAGCCAACTCCAACAGAGTCCAGAGACGAGAATAACAGGGAAATACATATACAGAATCCAGCTATCTACGACTCGTTCTTTTTAACCTATAGCAGTTGTGCCGGTACATTGGGCACTAGCTAATATTTTAATAGTAGAGTGACAAGGAGTTAAGGCTCAATAAGCATGGCTTGGGTTTGCACACAAGGACAGGGATCTATTAAATATAAGTGTAAGGCTTGAGTATTTGACTAATGCAATATTAACCTATGGGTTATAGCGATAAGTTATTAAAACATGGGCTCAACAATGATCAACTGTTTCCACAGAGGTGGTCGATGACTTGCCTTGATCCGTGAATGGTGAAGGTGGAACCTTGGGATAGATCTCCGGATCTTCGACGACGTCGTAGTCTTCTCGATACGGAAAAGTAAATAAAGCATTCAATAAACAATCCAAAACAATCAATCATACTAACATACATGTTTATGTTGGATAAAGCATAGTAGATAGAGTCTTAACTTTTAGGGATCTGTTACTTAAACATTTAAGATTAATTTTTAATGAGATTCCTTAATTTTATAATTTGATGTGATTATTTTTCCTAAGGGGGTTTTATTTTTCCCCTTTTTAAAGTTGTAGTAAAAAGGTATTGAATAACCTTATTATTATTGTAGTAAAATACTGGACTCAAGTTATTAGGTTACCTGAGTTTGTTATATAAATTTTTAGGATATTTCCATAAAGGGTTGACTTCTTCTTAAATGCATTAACTACATGTCTTAAAAGGGCCTTTGTAACATTATTTAATAGATCAAAGTGGACAAGATGAATATTCTGTTTTTATTATATTAAAAATAGTAAACTCAAGTTGTTAGGTTTTCTGAAGTTATTATATAAGTTGTCATGAAATTTTTATAAAGTGTTTTACTTCTATCATATGAATTACTTAATTATCCTACAAGGGGCTCTTGCAATATTAACTCATAAAATAAAGTGGCAAAGTGAGTATTCTATTTCTATTGTTTAATACAGTGGAATAAAGTCATTAAGTCATAGAATTTATTATATAATTTTCATGATATTTTTGTATTGTGTTTCCATTATATGGATTAATCATTTATTTTGAAAGGGTCTTGGAAATGTTTATTTAAGAATCTAAAATGGGCAAAATGACTTATTATATTTTTATTGACTTATAAACAGTGTAAGGGAGTCATTGTGTCCCCAGAAATTAATATATACATTTTTAAGGATTTTTCTGTATTATTTTATAAATTGTTAAGGGTTTATCTGAATTCTTTTATTGAAATATTAATTAATTCCTAAAGGGGATTTTTCTTTATTATTTAATAAGATTATTAAGTGCCAAATAAACATATTGTTTTTATAGCATAAAAGTGTAGAGGATGAAAAGACAAAATTTCCAGAATTGAAATGGTGAAATTTGGAGTTAATTTGAGCAAGATATGAATTTTGGAAGTTTAAAACTATTTTCTGAATTATTTTTAAACCAGAAAACAGTCTCTGGTCCACGGTGAACGGAGTTCACCGTGAACCGGCGACTGCGCGCGTGAGCCGGGCACGTGGCAACGGTTGGATCAGGATCCAACGGCCAGAGTGCGCGCGGGGATTTAAGTGAGATCCGACGGCCAGGATCCACTGATACCCCTTCGTTCGATCGGGCGGCTGAGATCTAATCCCTGTGCGATTTATTCTCGGCCGTTCAGTCCAGATCGAACGGCAGAGGTGCCGTCCGGCACGGCACGCACGGGAAGGGGGTATGTGCCCGTCTTCCCCGACTCCGGTAGAACTCCGACGAGTAATTCCCGGCGACGGCGAGGCCCTATGGCGCATCTAAGGCCAGAAATGGAAAGAGGGGCACGAGGGGGTTCCTGGCATACCGGTGGCGACGACGTTGGAGTAGGGGCAGTGGCCGGCGTCGAGGAGAGGGCGGTGGTTCGCTTCGGGATTGACGGCGACGGCGAGATCCGGCGGTGTTCTGGCCCAACGGAGGTGGGGCCGGGGTAGAGGGCGCGCTGGTGGTCCCGGCGGAGGTGACGGCGAGGGCGACGGTGGTCCGGAGCGCCGGTGAGGTCCTGCCAGAGCCAAAACAGGGGATGAACCCGAAAATTTGCAGGCGGCGATTGGAAGGGCTAGAGCTAGGGCTTTTCTCGGGTTGCCTGGGTGCGGCGGTGGCGATGGCTTTTATAGGGGTCGTCGGTGGTAAGCTTGGAAGGGATAAAGAAGGGAACCGAGGAGGGGTTTCCATTTCACGCCGGCGAGCCCTCCATTCGCTCGGATCCTTGCCAAATACGGCGAAACCGCGTGGGAGACCGAGGGAAAGGGATCGCCGGGTGCTGGGGCAAGGAGATCCGTGGTTGATTTCGTGGATTCGGGCGGCCGGTGGCTGAAATCGGAAGGGGGCCGTCGGTATGGAAGGGGAGAGATCCCCTTCCAAGGAAGAAGAAGGGCCTGACAGGTGGCCCCCACCTGTCAGAGGCTGCGAGAGAAGGAGAAGGGGCTGATGAGCGGGACCGGCATGGCAGTGAGCGGGCGGAGGCTGACGGGTGGACCCAGCGGAGCGCGTGGGAGAGGAGGGAGAAGGGGTTGGCGCCGACAGGCTGGCCCCGCCTGTCAGTGAGAGAGAATGTGTTGGGCTGGGCCGAAAGGCTTTTGGAGGGAGTTATGGGGTTGCGGCCCAACAAGATTTTCAATTCATTTTTCAATTAAAATAATTCCAGAATATCAATTATTTGATTAAGGCTTGAAGCACTGTTGCTAAAATTTTGTAAAAATTCTCAAAAATATTTCTTGGTCTCTAGTTTAGCCCATAAAATTTTCAAGTCCAAATTCTGAATATTTATCTCTGTTTGGCTTTAATAGGGCTCTTTTAGGAGTTTTCTTTAATAATAAAATTCAGAAATCCATTTAATATTATTTTTCCCTTTATTTTATTCCTTTTTAATTTTGGGGCTGTTACACCCACCATCTCTCTGGAGCCGCGCACTCGTGGTTCCGAGAGCACGGAGACCGCCTCCGGTGGCGAGTAGGCGTTAGGAGACGCGGATTTTAATAAAGATCTTAATTTTGTATGTGGTGCCGTCTGCAACGAGTTGGGTTGTAGATGGAATAAGAACTTGATTGTAATGAACAATTTATACCACTTGATATATTTATATGCTTGAATGTTATATGTTATTTTTGGTTAATTTTTGGTTCGTCATCTTTTGTCTTATCACTTTGTATATTCAGAAGATGGCCGACCACCAGAACACCGGCTCTAACAACGGAGCAGGAGGGAGCCGAGATGCGCCTGAGGGTGTTGTGCCCAACTGGGGTGCAACAGGCCCGCGTCAATCCAGGTCGCCTTCCGCCAACCACCCCACCTTGGCGGAGATGATGGCGAATCAGAACCATCTGATCACCGCCCTCCTCACCCAAATGCAGCACCAACAGGCTCAGTTGGACCGTCTGCAGAACGGGGAGCCCGCCCCTCGCGCACCAGCACCCGCGGCTGCTCCGCAGCTCTCCGAGTTCTTGCGCGTGCGCCCGCCCATCTTCTCGAGCACAACCAATCCGATGGAGGCCGGAGATTGGCTTCGCACCATCGAGAAGAAGCTCGACCTCCTCCCCTGCACAGACCGGGAGCGGGTGGCCTTCGCCACTCACCAGCTCCAGGGTCCCGCCACTGAATGGTGGGACAACTACCGTGCGTCCCAGCCAGAGGGCCACATGGTGACTTGGGCGGAGTTCACCATCGCCTTTCGTGCCGCTCACGTCCCCGCCGGTGTCATCGCGGTGAAGCAGCAGGAGTTCCGCGACCTGCAACAAGGCAACCAGACTGTCATGGAGTACCTCCATGAGTTCAACCGCCTCGCCCGCTACGCACCGGAGGAAGTGCGCACCGACGCCCTCCGCCAAGCCAAGTTCCTCAGGGGACTTAAGGATGAGCTGTCCATCCAGCTCGTCGCCGCCGACTTCGCCGACTTCCAGCGGCTGGTCAACAAAGCGCTCATTCAAGAGACTGAGCAGAACAAGCTGGACCTCAAGAAGAGGAAGATGATCGCCTTCAAGCATCAGCAGGCGAACACTCAGAGGCCCCGCTTCGTCCCTCCGCCACCAGCGCCCGCCTATCATCCTCGGCCCGCCTACAGGCCACCTCACGCAGCCGGTGGATCCAACGCCGGGCATCCTCGCCCCGCTCCACCAGCTCCGGCCGCTCAGCCGGCACCGGCCGCCAAGGCCCCGATCTTGAGGGATCGCCAAGGAAGGCCGGTCGTCTGCTTCAACTGCCGCAAGGAAGGGCACTATTCGCACCAGTGTCCTCACCCCAAGCAGAACCAAGGCGCAGCACCTCACCAGGCGGTTCGCGCCCGCGTCAACCACATCAGCGCGGAGGAAGCTCAGGAGGCTCCCGAAGTCGTACTCGGTACGTTTACTATGAATTCCGTACCGGCCGTCATATTATTTGACTCTGGAGCAACCCACTCCTTTGTCTCGGAAGATTTTGCAAAAACAAACAATCTGGACGTGCTCCCTCTACCCATTCCCATGGTGATTGCCACCCCCGGCAATAGGACCTCAGCTCGCTTCTACAGCCCTAAGGTTCAACTTGAAATCCAAGGAGTGCTGTTTCGGGCCGAGCCTGTCCTCATCCAATGCACCGGACTCGACCTTATACTAGGTATGGATTGGTTGATGAAGCACAAGGGAGTGATCGACTGTGCCAACAAGTCCGTCACGGTGACCAGTCCTGAAGGCGTAACCGTCACCTTCCGGATGACCAGTCGCAAACCACTCGGAGCATCCCTTCGCTCAATAGCTCTTGAAGAGGTGCCAATAGTCAAGGAGTTTGCAGATGTTTTCCCCGAAGATCTGCCCGGAATGCCTCCCAAGCGGGACATCGAATTCAGAATCGAGCTTGTCCCGGGGACCACTCCGATCTCCAAGCGCCCGTACCGAATGGCCGCCAATGAACTAGCCGAAGTCAAGAGCAACATCGAAGACCTAGAGCAGAAAGGTTATATCCGACCGAGTACCTCACCTTGGGGTGCGCCGGTTATATTTGCCATGAAGAAGGACAAGACCAAGAGGATGTGCGTGGACTATAGAGCCCTGAACGACGTAACCATCAAGAACAAATACCCATTGCCTCGGATCGACGACCTGTTCGATCAGCTGAAAGGATCCTCGGTGTTTTCCAAGATTGACCTCAGGTCAGGTTATCACCAGTTAAGGATCAGGGAAGAAGATATACCCAAGACTGCTTTCACCTCCCGCTATGGACTCTACAAGTACACCGTGATGTCGTTCGGACTCACGAATGCCCCGGCCTTTTTCATGAACATGATGAACAACGTATTCATGGAGTTCTTGGACAAGTTCATCGTGGTATTCATCGACGATATCCTCGTTTACTCCAAGACCAAGGAAGAACACGAGACTCACCTCCGTCTGACCCTCGGAAAGCTAAGGGAGCAGCAACTGTACGCCAAATACAGCAAATGCGAATTTTGGTCGTCTGAGGTGAAGTTCCTCGGCCATGTTATATCTGCCGGAGGAATAGCAGTGGACCCAACCACCGTTGAAGCAGTAACCAACTGGCTACAGCCTACGACCGTGATCGAGATCCGGAGTTTCCTCGGATTGGCCGGATACTACCGCCGGTTCATCGAGAATTTTTCCAAGATCGCCAAACCTATGACCAGACTTCTGCAGAAAGAGGTGAAGTTTGATTGGACCCCCGACTGCGAAGAGAGCTTCCAGACTCTCAAGAAGAAGCTAGTATCAGCCCCCATTCTGACTCTGCCAGACATCCGGAAAGACTTCCACGTCTACTGTGATGCCTCTCGTCAAGGATTGGAATGCGTCTTAATGCAAGAAGGGAAAGTGATATCCTATGCCTCCCGGCAATTGAGACCGCATGAGCTGAACTACCCAACCCACGACCTGGAACTAGCAGCCGTGGTTCATGCCTTGAAGATATGGAGACATTACCTTGTGGGAAATCGGTGTGAGGTCTTCACCGACCACAAGAGCCTCAAGTACATATTCACCCAACCAGATCTGAACCTCAGGCAAAGGAGATGGTTGGAACTGATCAAGGATTACGACTTGGGCATCCATTATCATCCGGGCAAAGCGAACGTGGTGGCAGACGCCCTTAGTCGAAAAGGGTACTGCAATGCCATCATGATTCAAGACCAGGCTCCTCTGCTTTATAAGGAGATGGAAAGGCTAAACCTAGGGATCACCACTCGAGAGTACCTCGCTGCCTTGGAGTCTCGGCCTGTCTTAATAGACCAGATCCGAGAGAAGCAGAAGGAAGACCCGGACATCCTGGAGATCCAGCAAAACATGAGGAAGGGTAAAGCCCCCGGATTCTCCGAGGATGAACATGGTACCATCTGGTTCGGAAACCGAGTATGCGTACCCAACCTACCTGAGTTGAAGACTCTCATCCTTCAAGAGGCCCACGATACTCTATACTCCATCCATCCCGGGAGTACAAAGATGTACCAAGACCTGAAGGAAAAATATTGGTGGGTCAGCATGAAGAGAGAAATAGCTGAGTATGTGGCCAAGTGCGACACATGCCGGCGAGTCAAGGCAGAGCATCAGAGACCTGCCGGACTGCTTCAGCCCCTCAAAGTCCCTGAATGGAAGTGGGAAGAGATAGGAATAGACTTCATCACGGGACTGCCCAGGACCCAAGCTGGTCATGATTCTATCTGGGTGATCGTCGATCGACTCACCAAGGTAGCTCACTTCGTTCCGGTCAAGACAACTTACACCGTCGCCAAGTTGGCTGAGTTGTATATGACCCGGATCGTGTGCCTCCACGGAGTTCCCAAGAAGATTGTATCTGACCGCGGGAGTCAGTTTACCTCCAAGTTTTGGAAGAACCTTCAAGAGGAACTCGGCACCCGGCTGAACTTTAGCACCGCCTATCATCCACAGACCGACGGTCAGACCAAAAGGGTCAACCAGATATTGGAAGATATGCTTAGAGCTTGTGCTCTAGACTTTGGCGGAATGTGGGACAAGAACTTACCTTATGCAGAGTTCTCCTACAACAACAGCTATCAAGCCAGCCTGCAAATGTCCCCGTTCGAAGCACTCTATGGGCGTAAGTGCAGAACGCCGTTGCTCTGGGATCAAACCGGAGAATCACAACTGTTTGGGACTGACTTATTGAGAGAAGCTGAAGAGAAGGTTAAGATCATAAGAGACCGATTGAAGGCCGCCCAATCCAGGCAAAAGAGCTATGCCGACAACCGCCGAAGAGACCTAGCCTTTGGGGAGGGCGATTATGTCTACCTCCGAGTCACTCCCCTCCGTGGCACTCAAAGGTTCAACATGAAAGGCAAACTAGCACCCCGCTATGTCGGACCTTTCCAGATCCTCCGACGACAAGGAGAAGTGGCATATCAACTTGAACTGCCTCCATCCTTGGCAGGAGTTCATGATGTGTTCCATGTCTCTCAGCTGAAGAAGTGCCTCTGTGTACCCACCGAGCAAGCCGACCTTCAGCAGCTCAATGTCCAAGAAGACTTGACCTACATAGAGAGACCCGTCAAGATCTTGGAAACCAAGGAGAGAGTAACCAGAAGTCGCGTCGTCCGCTTCTGCAAAGTCCAATGGAACAACCATCCCGCCGAAGAAGCCACTTGGGAAAAAGAAGACGAGCTAAAAGCCCAATACCCCGAGCTATTCGAGTAACGTTCCAATCTCGAGGACGAGATTCTTGTAAGGGGGATAGGTTTGTAACACCCCAAATTTTCAAACCAATAAAAATATTATTAAATTCAATTTCTGGGAATTATTATTTCAGAAAATACTTTTAAATCCCTTTTATACCCTTTTGAACTACAACATAGAGTAGAGGACCAAATTAGGAGGTGAAACTTTTTGTATATGATCCTAAGACCAAAATATAATTTTGAGAATTTTTATAAATTTTTACCAACCTTGGAAGTAGCCCTAATATTTTAATCTATTTTCTGGAATTATTTTTATTCAGAAAAGTATTAGAACAGTCATGGGCTCCTCCCCTCCCTTCTCTCTCTCCCGGCCGGCCCAGCCCGTTACCGCGCTCGCCTCTGGCTGACAAAAGGACCCCACCTGTCAGCGCCGAAACCCTCCCCTCGCGCGCGCACCCGACACCCCGGCCCCACCCGTCAGTCACCACCCTCGCCCGCTCGCGCCCGCTGGCCAGTGGCCCCCGCCTGTCAGACCCGTCGTCTACCTCCCGCCATCGCCCCCAAATCCCGCCGGCCGACGACCCCGCCTCGGATCCGCCTCGCTGGCCCCTCCCGCATTCATTTGCCGCCAGTTTAATGCACCCCGAGCCCCCTGCCCGTTTAATCGCGTTAAATGGCGCGTTTAAGCCCCGGGAACGCAGCTCCATGCATGGCCGAGCCATCGCCGGCGAGTAAAGGCCCTAGGCCGGTTTCCTTGCATGCGAGCCCTCTCCGGTGTCCTATTTAAGCCCCCAGCCTGAGCCGCGTCCGACCCCCACGCTTAATCGCCTCGAGAACGAACAGAGCACTCGCAATTCGCCTTTTAGCGCACACCCTCTGGTTCACCTCCGGCCACCGCTCGCCGTCGCACCGGACCACCTCCGCCCGTGCCTCCGCCACCAACGTGACCGCGAGAACGACCCCGACCTCGGCCACCCCTTCGCCGACGTCGAACCCCGCCAGAACACCATCGCCGACGAGGAGCCCGAACCACTCCGCCGTCTACCCTCGTCGCCGGCCTCGCTCCGTCGACCCCTCGCCCCGCCTAAGGTACCATCGTGACCGCCTTGGCCTCCTCTTTCCGTTTTCGCATAGAGCTAGGGCCTAGCCCCCTCGTAGGCGTCATCGCCACCGCACCCGAGCCCCGCCGTCGCCGGAGACGAAGGGGGGTATAACCCCCTTAGCGCGTGTCGTGCCGGATTCAATCCTGGCCGCACGATCGCAATCTGACGACGCGCGTGAGTCCACGTACGCGATCTAATCCGCACCGTCGGATCTGGTCAAAGCGTTACGTTTTAATCTCGCGCGTTGATTTCCATTTAACCCGACGCGCGATCTCGTGCGTCCACGTGGTACCCCTTCGCGCGTTTTAATCCTGGCCGTCCGTTGTCACTTAACCCTCCCGCCTCGCGCCTGGCCACCGGATCCAGATCCGACGGTCCAGATCGAGCTGGCGCACGCGCACAGTGCGCGGGTTCACCGTGGGCCTGGCTCACCGTGGACCCGAGGGGTTTAAAATTTGAAAATAAATTCCAGAAATGCTTTTAAACTTGTAAAATTCATATCTAATGCATTTGAACTCTAAAAATTACCATTCTAATTTCAGAAAATTCATAAAATTATTCTCTACATGTTTATGCAATAAAAACAGTAGGTTTACTTTGACATTTTCATGTTTATTTAAATAAGTATTCAAATGCCCTTAGGATTAAAATGCAAATTTAAATATTTAAACTCCAGAAAATTTATATAATTGTTCCTTTCTGTTTAAACACTAGAACCACTGAGTTTTCTCTGAATCATTCATATTAAATTGATTAGAAAACTTAATGTAGTATTATTCACACTTAAAAAACCCTTTTATGAAAAACAATAATTCATTTTGATTCATTTTAAATTAATTGTGAAATAAATTTCAGAACTTTAACCATTGAATTTATTTTATTTATAATCAAACCAACTTTAACTTATGTGTTTATAATGTAATGTTATACGGTTTGATTGGATGTTGTGTTCTTTTTATTTTACTTTATATTAAAAAGACTACGACGACGCCGAGGAGCCGGAGTACTTCCCCGAAGTCCCTCCCTCTCCCTTTGCTGAACAAGGCAAGTCACCAAACAATTCTTTTGAACATATTGAACCCATGTTTGAATTGACTATCGCTAAAACACATAGGTTATATATGCATTAGTCAAACGAACCCTTACATTATATTTATTTAGGATCCCCCGACCTTGATGTGCAACCCAAGCCATGCTATCTCGCCTAACCTCCTTGTCACCATATGATCAATGATATTAGCTAGTGTCCAAAGTATTGACACGGCCGCTATAGGATAAAAATGGGTCGTAGTAAAATGGTTCTATTATATGATCCCCGTTACTTCTTATCCTTGGAAATTCTGTTGGTGATGAGTCATGGTTGTGAGTGTATGCATGGTGGGTTCCGGGTGCAAGCTAGGTCATTGGTCAGTCGCACCCGGGGCACTATAAGGACCGGTCTGAGGGATCCGTTGCAATACACTTACGTACTAACCACAAGTCTAGTGGGTAAGTCCTAACTAAGGTATGGGTTGTTCCAAACCGAGGCCACCATTTGGAGATGGGTCAAGTTGCACCTGCGGGTGACTTGTACCAATGTGGCGCAAAAGGGGGTGCGACGTTAGCCGGGATGCGGCCCGGCGCGCCGGCGAAACCTAGAGCGGGTGGTTATCGCTTGGAACATCTCATATTGAGGTTTTGACACGAGTTCCCGTGTAATGGGTCATCTCGTTGAGATGAGTGCGTGCCTTGTGGGTACAGTAGTACATCTCTGATCAGAGTCTTAAATCTTTTCGAAAAGCCGAGCCCACGGTCAAGGGCGGGTTGCGTGACATCCCCCAGTTAGTTTATTTTGAATATGTATGTGCATGATGGATTGACATGTAAGGACTGTTGTGCGAGGAGGTAAAACGTACTCCTCGAGTTAGTTGATGTTGGTGATGTTCATATTTACTTTCCGTATGATTAAAATGTGATTACACTAAATGCCATAACTGCAACTGCTTTATTCCGCATTGTTAGCCTTTATCCTTCCTTGTTTATTATCCTGCATTATTATTTGCATTTGCGGTGGCTTGTTGAGTACTTTTTGTACTCATACCCGTTGGACCCCACAGAGGATGCTTATCTTGAAGACGGTCTGGAGTAGCGACCCAGTCGAGAAGAAAGATCCTGAAGAAGACGTTCGTCATGCCGCTGTTTAATTATCTTATTATCGTTTTTATTAAAACAATGTTGTAATAAATATGGTCTGCGTACCATGGATTTTATCGTATGTACGTTGTCGCATGATGAACCTCTTGTATTATTGTTTTTCTATGGAAATTCAATAATGTCTCGATTTGGTTAAATCGGGGCGCTACAGTACTCCTTGTGCATGAGAAAATAAGTACAAGATGAAATTAAAATTTTCTGCTTTGAGTTGGTGTCACCATATTAAGATCGGCAGAAAGTTAACATGCATGATCAATGAGAATTTGAGATGAATCTTAGTTTACTCAAGAAATTTGGTGATGACTGTATGGTTGCCTAGTTGGTTAAAACTAAAGTTCAACACCTACACATATAGGGTGTGTTTGGTTGAGCTGTGGTTGCGGAAAAAAATTGCTGTGGGTTGTGGGATGTGGAAAGGCTACTGTTGGATGTCAGCTGTGAAAAAGTTAAAAGTTGAGCTGTGGTTGTGGAAAAAAACTGCTATGGGTTCTGGGCTTTGAAAAGGCTACTGTTGGATGTCAGCTGTGAAAAAGATGAAAGTCGTTTGGCTGAAACAACTGTGAAGAAGCTGCTTTGAGCTGTGAGTTATGTAAAAAGTCTATAATGCCTCTATCTACTTCAAACGTTGATTATATAGAAAATGGTTATAAAATATTACGGCAATCAATAATTCATATATAAATAAAAATTTTAGAAAAAGAAAATTAATCTTAGGATACAAAAATCTCAGCTACACTCTAAATTACTTTGCGATACATTTTTCGATCTTTACAGTCACTGTTGGGGGAAAATATTTCATCCTCAGAGCCATTGTGGTAACAGGACAAAGGCAGGTGATTGAATCAAAGGTTTCCAGCATATAACTCCAGAATCACAGTAGATCAAGTTCGAAGTATGGAGGCGAACTCTAGTTCGGAGTATATCTTCAAACTAGGACTCTTCCGAGAGCTTCCTTGCCAGCTAGGATGGAAGACTTATCTTCTTTCTCATTAGATTAGTCTTTTACCATTTTATCCCTATTAAGGGTACCGAATAGTTTCCACTATGTCGGTTGTAATAGAGGGGTAAAAGGGTCTTTTCCTTAATGTTTGGGCCTATAAATACCCCCCGTTTTACCCTGTAATCGGGACCGAATACAAGTTATTCAATATACATCTTTGAACTATTTTGAGCTATTATCCTTTCGGAGGCTTGAAATAGTTTACTTCGCAAACACTTCGTTTGTTAGTTTCTAACTTTCAGAAACCTGTCAGCGTAATCTTTTACGCCAACAGTCACATCATGGAGAATAATCTCCAATCCCTGCAATTTGCCTCCACTGTTTTCCGGCCACACTATCTCTGGCTCACTGCTGCTATCCAAATATCTTTAGCTAAGTAACTACACACGACAAAAGGGCTCGATTCCGGCAGGATGACGACCTATTAGTTAAAATATACATAGACGACATCGTGATAAAATCAAGTAGTACTTAAGACCATGGGGTCGATCTATGTCAAGTTCTAGAGATATCTAGGAAGTACGAACTAAAGATGAATCTTGAGAAGTGTGCTTTTGGTGTATCGGTGGGGAAGTTTTTGGGCTTTATTGTGCATGAAAGAGGGATTGAGATAAGCCAGTGCAGTATCAAAGCGATTAAGAACACTCAACCCCCTGATGATAATACTAAGTCGTAGTCACTGATCGGGAAGATAAACTTTCTCAGTAGATTCATAGCTAATCTTTCAAGAAAAATAGAGTTGTTTACTCCACTACTGAAGTTGAAGCCTGACCAGGAATTCATACGGGGGAGAAAAGCAGCAAAAGGCATTTGATAAGATTAAGGAATACTTAGTCTCACCACTAGTACTAATACTGCCACAGAAAGGGATTCCATTCAAGTTATATTTGTCAACCGATGATGAAGCCATCAGGTCGGTCCTAGTGTAGGAGATTGATAAAAAAGAAAGGGTAATTTTCTATCTTAGTAGAAAACTACTAGACGCTGAGACCTGATACCCCATGGTGGAAAATCTCTGTATATGCTTGTACTTCTCGTGCACCAAACTGAGACATTACTTGTTGAAAGGGCGTATCGTAAAATAGATCCTCGGTCTCACCGAGATTGATCTTAGATATGAATCGGCTAAAGAAGTAAAGGGACAAGCGATAGCCGATTTTATAGTCCAACACAGTGATGAGGCACTAACGCATGTTGAGCCAACACCAGGGACCCTATTCTGTGATGGATCAGTATGTCGGCATGGATGTGGTATAGGTTTGGTGATTGTTTCCCCTCGAGGGGCATCATTTGAATTTGCATATTCCATCAGATATTTCTCCACCAATAATCAGGTTGAATATGAAGCAATATTGAAAGGGTTTTAGCTATTGGAAGAAGTGGGTGCTGATACAATAGAAATTTTGGGAGACTCCCTGCTAGTGATGAGGCAACTGTAAGACAAGTACGAGTGCAAAGATGGTATGCTAAAAGAATATCATGATTGGTATCAAGCTATAATGTCAAGATTCTGAAGCATAACTCTTACTCATATCCCAAGGGAGTAGAACTAGGAATCAAACTATTTGGCCCAAACAACATCAGGATATAAGCCAATGGCTAGGTCGGTCGAAGTAGAGATCATAGACATATAAGTCGATGATTGGAGGCACGATATTATTAATTACTTGAAAAATCCTTCGATATTGTCACTCAGAAGATTCAAATATCAAGCGATGAGATACGTGCTTCTTGGTGAATATTGTACTGAAGAAGCTAAAGTGGTGATGTGTGAAGTACATGATGGTATATGCGGAACACACTAGTCGGCCTAGAAAACGAAATGGTTGCTTCGGAGAGCTGGTTAATTTTGGCCGACTATGGTGGAGGACTACATAAAATATTATAAGGGGTGCTAGGACAGTCAGAGGTTTGGAGCTACTCAGAGGGCACCAACATCAGCGATGAGCCTAATAATTAAAGGAAAAATTACTCACATGCCATTATAATTTTCAAAATTTGCCTACATGCCACTGTCAGTGACTGTGGTGACTCCTATCTATCAGTGACACATCAATGGAATATTGGCAAACCATGAAAATTATAATGGCACAAGAAAAATTAACCCATAATTAAACCCTAGCCCTTTTGGGGATGGGACATTGATATGATCAGCCAATCTCCCTAGCGTCAAGTAAAGGACATAAGTTCATACTAGCAGCTACTAATTATTTCACAAAATGGGTAGAGGTTGTTCCACTCAAAAGGGTTACTTACACTAATGCCATTGAGTTCATAAGGGAACATATAATATATCGGTTCAGGATTCCACAGGCCATCACCACAGATCATGGGACAATTTTCGTATCGAAGGAGTTCCAACAATTCATAGCTGGTATGGGAATCAAGCTCTTAAATTCATCGCCATATTATGCACAAGATAATGGTCAAGCTAAAGCATCCAACAAGAGTTTGATCAAGTTAATAAAGCGTAAGATCAATGAGCAAATGAAGCGTTGGCATCAGTATCTATCAGAAGCACTCTAGGCTTATCGGACGGCGTGACACAAATATACTCAAGTACCACTATATCAATTAGTCTATGGCCCAGAAGTGGTACTACCGTGGGAAAATAACATCAACTCAAGAAGGATTACACTACAAGACCAACTCACAGCCAATGATTATTATAATTTAATGATAGATGGCTTAGACGATCTGGCGTAGGTCCGATTGGGAGCCCTTGAAAAGATTGAAGAGAACAAAGTAAGAGTTGCTAGGTGTTGACACGAAAACGTGGCCTCACACTTGGGCCGGTCCGGCGATCCAAAAGCGTGCGGATATTTAGGAGTAAACCCCTAAACGTAACACAACACCGACGCCGCATTTCGATAACCCTTAAACAGTGGTAAGGGAATAACAGAGTCGCCAAGCAATCAAATAATATTAACCTAGAATTATTCAATTAACCGATGTGTGAGAAAATAGCTAAAAATAATAAAACCTAGTCAAACCAGCCAGAAATGGCCGGTTCAACCGAGGGCCCTGGCGGTCGGACCGACCAAGGGAAGCTGGTCGGACCGGAGCTCCACTGCCGGTTGGACCGGCGATGTGGAGAACGGGCCGAAGAGGGCTTCGGCGTGAAGCAGCCTCTGGTGCAAAGTGTTGGACGAAGGGTGCTCCGGCCTTCGGTCGGTCAAACTGGAGGGTGAATCCCAGTCCAACCGAGGGTGAGTGAAGGGTGCCCTCTGGAGTGTGTCGTGGAGACAACCGAAGGGGGGTTCGGTCTCCTAGTCGGTCAGACCGGCGTCCGGTGCCCAGTCGGACCGAAGAGTGAGGGTTCCCCTAGGGGGGTGGCCTTCGACGTTGATGCAGAGCGCCCCGAATCCCTTTGTGAGGTCCAGTCGGACCTGCCATGTAAGGCCAATCAGTCCACTGCGTGCCAGCGCTCTGGGTGACGGCGCGACACGAGCCGGTCGGACCGAAGGGTGGCCTCTGGTCGGACCGACGACTCTTGGAACCAATCTCCGGGGCTCCGACGACCGTCTTGCCATGGATGGATGTTGAGAAACCAAGGGGTGGTTTCGGAGTCTGTGATGAGTGATTGACATATTTTATCCTCTCTTTCGAAGGGGTCCCTCCGAAGGGGTTCGGAGGCTGTTTCACCGAAGGGTTCGATGGGATCTGGTTGCTGCAGCTGTTGCAGCGGAGTGTGCCTGTCGGAGGGGTCCGACAGTACACGATGATTGGCTGCACCGAAGGTCTCAGTATTTTGGGCGGTACACCGGAGTGTGTACCGAAGGTTGCTTACCCGGAGAGGTCTCCGGAGTACTGGATACACTTGTCTGCTTGTCTGTGGTGCGCAGGGGACC
Organism: Zizania palustris; assembly: GCA_019279435.1. Lineage (NCBI taxonomy): Eukaryota > Viridiplantae > Streptophyta > Magnoliopsida > Poales > Poaceae > Zizania > Zizania palustris. The sequence continues at coordinate 75,625,837 of JAAALK010000287.1, read as the reverse complement.
TCGGAGGCGACGGACGGTTCGTAGCAAGTGAACCTAGGTCAAACGGGAGGCTTGATGCTAGGGGAGCACGAAGCTCCATCACGGATGCTGCGAAGGGGTCGAGGTCGGACCTCGGGTCGAGGTGCGCCAGGAGAAGGTAGTAAGTGCGGAGCGTGGCTCTGGGTGAAGGTACCCCGAGACGAAGTCCTCGGAGGCGAGGCACTTCGAAGGGTACTCTGAATAGAGTGACTTCGGAGTATGGTGGATCAAGTCCTCAGCAGAGGCAAGATGGTCGAGGTGTGCTCTAGAGGGAGACACTCGAAGGTATACCCGACGAAGGTCTCAGAAGTCGAGGTGCATCGAAGGCATGGTCCGGGTGAGGCTCGTCGAGGAGTGTGCTCGGGGAGAGACACTGCGACGAAGTGCTCATGGAATGCTTCATGCGGAGGCCTGGGACGAAGGAGGGACTTCGAAGGGTGGTACTCTGATGGTGGGGCTTCGGAGTGTGGTTGTCTTGAGGTACTTCGGCCATGCATGGTTTTGGTACACGGACTGACGGAGTTAGAGCTGGGAGAAGCTGCGAAGCCGTGGTGGTCCACTCCGAAGGTGTTGGTGCGAAGGCCCAAGGGCTTTGACGGCTTCGGCTCAAAACCGTCACTGTATCGAAGGCTGACTTCGGTGAAGCGAAGGCCGTCAGGCTCAAGGCTTCTCACCGAAGCTACCGCACCCCTCGCGTGCGAAGGGGGGCTTCAGAAGGGTCCAAGACTGTAAAGGTTGACAGTGTCTGCTCTGCAAAAAGCTAACGTTGTCCCCTCTGCAAAGCTGACAAAGGAAGGCTCCAAATAAAACAGACTACCTTTTGTACCCCTCTGTTCTGATGAGACAAAAGCCATGTAAACCCTAGGGGTAAAGTAGTCAATTCACATGGGTGAATAGTGGCTATAAATAGTGGAGGCAGGGTAGGTCACATTTAACACTTTGAGCATTCATTGTAGAACTCCTGTGCTAGCCACCACACTCTGTATTCATCCTGTGAGTTCAATTTCTGTGTTCCTTGTTCAAGCATCGAAGTCCTGAGTTTGTGTTGAGTTTCTGCTTGAGCTTGTTTGCATACCTCGCTGCATACTTCGATCTTTTGTGTGTCACTTCAATTGACTTGAGGTAGTGCACCGAAGCCTGTCTGGGCGAAGTGTGTTTAGTGCGAAGTGTGTTTTTCAGTGTGTGTTCGCTCTGTGTAAACTGGAGGCTAGACCTCGCTGCTTACTAGCGAAGCACTGATCGAAGCCCATCTTTCTTCTCGTATCGAAGCCCTTAGCGAAGTCTGTTTTGTGTGCGTTTTGATATTCGAAGTACGAAGCCCAGCACCAATTGCTGTTGCTAAGTATTTGGTCGAAGTCCTCAGAGGGTAGTCCGCTCTTGCGAAGGGTGAAGTGCGAAGCCTGCTCGAAGCACCCTGTGTGCGGAGCCTGCATTGACTTAGCAGAGCTGATTTTTCGGGGTTGGGGGTGGAGCGAAGTCTTCTTGGCTTCGAACTTTTGCTCCTTGCGAAGCCTGTTTTCGGAGCTGTAAAATACCTCCGAACCAGTACTTCAAAGGTTGTGTTCGAAGCCTGTTCCGCAGAAGATAGAATTAAAACAGAAGGCTATTTTTAGTCTGAAATTTTAAAAGCTCCCATTCACCCCCCCTCTGGTCGCCGTTTCTGGTCCAACAATTGGTATCAGAGCAGGTTAAGATCACCAGTTGACCTTAATCAGTTTTGTGATCTTTTGGCGACATGGACAGAGTTAGTAAAATACCTCTGTTCGATGGGACTGATTTTGCATACTGGAAGGTGCGCATGGAGGCTTACTTGTTAAGCCAAGGAAATGCAATTTGGGAGATTGTGGACTGACAATACTCCATCCCTGAAACTCGCACCTCTCAAACAGAGAAGGATCAGTATAATGCCAACTCCAAGGCAAGAAATATACTGTTCATTGGTTTGAGTAGAAGTGAGTTTGATAGGGTCCAACACCTTAGGACAGTTAGGGAAATTTGGACCACTCTCACTATTTTTCATGAGGGCTCTACACAGATCAAGGCCATGCGCCAAAGCACATACAATCAACAGTATCAGCTGTTTGTGCAGGCACCTGGTGAATCTATAGATGCCATGTTTTCTCGCTTCGATGCAATAGTGAGTAACTTGCGGTCCAACGGGACGCTTGCTTACAATGATCATGATAGGGCTATCAAGCTTCTCTATACTCTTGATCGTAGCATATGGGAAGTAAATATATCCAGCATTGAGGAGTCCGCAGGTTATGACACATTGACCTGTGATGAGCTCTTCAGCAAGCTGAAGTCCACAGAGATTGCCAAGGCATGTCTTGCAGTGCACAGAAACTCTTTGCCATAGCCATTGGCATTGGTTTTTAGCACTAGCCGTGGCACCACTGCAGAACCAAGCACATCTGGTACTTGTGTTCTTGCAGATGGTTTTGCTTTGTCCTTCCTGGTCTCCGTCACTAAGGAGCAGGTGGACACTCTGGATGATGATGAGCTAGCTCTCATTGCCAGAAGGTTCACCCGTTTTCATCATGAGAGACGGGATCAGAGGAGAAGTGGTTTTAGTGGTTGTTTTGAGTGTGGCGACACTTCTCACATCAAGGCCAATTGCCCTAAACTCAAGAAGAGAGATGAGAGTGAGCGCCCTAAATACCACAAAAAGGAGAGGAAACCCTTTGTGAAGGGCAAGAGCGACAAGGTGGCTAAGAGAGTAGCCAAAGCCGCTTCCAGAGCATTTGTTGCTGCTCTCAGTGACATCGACACTTCCTCAACTAAGGAGTCAAGCTCTGAGGAGGAGGAGTCTCCAAGGAAGGAGGAGAAGAAGGACAAGAAGGGACGAGATTTCACTGGCCTTTGCTTCATGGCCGACAGCGATCACAGCGGCGATGAGATTGACTCATCTGAGGTACCTCTATCCTATGACCAACTTTCAATAAAACTATATGAGCTGAATGAAGTAGTTCTTGGTCAGGATAGATTACTTGTGCAAGCCGCTAGAGAAAGAAAAGACCTTAGACTTAGGCTAGAATCTATTTCTACTGATTATGCCATGCTTAAGTCTAAAGTTAATGATGCTGAATGTGAATCTTGTACTGTTGTCATGGGTAAGCTTGCTCAGTTGCGTTCTGTACATGCTCAAACTCTATCTGAGCTTGAGACTGCACAGAAGCAGCTTTTGATGGTTGATTCTAGTCCTCATGATATAATTGAATGCATAAACTGTTCTTTATTACGTGAGAGCATTAATTTACGTGATAAGCATGTTCATGACTTAGAGGCTAGATTGGAGAGGGCCGGTAGTTCTAAGGATGTGCAACCTGTTTGTGACACTTGCATAACCCTTAAGGACCAGCTAGGCACTGTTAGAGAGCAAGCTGAGAACCTTATGACTGAGAATGGGTACCTTCTTTCTGTGGTTAACAAATGCACTGAGGGAAAGGGTAGGATGGACTTGCTCTTGGCCAAAACCAAGATGTGTGCTGACAGAGCAGGGGTAGCTCTAGGTTTGGATTTTGAGAGGATTTCTTCAGACAGTAAGAACAAAACTGTTTTTACCTCTCCCACTACCCTAGAGAAAGCAAGAGCTCTGTTGGACACTCCATCAGCCAAAAAGCCTACCCGGACACCAAAGAAAACCACACCTCCTGCCAAGAAAATCCCTCTCAAGAAAACCACTCAGCAGAAGCCCAAGGAGCCTGTGAGAGTTGCTCCTATGACCCATGAGAATGCCCCTAGGAGAGTGTTTCATTGTTTCTACTGTCAGCGGGCGGGTCATTTGGTTTGGTTCTGTTTTCGTCGCATCAAGGATGAGCGACGCTCTCAGGCGATGAGTTACCAGGACATGCGTTACCCATCTTTAGGTATGCATGAGTCTGAGTTTTACTATCGTCCTGTTTTTGAGGCTCCTCGTGCTTCTCAGAGAGGTTTTGCTCCTCAAGGTGTTCACCATGTTCCATATGGTGGTAGACCCCGGGCGAGTAGCTTTGTACCTCGTCAGAGTAGGAGACCTCGCCATGTTGTTAGAGCACATCATGTAGGTAGACCTCACACTTTGCATCTTTCTGATTATCCTGTGCGTAGTCAGACTACTTTTACTGTGCCTACTACTCGTATCACTCAGTGCTGGATGCCTCGTCATATTTTCACTCACCCCAGCACTGAGCGATCGAGATTTTCTTATCATGTGTAGGCGACAGATCGAGGCTTGGAGGGCACGTGGATCATGGACTCCGGTTGTTCACGCCACATGACCGGAGATGCAACATGGTTCTCTAGCCTCACCACAACCAAGCAAAGGGAACATATCACCTTCGGCAACAATCGAAGGAGTAGAGTGAAAGGTAAAGGTGTGGTAAGAATTAACTCGAATTTCACTCTCAAAGATGTTGTTTTGGTTGAAAACCTGGGATACAATTTGCTTTCTGTATCTCAGTTGCTTGATGAGGGCTTCGAAGTGTGATTCCATCGCGATACTTCGCAAGTACTCAATTCTGATGGCGTTGTTGTCTGCAAGATCTTTAGAGTTGGGAGAGTTTTTGGAGCTGTTTTTTCTGAGTCATCTCGTTCTTCTCATTGTCTTGTTGCACATTCTACTTCTGAGCTTTGGAAGTGGCATAGGAGACTAGGGCATATGAGCTTTGAGTTGCTCGCTCGTCTGAGTGCCCTAGGTCTAATTCGAGGATTGCCCAAGCTCAAGTTTGAGAAGAATTTAGTTTGCGCTCCTTGTCGACATGGAAAAATGATTGCCGCTTCGCACTCGCCAGTCACCACTGTGATGACAGAACAACCCGAAGAACTTCTCCACATGGACACTGTAGGTCCTTCTCGGGTTAGTTCTTTAGGCAGCAAGTGGTACGTGCTAGTTATTGTCGACGATTTCTCTCGCTACTCTTGGGTCTTCTTTCTTGCCAGCAAGGATGAAGTGTTTTCACACTTTCGGAGCTTGGCTTTGAGACTTTTCACTGAACTCCCTGGTGCATTGAAATTCATTCGAAGTGATAATGGCACTGAGTTCAAAAACAGTCTCTTTGTTGACTTTTGCATGGAGCATGGCATAGAACATCAATTCTCTGCTCCACGGGTTCCTCAACAGAACAGTGTTGTTGAGAGAAAGAACCGCACTTTGGTTGAGATGGCTAGGACGATGCTCGATGAGCACAGGACTCCTAGAAAATTCCTGGCTGAGGCCATAACACTGCATGTTACATCTCAAACCGAATCTTCTTGCGCTCAATTTTGAATTTGACATCTAATGAGCTACGTTTTGGGAGACAGCCCAAGGTTACTCATCTTCGAGTTTTTGGCTGTCATTGCTTTATCCTAAAACGGGGTAATTTGGATAAATTTGAGTCATGTTCTTCTGACGGGATCTTTTTGGGTTACACTACACATGGTCATTCTTATCGTGTTTATAATTTGGAGACTAACACTGTCATTGAGTCATGTGATGTGACTTTTGATGAATCAACCCCCTCTGTTAGTTCTGCATTTGAACAGGCAAATGAACACAACATGGAGCAGACCATCTTCGAAGAAGAAGATCCCGGAGATTTCGAGGATGAACCCCTACTACCCTCGACATCAACCCCCGAAGCCGACCCCGCTTCAACCACTTCGGCACAAGGTCCCGGAGCAACTACCTCGACATCGGTCATCTTGGACCACTCCAACGCACAAGTTGAGGGGGAGACTGCATCCCGCTGTGAGGCTCCACACCATGTTCAAAGGATGCATCCTCCCGAGCAGATCATTGGTGAGCTTGATCAAAGGGTAACACGTTCTCATGCTCATTTCATTGATTCTGCTTTTGTTGCTTCTTTCGAGCCCTTAGATGTTAGTCATGCACTTTCTGATTCTAGTTGGATCAATGCCATGCATGAAGAACTTGAAAATTTTGAGAGAAACCAAGTCTGGACTTTAGTTGATCCTCCACCAAATGTTCATTTCATTGGAACAAAACGGATTTTCAAAAACAAACAAGGGGAGGATGGGACTATAGTTAGAAACAAGGCTAGACTTGTAGCTCAGGGTTATTCTCAATTAGAAGGGATTGATTTTACTGAAACTTTTGCACCTGTTGCTCGTCTTGAGGCCATTAGGATTTTGCTTGCCTTTGCGACATCCCGGGGATTCAAACTCTATCAAATGGATGTCAAAAGTGCTTTTCTTAATGGTTTCATAGGCGAAGATGTTTATGTAAAACAACCCCCTGGTTTTGCAAACCCCAAATACCCACATAAAGTCCTTAAACTTCATAAGGCTCTTTATGGACTCAAGCAGGCCCCTCGAGCTTGGTATGATAGATTTAAGTCTTTTCTGCTTGAGCGGGGGTATTTGATGGGATCTGTTGATAAAACCCTATTCACTCTCAAGCATGGCAAAGATTTCCTCCTAGTTCAGATTTATGTGGATGATATCATCTTTGGTGTCTCTTCTCATGCTTTGGTTGCCGAGTTTGCAGATGCCATGAGCAGGGAATTCGAGATGTCCATGATGGGCGAGCTTACATTTTTCCTTGGTTTGCAAATCAAGCAAAGCAAACATGGTACTTTCGTCCACCAGACGAAGTACACCAAGGACCTGCTCAAGAAGTTCGATATGGCTGATGCGAAGCCACTCGCCACTCCAATGGCTACATCTGTAGCATTGGATCCTGACGAAGATGGAGAAGCCGTAGATTAGAAGGAGTTCCGAAGCATGATCGACTCCCTCCTCTACTTGACTGCTACGAGGCCGGACATACACTTTGCAGTGTGTCTGTGCGCTCATTTTCAGGATTCACCATGAGCTTCGCACCGCCAAGCGGTAAAGCGTATTCTCAGGTATCTCAAACATACCCTCGAATTTGGAATTTGGTATTCAGCGTCTTCCTCTTTGTGTCTTCGAGGTTATTCCGATGCGGATTTTGCTGGGTGTAGGATTGATAGGAAAAGTACCTCTGGTACTTGTCATTTTCTGGGTACTTCTCTGGTTTGCTGGTCTTCCCGCAAACAGTCTAGTGTTGCACAATCGACGGCTAAGGCCGAATATGTTGCTGCAGCTAGCTGTTGCTCTCAGATTTTGTGGATGGTTTCCACTTTGCGGGATTTCGGGTTAGATTATAAGAGTGTTCCACTTTTCTGTGATAACACTAGTGCTATTTGTATTGCAAACAACCCGGTTCAACACTCCAGAACCAAACACATTGATGTGAGATATCATTTTCTCAGAGATCATAATGAGAAGGGTGATATTGAACTTCAATATGTTGATACCCAACACCAGCTAGCCGATATTTTCACAAAACCTCTCGATGCTACTCGTTTTGCCTACTTGCGTGGGGAACTTGGTATTTGTCACCCTTACGACATTTTGTGAGGGGGAGCTGATTTTAATTGTCTTGCATATGCTCATCATGTGTGAAATTGCATTTACATCTGTTGCACTTATATGCCCTATTATAATTCATGAATCATGTCAGCTCAGCTCTATTTAATATATCTAAACCATTATGTGCATGATTTTTTTTCCAAAATCAAATCCGCTCACTGCTTAGTCTTGAATCTAGCATGTTTAGGCAGGACTGCTTTAGCTATCTTTTATCTGCTTGATAGCAAAACACCTTTTCTTTGGATGCTAAACAATGCAACTTGAAAAACTGTATTCATGGATGTTCATCAAGTGTTACACAATTTGATTCACTTAATCAAAATTCCAAAAAAATCCATGATTTACATGCTTCAAAGCAAAAAGATCCATGTGGGTTTGTTTGTCGCACTACTCTATTCTAGACTGCTTACCATTGCACATTGGTCTGAACTGGAATAGTGTAGTGTATGCCAAAATCATTGCTTTAAGCTTCTGATGGCTTTCATGCCTAGGCTTGGCCTGATTGGAAAGCATAAGGTGGATAAACAAATAACCCCTGGCATTATGAAAAGAACAACAAAATTCTTTGATCATCAAGTTTGCTTTCAATGCTCCATTTGAACTGGACTTGTCTGTCTTGAGTAGAAATTGACTAGCTTTGCGCAGTCCCTGCTTTCACTTGTCTAGTTACCTTGATTGAGTGGTGATGCTTTTATTTCAAAATGATAAAATCACATGCTGTCATCATGTTTTTTAGAGAATGTTAAATTGAGCTGAGCACATGATAATTGGTATTAATATTGGTATATTTTTGCTTTATATGTCTTTGCAATTCTGCCCTTTTTGAAGCTATGCATATTTTACATGCTCCTTGATGCTTGCATTGCCAAAGGGGGAGAAATTGTTGAGTTCTCTTCTGCAAAAATTAACTCAGGGGGAGGAAAATTCTTTTTGCCGAAGGGGCTTTTACTCTTTTGAAAAGCGGGAGGAAAATTCTTTTGTCAAGTGACATGATTTGGCTCGTTTCTGAGTTTTATGGTCACTTGTGAGCTAAAAATTTTCAAACTTTCTTGAAATTGAATTTGGTTGTCAATGCACTCATCAAGGGGGAGATTGAGAAACCAAGGGGTGGTTTCGGAGTCTGTGATGAGTGATTGATAGATTTTATCCTCTGTTTCGAAGGGGTCCCTCCGAAGGGGTTCAGACGCTGGTTCTCCGAACGTGTTCGGAGGCTGTTTCACCGAAGGGTTCGGTGGGATTTGGTTGCTGCAGCTGTTGCAGCGGAGTGTGCCTGTCGGAGGGGTCCGACAGTACACGATGATTGGCTGCACTGAAGGTCTCAGTATTTTGGGCGGTACACCGGAGTGTGTACCGAAGGTTGCTTACCCGGAGAGGTCTCCGGAGTACTGGATACACTTGTCTGCTTGTCTGTGGTGCACAGGGGACCTCGGAGGCGACGAACGGTTCGTAGCAAGTTAAACTGGGTCAAGCGGGAGGCTTGATGCCAGGGGAGCACGGAGCTCCATCACGGAGGCTGCGAAGGGGTCGAGGTCGGACCTCGGGTCGAGGTGTGCCAGGAGAAGGCAGTAAGTGCAGAGCGTGGCTCCAGGTGAAGGTACCCCGAGATGAAGTCCTCGGAGGCGAGGCACTTCGAAGGGTACTCCGAATGGAGTGACTTTGGAGTATGGTGGATCAAGTCCTCAGCAGAGGCAAGATGGTCGAGGTGTGCTCTGGAGGGAGACACTCGAAGGTATACCCGACGAAGGTCTCAGAAGTCGAGGTGCATCGAAGGCATGGTCCGGGTGAGGCTCGTCGAGGAATGTGCTCGGGGAGAGACACTGCGACGAAGTGCTCATGGAATGCTTCATGCGGAGGCCTAGGACGAAGGAGGGACTTTGAAGGGTCGTACTCCGAAGGTGGGGCTTCGGAGTGTGGTTGTCTTGAGGTACTTCGGCCATGCATGGTTTCGGTACACGGACTGACGGAGTTCGAGCTGGGAGAAGCTGCGAAGCCGTGGTGGTCCACTTCGAAGGTGTTGGTGCGAAGGCCCAAGGGCTTTGATGGCTTCGGCTCAAAACCGTCACTGTATCGAAGGCTGACTTCGGTGAAGCGAAGGCCGTTAGGCTCAAGGCTTCTCACAGAAGCTACCGCACCCCTCGCGTGCGAAGGGGGGCTTCAGAAGGGTCCAAGACTGTAAAGGCTGACAGTGTCTGCTCTGCAAAAAGCTGACGCTGTCCCCTCTGCAAAGATGATAAAGGAAGCCTCCAAATAAAGCAGACTACCTTTTGTACCCCTCTGTTCTGATGAGACAAAAGCAATGTAAACCCTAGGGGTAAAGTAGTCAATTCACATGGGTGAATAGTGGCTATAAATAGTGGAGGTAGGGTAGGTCACATTTAACACTTTGAGCATTCATTGTATAACTCCTGTGCTAGCCACCACACTCTGTATTCATCCTGTGAGTTCAATTTCTGTGTTCCTTGTTCAAGCATCGAAGTCCTGAGTTTGTGTTGAGTTTCTGCTTGAGCTTGTTTGCATACCTCGCTGCATACTTCGATCTTTTGTGTGTCACTTCAATTGACTTGAGGTAGTGCACCGAAGCCTGTCTGGGCGAAGTGTGTTTAGTGCAAAGTGTGTTTTTCAGTGTGTGTTCGCTCTGTGTAAACTGGAGGCTAGACCTCGCTGCTTACTAGCGAAGCACTGATCGAAGCCCGTCTTTCTTCTCGTATCGAAGCCCTTAGCGAAGTCTGTTTTGTGTGCGTTTTGATCTTCGAAGTACGAAGCCCAGCACCAGTTGCTGTCGCTAAGTATTTGGTCGAAGTCCTCAGAGGGTAGTCCGCTCTTGCGAAGGGTGAAGTGTGAAGCCTGCTCGAAGCACCCTGTGTGCGGAGCCTGCACTGACTTAGCAGAGCTGATTTTTCGGGGTTGGGGGTGAAGCGAAGTCTTCTTGGCTTCGAACTTTTGCTCCTTGCGAAGCCTATTTTCGGAGCTGTAAAATACCTCCGAACCAGTACTTCAAATGTTGTGTTCGAAGCCTGTTACGCAGAAGACAAAATTAAAATTGAAGGCTATTTTTAGTCTGAAATTTTAAAAGCTCCCATTCACCCCCCTCTGGTCGCCATTTCCGGTCGAACAGACGGCGACCAAGCTTCTTGGAGAAGATGATGGTGAAAATGTGCCCCCACACTTGGGCCGGTTCGACGATCCAAAAACATCGCGAGACGTTGACATCGCGTTCTAACAACCCTTAATCAGTGGTAAGGGGAAAACGAAGTCACCAGGCAATTCAATTATATCTCTGAAAATATAACCTAATTAACTGAAATAAATAGTGTTAGATCTAATCAGCCAATTTAGGCCGATTGGGCAGAAAAATAAAGGGTGAGGTCAGACCGGCCAAGTCAAGCCGGTCGGACCGTGCCATATGGCTAATTCTACCGAAAAATAACGAAGGGGTCCGAAGCGTCCCGAAGGGGGGCTTCGGCCTATTGGTCGGTCAGACCGGAGTAGGACTCTTGGTCAGACCGACGCCTATGAAGGTGGTCGCCGAAGGTGGCCTCGGTGTTTTGATATGATGCTGGCTTCGGGCAGTCAGACCAGTGGAGGATGTCCGGTCGGACTGACGGTGGGCCTCGGTCAGACCGAGGGCTCCAGCATTGTGGGGTTCGGTGCGAAGGGTTCTGGAGTACTCCGTGAAGAGCTCTGGTGCGAGGTCTGAGGCTTCAATGCGTAGGACTTCAGTACGACAAAGATCTTTGGTGCAAAGTAAGCCCGAGAAGCTTTCGAATCAGACCGGCCTAGAGGGGAAAAAGGCCGATCGGGTGTCATCGGCCAGACTGGCCTTGATCCACAGGTCGGACCAGCTTGTGCCGGCAAGGCCCAGTTGGATCGACTGTAGTTGGTCTGTCAGACCGGCTGGTGATGCATTGAACACTTTGGTTTGCCGGCGGGTTCTCCGACAGAGGGGGCTTGGTGCAGGTGGTTCTTGGCGACGTAGATGAACACTGTTGCGGGAAAATACTTCATACTTAGGATCTTCAAGATTCTAAAACAAAGACAAATCATAACCTCCAAGTCTAAGACTTGTCTACAGCTGGAGAGATTAAAGTCGGAGGGTTCATCCAGGCTCCGGTCCGAAGAGACCGTCCGAAGGCTTCCCCTCCGCAGTGGAAAACAACCAAAAGGATGGGACATCTACTTTATCTACCTTCTTCGAACATACTTTACCACATTATCCCTATTCGGGGTACCGAAATAGTTTCCACTATGTCGGTTGTAATTGAGGGGTAAAAATGTCTTTTCCTTAGAGTTTTTACCTATAAATACCCCCCTTCTCATCCTGTAATAGGCATCGAATATTAAGATATTCAATAGACAACTTCGAACTACTTCGAGCTATTATCCTATTTGGAGGCTTGAGATAGTCCGCTTTCACAAACAGTTCATTTATTAGTTCTTAACCTTCAAGAACATGTTACCGTAATCTTTTACGCCAATAGTTGGCGCCGTTCGTGGGGAACCTAGTTCTAAAAGCTAGTTCTCTGCCACTGCCTGTATTTCAAGGAGCGCTTGTGGAGGGAGTTTCGGAGTCTTAAGATTCTGCACACCCTTCAGTAAGGGGCTTTGAAGTACAGTTCAAAGGCCTTTCCTCGCCTTCCTCAATTGTTTGAAGCCTCTGGTCTTCGGACCTTAGCTTTGTAAGTCATGCCTCCCAAGCGAAGTCTAGCCACCAATCCTCCCCGAAGGTCCCCTCGGACCCACGGTGCAGGACCTTCAGTCGTTCCCCAAACTCTCGAAGTAGTCATTAGACCTCGAGCACTCAGAGTCCCTCAGGTAGCTCCATCTATACTTCGAACTAATTATGTTGGTTCTCAAGACCCGAAGGACCCCTCCGGAGGATGCAAAGACCTTCCTGAGGATGCGGCTGCTCAGGTAGCGCAGCTTCAGGCAGAAGTAGCAAGATGGAGGCAGGAGGCTGTGGACAGGATTCGCTCTCAAGCCATCCCTCCTACTTCAGAAGTGCATCAAGATGGTGAACGTGATTATTATCCCGAAGCTCCTCAAGTCCAAGAAGATGCCGAGAATGCCTCCTTTGACAACGAATCCCCGCTGCATCCGTACATGTAGAAGGTGCGCTTCGATCCTAGGTTCAGAGCCTCGAAGCTGCACAAGTACTCCGGAGGGTCTGATCCCGAAGAATTTTCTCGTTCTTACGCCCTTGCAATAGAAGCCAATGGAGGGGTCCATAATACAATGGCAAAATGTTTCCCCCTTGCGTTGGAAGGTGTAGCCCTTCGTTGGTTCTGGTCTCTAAAGCCAGGATCAATTAAGTTGTGGGAGCAATTAAAAAGGAAATTTTTGAGTAATTTCTAGGGGACGTTTGTAGCCCCAATGTCTACTGGGAGCCTTTTTCAGGTGAAGCAGCAGGCAGGAGAAACCCTTTGAGAGTACTTAACACTCTTCGCCCACACCAAGTCCTAGATAAAAGGACCGTCTACATCTTCTGTGGTGGATGCGGCACGCGAAGGTGTTTTAAATCCATACCTTCTCATCAAACTTCACCGGAAGCCGATGTCCTCAGTAGCACAACTAATGGCATACTTCGAACAGTATGCGAAGGCAGAAGAAGGCTGCCTCTGAAGAAATATGGTGCCCACGCCATGCCTCCCTCGAGAAGTCAAGCTGGAGCCAAAAACTCCGATTTCTCCGCAAGTCCCCTCTGATAATCGCCCTAATGATCATAGAAGGGGAAAGAGATACTTCTGCTCCAAAGTGCTGAACATTGCCCCCTCCGCTCCGAAAGGGCCTTTCAACTATCAACAAGCTCAAAGTAATAAGGCCAGTACTTCGAAGCCACAAGAAAAACCGGCTGGCCAGGGCTAGGCTCTTTTTTGTTGTGTGCATGGTGAAAACAAAAGCCATGCCACAAAAGACTATAAGTCTATACTGGCTCTCCGGGGTGAGTACCTCGGGAGAAATTCAGGGCGAGGCACTACAGATCGAGCTCCTCCAGCAACACGATTAGAGCCTGTACAAGCTGTAGAGAGGGCTGGTAACCCTGAAGCACCCATGCAGCTTCCGATGGCCAACATTATGCCACCACTGAAGCAAGAGGACCCTCAAGATCATGGCAAGTGGGGGGTCCTACCCATCTCCGGAGGGGGGACCCTTGGTAATATGTCAAAGCGTCAGGGAAGGGATTATGTTCATGAAGTAGGGCATATAGGGACTTCAAACTCGGCTACAAAAATGCCCGAGTGGTCCCATGTACCTATTTCATTTTCAGCCCATGATGCTATAGGCATGAAATTCCCCCATGCTGACCCCCTTGTCGTTTCAGCTGACATAGCAGGAGTCGAAGTCCGAAGGATATTAGTGGATGGGGGAAGCTCCGCTGATATACTCTTCGTCCAAGCCTTCGACCAAATGTGTATTCCTCGAAGGCACTTGCTTCCTGCAGCCCACCCACTCCAAGGCTTTGCAGGTCCTCCTCTTGATGCCCTCGACCAAATAGGCCTCAAGGTTGCCTTCGGAGAGGCCCCCCTGGCTAGTGTTGAGGAAGTCATCTTCGACGTCGTCGATGCCCCATACGCCTACAATGCAATTTTTGGGAGAAATGCTAAACCAATTCAGAGCTTGGCACATCACAATTATCTATGTCTCAAGATGCCCACGCAAGGTGGAGTTCTTACAATTTCAGGAGACCAGGCCACAGCTCGGAGAGCAAAATATGGCCACGGCCCACCTCTGAATCCTCGGCAAGTAAACAGTGTGTAGGAGCACTCGGAGGAAGCTTCGGGGTCCTTAGACCCTTCGAAGAGGCTTTCTCTCAAGCCAAGACCAGAAGGTGATGTAATCACAAATATGATCCTCAAGGAAGGCAAAGAATATCCAATTCAATTTGGTAAGGGGTACCTTCGGAAATATCTACTTCGCTAGAAGTAGTTCGAGAAAATTTAGATATCTTCGCTTGGTCCGACAAAGATATCCCCGGAGTTGACCGAAACATTATTGAGCATAGTTTACTCGTTAACCCTAAGGCTCGACCAATTCACCAGGGGTTCCGCAAATTATCAACCAAAAGAGCATACCTCGCTAAAGCGGATGTAGAAAAATTGCTGAGAGCTGGAATCATTAGGGAGGTAGCCCACACGGAGTGGTTGGTTAACCCCGTCTTCGTCAAGAAAAAGGCTTCAGCAAATGGCACATGTGCATTGATTTCACTTCTTTAAATAAAGCATGCCCCCGAGATCCTTACCCTATGCCCCACATCGATCAACTTGTGGATTCTATGGCCGGCTCCAAACTCTTAAGCTTCCTGGACGCATACTCTAGTTATCATCAAATTTGGCTAAAGCGTGAGGACGAAGACAAGACAAGTTTTATAACTCCTTCCGGAGTATTTTGTTATGTCCGAATGCCTTTTGGCCTGCGGAATGCCGGGGCTACTTTTTCACGTCTTATTGCTAAGGCTCTAGGTCACCAAATAAGCCGAAATGTCGAAGCCTATATGGATGACATTGTAAAGCATCAACATAGTCTAGACCTAGCAGAAACTTTTGAGAGCCTCCGAGCATGTGGAGTTCGCCTCAACCCTGAAAAATGTATATTCGGGGCACAAGAAGGAAAATTGCTAGGGTACTTAGTTTCGAGCAGAGGAATTGAAGCTAGGCTGACGCAGATAAGTGCACTGCAAAGAATGGCTCCACCGGAAAATTTGAAGCAAGTCCAGAAGCTGACAGGACGCCTCGCAGCTCTCAGCAGATTCCTATCTAGATCAGCAGAGCGAAGCCTCCCAATATTCAAAGCCATAAAGGGGTCTGAGAGTTTCAAATAGATGTCGGAGTGCTAGAAAAGCTTTGATGATATTAAAGATTATCTCAGAAATTTATCAACACTTACTGCGCCCCTCCCAAAAGAAACTCTCCTTCTTTATCTTACAGCAACGGGCTCCGCAGTAAGTGCAGTGCTTGTTAGAGAAATGGAGCTAAAGGGAAAAATAGTGCAGAACCCAGTATACTTCATTTTAGAAGCTTTGTCCAAAGCAAAAACATGATACTCAGAGCTCGAGAAATTTGTTTATGCTCTAGTAATGGCCTCGCGGAAGTTAATGCATTACTTCTTAGCACATAATTTAATTGTCCCTACTTCGTATGCCCTTGGTGATATGCTCCAGAGCAAAGACTCCACGGGGAGAATTAGAAAGTGGGCTATCAAGCTAGCCCCCTTCGGTATTTCTTTCACTACAAGAATAGCTATCAAATCCCAAGTCATAGCTGACTTTGTGGCCGAATGGACTCCGTCTGCAATTTGGGCTCCGGAAGAAACCTCCGAAGGGTTGTGGAAAATATTTTCTAACGGAGCCTATCAAGCATCTGGTGCTAATGCCAAAGCAGTAATAATATCACCTTCAGGGCAAAAAGCAATGTATTCTGCAAGGCTCAACTTTAAGTCCAGTAACAACATTACAGAATATGAAGGAATTATTGCTTGGTCTCCAAAAAGCATGAGCACTTAGAGCAACTAGAATTATAATAAAAACAAATTCCCATTTTATTACAGGGCATGTTGACAAAAGCTTCCAAGCTAGGAATCCACATATTGCAAAATACTTAGAAGAAATCCGCAGGACGAAGGCATTGTTTAAAGGAATTTCTATCCGAAGCATCCCTCGAGCAAACAATCAGCTTGCAGATGTCTTAGCAAAGGCTGCAGCCGGAGCATTAGACGTCCCAGAAGGCGTTTTTATGAAGAAATTGTTAAGCCTTCGGTGCATCAACTGCCTTCCGCAGAAGTCCTTTGCATTCCAGTCACTGATTGGCGGACTCCAATTTTGGATATTTTGCAAGACAATACAACTTCGCTAGAAGGTTCGGATTTCCAAAGGCTCCAAGCAATGGTCCGAAATTATGAACTTGTCAACAGAGTACTCTATAAAGCCGGAGTCTATTCTCCTCTACTCTGATGCATCTCACAAACTGAAGGCAAAGATATACTTTAGGAAATTCACGAAGGCCCGTGTGGCAGCCACTTAGCCCCTCGTGCTCTAGCAGGAAAGGCACTTCGCCAAGGGCTTTATTAGCCAACAATTGTAAGAGATGCAGAAACATTGGTTCGAACCTGCCAAGGGTGCCAGTGGATGGGTAGGCGGATCCATCGTCCACTGACACCTATTCATGTTATTGCTCCGGTATGGCCAATGGCATGATGGGGAATGGATCTCATCGACCCTTTTCTAATGGCAAAAGGCAGCTTGAAGTTTGCGGTGGTAGCAATCGAATACTTTTCTAAATGGGTCAAAACTGAACCCTTAACTGCTATCACTTCGAAAAATGTACATAAATTCTTTTGGCATAATATTATTTGCAGGTTCGGAGTGCCTAGGGAGTTGATAGTTGACAATGGCACCAAATTCGAAGCCGAACCTTTTAAAGAATTTTGCGAAGGTTTGGGCATTAAGTTGTGCTTTGCACCTATTCGCCACCCCCAATCCAATGGAGCCATCGAGCGGGCAAATGAAAATATTCTATCTAGTCTAAATCGAAGGATTGTTGGGCTGGCAAAGGGGTTGTGGACTGAAGAGCTTCCAAAGATTTTATGGTCCATTTGGACCACTCAAGCTAGGTCCACAAGATTCACCCCATTCAGATTGTTATTCGAAGACGAAGCCATGACTCCAACGGAACTTAAAGGTGGATCCCTTCATGTAACAGAGCCTGAAGATAATAATGAAAGGAACATTTTGCTATACTTGTCAGAAGAAACAAGGCTTCGAGCCGTCACCAATCTAACGAAGTACCAAGACAAAAGAAGGCATGGTATGACCCGAAGATAAAAGTTAATGAACTTAGACCATGTCATTTGGTACTACGAAGTGTAATTGCTCCGGGGAAGTTAGGAAGCAAATGGGAAGGACCATATATTATCCTACGCTCAGGGCGCCCTGGATCTTTTAAATTAGCTAATTTAGAAGGGGAATAATTAAAGCATTCATGGCATGCAGAGCACCTTAAACGTTATTACGCTTAGGGGCTCCTTGTAATCAATTGTAAAGTACCTTTCTAAAATAAATAAAGATGGAGTTTTGAATTATGCTTACTCTTCAAATATTCCTTACCCCTGGTGGATGCATTAGAGGAACGGAGATGCTTGCAGAGGTAAGTATCTTTCATCAAAACCCAGCAAACGACCTTTGAACCATCGGTTCAAGGATTCAGTAAAAAAGCCAAAGGTAGCCAAAGCCTATGGATTCCAGGCTTCGACTTGATAGCATCCGTAGAAGAGTCTAATGACTATAAAAGAACAGATTTCCGATCCTCCAGGTTTGAAGCATCTATAAAAGAGCTGAAGGTGGCCAAAGCCTACAGATTCCAGGCTTCGGCTTGATAGCATCCGTAGAAGAGTCTAAGGACTATAAAACAACAGATTTCCAATCCTCTGGGTTCGAAGCATCTGTAAAAGAGACGAAGGTGGCCAAAGCCTACAGATTCTAGGCTTCGGCTTGATAGCATGCTTCGGCTTGATAGCATCCATAGAAGAGTCTAAGGATATAAAAGAACATATTTCCGATCCTACGGGTTCGAAGCATCTGTAAAAGAGCCAAAGGTGGCCAAAGCCTACGGATTCTAGGCTTCGGCTTGATAGCATCCGTAGAAGAGTCTAAGGACTATAAAAGAACAGACATCCAATCCTCCAGGTTTGAAGCATCTATAAAAGAGTTGAAGGTGACCAAGTAAGAAGGTTTCAAGGCTTCGGCCAAATGAAACACTTCATAAGTCCTAAGTGACCAATATCGGAGCTCATAAGTATAAACTCAACTCCAAAAATTATGAACATCACAATACGAACGTACAGTTCGAAGAACTCTACGAAAGAGTTAAATTCATGATTACCAAGTAGTATTGTGAAGCATTAGTTTCTTATACCAAACATTGTGTCCGATGGACCTTATTGCATTGCATATGGTCCCCCACCCACAAGGAGGGGCAGGGGGAGTAAGGTACAATGATGCTTCTCAGATAATTTGTATTAATTGGATAATCATGTTACAATCATTGTAATTAGGAAAAAATATTATCTAAACCTAAATAAAAGCGGAGACCCCTCCGACCTCTAGAACTACCCCTAGGACCAGTTCGATCTTCGGAGCCTGGAGTTCTCAAAACTTTTCTTTTAGTCCGAGTGCTTTTCTTCTTTGAAGCTTGCAGCTTTTTCTGTTCTTCTTAAAGTTCAGCCCAGGATAAAAGCTTTTCGGAGCTAGCCTCCATTGGGTCTTCGACTTGGTACTCTGAGTCAGACCAATCTACATACTCTGAAGATGAGGATGCTAATACCTTATCCTCTTCTTTAATATAAGATAGAACTTCGCTACAAACATCAGGTGCTATTTCCCCTTGCTCCCCTCGAGGAACAGAAAATCGCGAGCACCTGTAAGGCCTCAAGCTTTCGAGGATAACCCACTATTGGCGAAGACCTTCATTAAGCTCTAATACTTCGAGCTCAGGATCCGATGTATGAAGCAAAACCTAAAAACAAACATTCAAGCAAAGACTTTTCATTTATAAACTTTTCATGCATTAAAATAAAAGGGCATTACAAGATCTCTTGTACATAATTAAAGCGCCCTAAGAGCTAGACCTTCGGGTCGGTAGGCGGAGCAGTTGGCGGAGTTGGAGCCGGAGGCTTCGTTTGAGCTAGCCTCTGCCGGCGGGCTTCGTCGATCCAAGCCTTGGCCGCAGCTTCGTTATCTACTTTCCAGGTCACCCGAAAGGCTTCCCAAGCCAAAGCCACGCCCAATGATGGTCGCAGCAAGCCTTTATCAGCGAAGCTTGCTGGCGTCGAACCCTTCACTGGAGCGATAGAGACCCCAATGGCTTCGAGGTGCCGAAGGACTCTGATCTCGACTACTTGCCCGGAGATCTCCCCATAGCGGGTACCAGTGCCCTTCATCATTTTGGCTGCCGCCTGGATCATCTTGAGCTTCCGATCAAGAGGTTTGTCAACCGCAGATGAAGAAGACGAACACACCATGCCGAAATACTCTAGAGCACCCCTAAGGGTATCCAGAGTCTGATCAGCTGCTACATTGTGCCTCGCCTCATCCTTCGTCACCTCAGAGGCAACAAAGGAGATCTCTGCTGTCTTTGACAACAGGTAATTCTTCTGGACCAGCACTTGTTTGAGTGAAGATTGAAAATCTACGCGTTCAGCGCTGGAATCCACCTCCGCTTTCCGAAGCCTCTCAATCTCGACCCTTAGCACCATACGCTCCGCTTGAATTTCTTCTATCGAAGAATTGAGTTTAGCGTAGGTCTGCTGCCCTGCCCGGAGTGCTTCCTCCGTTATGTCTTTGGCCCTTCGCTCCTCAAGGAGCTCTTCCTCCAACTGCAGAGTTTTATCTTCGGAGCCCTTGAGGATGTTCTGAAGCATTGTAACCTTCCGTTTGAGCTGATTGGTTTCAAGCTCATTGGAAGTCGCTACTGCTCTAGCAAGGACAAATTGCTGCAAAAAACAATGTGAGTACGATGTAATTTCCATTAAATAAATATGCTTGTTATTTGCTGCATACCTAGAGGGTATCCCTTTCGAGGGCCAAGTCGAGCTCTAGCCCACTGGCCTCGCTCAAAGCGGAGACCAGCTCGGAGCTCCTAACCTCTTGGCTCTTGTCCGCCAAAGGTTCCAAAAGAGCTCAGAGCCCTGTCCGCTGCTCCAGGAATAGAGCCAATAGCGGGAGCCAGGACAAGGCTCGTTGATCGTCCTTAGCGGGGTCTTCTTCCGAAACGCCTACCGAAGGATCATTTGACGAAGGTGTTGTTGTCAAAGAAGGGAGAGTCCCAAGACAAGTCTTGCCCTTACCTCTCCCTGGTACAAAAGTTGGAGCTGCAACTTCAGCCAGAGTAGATCCTCCTTCGAGAGTCGTTCCTTCAGGTGGAGCCACCTCACCCGAAGCAACTCCAATCGTCGGAGCTATCACCTCGACCGGAGCCTCATCTCCGAGAGGAGCCAAAGCTCCATAATTGGTTGGAGCCATGCTACTCCTCGAAGCATCTGCAAAATTCAAGGTATTCATTAACTATTCAGTGAAATATTATTGATGTAGTGAAGTTATTTCAGGAATTTCGAGGGAAAAAGTTCGGAGGCATACCTCCGTCTAGACTTTGAGGAAGGATTTCGGGGTCCCCCAGAAATTCGTACATCTTGAGGTACTCATCGAGTTCCTCCCCTGAAGTTTGTGCTGGAGTAGCAGACATCGAAGCCCTGGCCTCCGTCGCTACTACTCCGATCACAGACGAGCTAGGAATTTCTAGCTCAGGCTCTGGCTTGACTCTGGAAGGTTCGGGGTGAATTACCACCACCGCTTCTGCAGTTTCCTGAGGGGGGTCCTTGGTTGGGACTTGAGACTCTCCTTCATCGCCATGCAGCAGGTAGTCTTCCAATTATTTCCCCATGCAAACATCCGAATCTATTTCTTCAGAATCCTCCGAAGAGGAGCTCCGAACATCGAGCGAAGCTGGAGAAGATGGAGGCAAAGGGAGTTTGGCTATCTTCTTTCCCTTCTTCATGGGAGTCTTCACAGCCTTCTTGGAGGTCCTAGCGGTGGCTTTTCTCTTCCGAGAGAACGCTCCCGTTGAGTCGAAGTCTGGTAGAGGTGGAGCCTCCATCCCGAGAGCACTCCACACTTAGTTGGAGAATTCCCATCTCCCAACTAGGTCCCCTCTCTTTTTCTTTTCCACTATAGTAGGGGTCCGAGCACCCTTTCTGTAGCCCTAGCTATCTACTCCGGAGCTAATGCCAATGGAGCCACTGAAAAAAGATAACAATCTATTGAGGATATTATTTGTTCTCTAATCAATGTTAATGCAGAAGATGTGAAGGCTTACCTAGGCTTAGAAGCTCTCCTTCCGAAGCACATTGGAATACAATCGGCCAATCGGCTCCGAGAGGAGGAATACGGAGGGAAATGAACTCTTCGGCCAAGTCCCACATGCTCATGCGCTTGGCCACCGAAGATAGTAACTCGAGCCATGTTGATAGCAGGCTTGGGTCCGGAGACACCTCTGCTTCCCTACGGTACCAAATCTCTTATAGGGGCCCTATGTAACACCCAGATTTAATAAAATCGGGACTTTATTGAAATTCTATAGAAAATCAATAAATATAAGATGTTCATCACACGACTGCATACCATATGCCAATCATAGATGGTTCATAGACCATATTATTACAAAAGAGTTAAATAAAAGAGAAAATAGGAAAATAAATCCTTTAGATGAACGCCTTCTTCCAGTCTCGCGCATTGACTGGGTCACTACTCTAGAACGTCCTCCTCCTCATAGTACGCTACCTCTAGTGTGGTGAGTCTATGGGGGGTGAGTACAATCATACTCAGCAAGCCACCGAAATGCAAATATAATGCAAGATAGTAACATAGAAGGTAGTGGCTCATGTTTGCGGAAAAGTACATTTGTAGAGCAATTAATGAAGTCAGGTTATTAGTACAGGATGTGAACATGTGTAATGCATCATCTTCTAACTCGAGGGGTACAGTCAGCCCACCCTCGCTCAACAGTCCTTACATGCCATGATCACACAATCATTCATACAAAAGTAAACTAACTGCGCTAAACATTGCCCAACCCGCCCTTGACCGTGGGCACAACTTTTCGAAAAGATTATAATCTAATCAGAGGTGTACTACTGTACCCACAAGGCACTCATTCCCGCACACCAAAGTGTGTCATGATGACACCACGTCACCCCGAAGGAACTCATGCCAAAACCTTTAGCATGGAACACACCAATTCGATAACACCCTCTTATAGGTTTCATACGGTGCCACGACGCGTCGGGCCAACACCGTATCCCCCTCTTGAGCCTCATTGGTACAAGCCGCCCACAGGTGTAACTTGCCCCCTCCACTATGGTCCTTCAAGTTGGAACGATCCATACCTCGAGTTAGGACTTACCCACTAGACTTGTGGTTAGTACGAGTTTGTTTTGCAACAGATCCCGTAGACTGGACCTTATAGTGCCCCGGGTGCGACCAACCAATGCCCTAGCTTGCACCCAGAACCCACCATACTTATAACATAACCAAACTCCAACAGAATTCTAGAGACGAGAAATAACGGAGAAATCATATAATGGAATCCAACTATCTACGACTCGTTCTTTTATCCTATAGCAATTGTGTCGATACATTGGACACTAGCTAATATAATATTTAAAAGTGACAAGGAGTTTAGGCTCAATAAGCATGGCTTGGGTTTGCATAACAAGGATGGGAATCTAATAAATATATCGTAGGGCTTGTGATTAAACTAATGCAATATTAACCCTATGAGTTATAGCGGTAATTATGAAAAATGGGCTCAATGATGATCAACTTGGGGTTTGTGAATTGCCTTGATCAGGAAACGACGAAGGTGGAACCTCGGGATAGAACTTTAGATCCTCGACTGCATCGTAGTCTTCCCGATACGAAAAACAAACATAACATTCAATATAAACAATCCAAAATCACAAATACAAACATATTGGTTTTAGTTGGATTAAACAAGTGAAATAAAGTTCTTAACCTACTGAAATTATTATCTAAATTTTTGGGATAAATTTTTATGGAGTTAGGGATTTTTCTAAAAGAAATTGTGAATTTTCCCTAAAGGGTTTTTAAATCCCTTATTAATTAAAATAAAATGCTCAAAATAAACCTACTGTTTTTATTGCATAAATGTGTGGAGAATAAAAATACAAAAATTTCAGAATTGGAATGGAAAAATTTGGAGCTAAATTGAGCAAGTTATGAATTTTCAAAATTTACACTATTTTCTGAATTTTTATTCAAATAGAAAACAGGCTTGGGTCCACGGTGAGCCAGGCCCACCATGGACCCACGCACTGTGTGTGGACCGGGCCAATCTGGACCGCCAGATCTAGATCGGGCAGCAGAGAGTGAGGCGGGGCGTTTAAGTGGCGATCAACGGCTGATAACACCCGATACCGCTTCGGCGAGATCTGGGGGCTCAGTTTAAATCCCGTGGGGATTTAATCCTTGCCACTCAGATGCGATTGCACAGCTGAGGGCTTGTCCGGCACACGTGCGGCACGGGGGAGACCGAAGTCTTTGTCCCCGACTCCGGCGGCGCGACGGCGAGCGATCCCGATGACGGCGACGGCGACAACTCATCAGCCTCGCTAAAGGAAGAAATGGTATCAGGGGGCAAGGGGAAAACATAGGTACCAGTGATGGCGACGGTGATGGGCTGACGACAATCGGCGATGAGGGGAGGCGGTGGAGGTCCTTGGGTTCGATGACGACGTGGGTTCCAGCGGCGATCCGGCACAACGGAGGTGAGGCTGAGGACGGGTGGATGATGGCAGTCCCGGAGAGGTTGGCGACGAGGGAGGCGGGGTCCTGTGGCACTGATGAGGGGCTGCCGGAGCTAAAACAGAGGGGAGGGAAAAAATGGGTGGCGGCGTTCTGGAATGCTATGGATAAGGCGATTTCAGACGACCTGGGCTGTGGTGGAGGTCGGGGTTAAATAGGAGCGGTCGCCGACGTCCAAACGGAAGAAAACTGAAGTTTTCATTTTTTTCCTCTCCGGCGAACTTTCCTTGAGATCAGATTCTTTCCATACATGGTGAAAACGCGTGGCTACCGGTGGAAGGAGATCCCCGGTGATCGGGGATCATGTCCCTGGGCTCAATTTCTCGGTTGGTGGCGGCTGGCAGCGAATTTGGAAAGGGCACCGGAGATGGAAAGGGGAGGGATCCCTTTCCATTGAAGAAGATGGTCCTGATAGGTGGGGGCACCTATCAGTGAGTGCTGGCGAAGCCGAGTGCGCCGCCAGGCGGGCCAGGGTGGTCAGTGGTCGAGGCGGGTCGCGAGTGGCTGACGGGTGGGTCCAGCGCGGGTGTGGGCGGGAGAGAGAGGAGGGGGACGACGTCGACAAGGGGGTCCCACTTGGCAGCGACATGGGCATTGGACTGGGCTAGGCTTAAGGAGGATTCATGGTTGCGGCCCAATATCATTTAAAATAATTCTAGAAAATGTTTTATTTGTTTACAGCTTGAAGCACACTTGCTAAAATTTTTTAAAAATTCTCAAAAATACTTCCTGGCTTGTAGATCCTACCATAATTTTCCTGACTTTAAATTTGAGGTATTTTCCCTGTTTTTCTTTATTTGGGTTCTTTTATCCTTTTCTCATAATTAAAATAATCCTTTTCATTACAGAAATTTTATTTCCCTCATTTTTTTTTACTTTTCAATCTGGGATGTTACACCCTGCCAGGTCGGAGTCTTCACCGACTTCAGCATAAAACCACCGGAGTATCCAATCGGAGTACCACTAGTCATTGATTGCCTTCACTGGAAAATTCTTCAAATGCTCCTTTCGGAGCTGGAAGATGATGCTCCCGAAAGCCACTAGCACCTTGGAGTCTCTGGGCCCATCTTGTGGCTTCAGTTGGCACGATGCTTCGTGAGTAGCTGTGAAGACCTCGGACTTCCCTTTGCATCCTTCAGCTCGAAGACGGCCAATCTTGCAATGGCGTTCGGAGACAATTGCGGTAAGGTAATATGGAACATGTCCAATACCTCGGCCAAAAAGTTTATTGCAGGAAGTCCTAGCCCCGCTTCAAAGAAGGCTTCGAAGACCACCACTTATCCGCTCCTCGGCGCTGGCGTCACCTTTGTTCCAGGAACTCGAGTCCTCATTCCCATCCCTAGCTTCACATTCACCGCCTCCTCAATAGATTCCATTGTACATGCTGATTGCCCGAGGAGAAAGCTTTGCTTTAGTGGCTTCTTGGATGGCGGGTGGAGTTCTCACGGATTTTTGGGCCAAGAACCCCCCGGGACCCTAGCCATTGCCACTACCATCGATGCAGCCCACGCTTGCCTCTGTGCCAGAGTCCCCGTTGCCGTCGACACCTTTGCGCTGGTCCTCGCCATCGGATGTGTGCTCAAAAGTGTTGGAGAGAGTTTGAAGGTGAAAATGTGGAGGCTTAGAACCAGAGCTCTATAAAATTTCCATCACGGTTCGAGTCCTCCTTTTATAACCCCTCTGCTTTTGATTAGCATGGTTCGTATATGCGTTCGCACTTGCATATTCAACTTCTGCCACTGACAGGTGGGACCAGAAGGTAAAAAGGTGTGAACCCACAGTTAAATTTGTGTCCGTTACTTTCTCAAAAAAGCCTAATGGCTACTTGAGGGGTAACGGCTCAAATTTAGCGGATCCTTGCGATGCTCCGCGTTCACAACGGTCTGTCTTCTTGCGAAGTTGTCACATGGAGATTCAAGTTTGAAGCTTGAATTCGATACACCTCCGATGTTTAAGATACTTCGAATGGTTATAATACCTTGAATTTTTTCTAAGTCCCTGAGCTTGCGTGTACTGCTCTCCTTGCTATACAGGTTATTCGGAGAAGCATATTCGAGGGGCTACTGTTGGGGGAAAATACTTCATCCTTAGGATCTTCAAGATTCTAAGACAAAGACAAATCATAACCTCCAAGTCTAAGACTTGTCTACAGCTGGAGAGATTAAAGCCGGATGGTTCGTCCAGGCTCCAGTCCGAAGAGACCCTCCGAAGGCTTCCCCTCTGCAGTGGAAAATAACCAGAAGGATGGGACGTCTACTTTATCCACCTCCTTCGAACATACTTTAACATATTAACCCTATTCGGGGTACCAAAATAGTTTCCACTATGTCGGTTGTAATTGAGGGGTAAAAAGGTCTTTTTCTTAGAGTTTTTACCTATAAATACCCCCCTTCTCATCCTGTAATAGGCATCAAATATTCAGATATTCAATACACAACTTCGAACTACTTCGAGCTTTTATCCTATTCAGAGGCTTGAGATAGTTCGCTTTCACAAACACTTCGTTTGTTTGTTCTTAACCTTCAAGAACTTGTTAGTGTAATCTTTTACGCCAACAAATACCTTGACTCCTTCAAAAACACAATAAACCAGTGGCAGTTCGTCCTAGGGATCGAATCACCGGTAAAAACCAATAAAAATGATAAAAACCCGCACGAGGGAGAAATGAAAGGTTTTCGGATCAAACCCACAAAGAACTCACTATAGCATGGTGAAGCACGGACAATTTGCTGATCAAATTGATAAAGATCTATTGCTAGGAGTAAAGTAATGCTAGGGCAAAAGGTAGATTGAAAAGTAAAGGTATGATTCAAAACTAGGGTTTTGAGTTGATATGTGGAGATACCCTTTGAATCGGCCGCACCCTTTTATTTATAGGGGCTGGTCTCATGTTCCCCGACTCCTAAACTGAGTAGGATTCGACCAAAAGTGGTTAGGATTTGTTTATAGGTAAAATAGCTCGGAATCAAACTCTATCTCTAATTCTAGACTTGGGCCGATCTAACCGGACCCATTGGGCCTGTCTGACCGGGCCTACATGGCCAGTTGGACTAGCCTGTGCCAGGGAAGGCATATTTTCGGCCTAAATTACCAAAACTTGATATTTGGTAATTTTGACCATTAATGTTAAATTTGGGTGTCAACACATGCCCCCTGCCTTTTAGAAAACTTAGTGAGCTAAAAGCACAGTGAGCCACGAGTGGTATTCCCCATACTCTTTATTTGTTCACCTACCATAAATCGTCCATCTCTTGACTTGGAATTTGTGAACTCCTGAGGATGATTTGCATAACTCAATATAAATTCACGAACTAGGGGACTAAGTGTCAAATTTCTCTATCAACTCGACCTTCAGTACTCTTATTAGTTTTGCCCCCTAGTCCTTGTGGGATCTATTATTTACTCAACAAGGCTAGAAGCTAGCTCCACCAAACTGACAAAGGTAGAATTAGCTTTCCTCCTCTTTTGTCACAAGTTTTCTTTCTTTACTTTTTTTATTTTCTCTTTTTTTGGTGCATCTTTTTTTCTTCTTTTTTTTGAGCACCTTTCTGTTTTTTTCCTTTTTTTCTCCTTTTTTTAAAGAACAGCAAAGGACAATGTGACTCTTAGTATAGGACTCCTGAACATTGTACGTTCCAAAACAGAAAGCAAACGACCGAATATGAAGATGACTCTAAAAGGAAAAATAAAGATCTGGTTGTAAGCTTTCCAAAATATATCAAAACTCTCCAATCCGAGTAGGCAGGTGTGAGATATGACAGTATTAGTAACACCTGCACAGCCTACTCGAATTATTCTCGAATTCCAACAAACAAACCGACTCCAATTTGATTTGAACTCAAAAACTAAGGGATAAAAATACCCTAAACAATTGATAAACAGACAAACATGGTAGTAAAAACGTGACAAGAACTCAAAACTCTAAACGAACTAAACACTAAGACCAGCAACTTCACAAGATGATGCAACCAAAAACTCAAAAAGCCGATACCAAGCAGAAGTAGTAAAAGACTCAAAGAGGCTTGGTTCTCGGGTAAACTATTTTTTTGTGTGGCTTTTTCTGGACTGTAGGAAAAAATGAAATAAAAACTCACCGAGCAACGAAAGCTCTAATACCATTTGATGGAGACTCGGGTGGCCCGATCTTTCGATGAGTTGATAGAGATAAGGTAACTTTGATTGGATGGAGATGACGTTGACGACCCGACTACAACCGTACGAGATGTTCGTGTTGCGCCTTAGCGATCGATACACCAACTCCAAGGGTTGTTGATCTTATCGGTGATCAACCTTGTTCCTACAAGCAATCGAAGAACGAGCAAGAACAAGATAAAGGAGCAACTAGTATTGCTGGATGTGAAAGACGCACAGGGATAGTTGGGGTTCTAAAACATGAAACCGGTGATCTAACCGATCATGGGTTTACACGGACAAGTAGCATTGGCTAAACTTTTATCTAATCAAAACCCGAATTACAACAGAAGTCTCTATGGTTATTTATAGCCCTAGGGATGTTCCCAAAGTTTGGAAACTTATTAAATATGGAAACTACTAATTATTTCCTAAACAGATTGACAAAAAAAAAGAAACATGCATTGATTTTGTGATTGTGATCTCCTCCAATGGAATCTGGATATGTAGTTGGATCCATTGGAAAGAGGACATCTCAATCTTTCCAAAAAGTCCATAATCATCCAAATCGGAGCTACCATGTAAAAGTTGTGCACGTTTGAATTTGTTGTTGTCCATGCAGTCCGAATCCGTGTTGAAATTGTGTAGAAGTTAATCTCCACTTTCTCTTGGCACATAAATAACGTCCCAAAATTATATATTATTTTTTCATGGCCATGACTTGGTCCCCAATCAACTTCCATGATGTTCCATGCTCTTGATGTGCTCTTAACGTGTCGCTTGATCCATGAAAGAATTTCTGTAATTGAAAACAAAGCCAGCTCATTGTGTAGCATCCTTAGCTCAAATATATAAAATGTAAATCTAATATAGAATGAATGAACCTTGGGTTGTTTATTGTAAAGTATAAGCATGGTTATATCTGAGCTAGTGATGTCCTCATCATGATCTCTTGAGGTGAACGTCGAAATAGTACGGTCGCTATTTCTCGGTGTATTGGCTAGGTCTAAGGCTACATCTGATTGATCTCTTAGATTGATGTGATATAGGTGTGATAGTTTGAGGCTTCATCGGTTAAGTCCGACATTTCTTGCTCTTGTATCTTTTTCATGTTGTATACCGTTCATCTAAATAAAACATGTCTGATACTTTGATATATTATTAAGATCATTGTGATTAGCTACTATCTCGGTTCAGTCTAATCTAATTATTGTGATGATTTTCATGATATAGACATGTTATGTGGCATGTTTTATTTATTTCTGTCAGAGTACAAGCTGACAGGTTATCTTCAATTACATGTCACATCTTGTTCATCATCGGAAAAGCGCTCATTGGCCTATATGTGTAAACTGCTAATCTCATCGATCGATGGCACACTCGCCCGATTGCTTCATCCATGGTCATCGGCCCTATGGCCGATCGGCATGATATTCCATGATTATTCCATCCTCACTTCATCATCGGTTCGATAACCGATAGGCTATGCTATTGATAATATTTTCCTATTTCCTTATCAGTTAGAGGGTCAGACTGATTGGCACACCTTGAACCCCTTTTTCTAAGAACGTAGGACCTGCACTAGAGTTAAGCATATCTCCCAGGCCACGCATGTGTCAAAGTGTGACAAAACAACGCACCAACACGCTTTGTAAGATGTGCGTCAGTGCCGTTCTCAACGGCTGGCCCTAGGCCGAGAGGACAGGAGGCCCCACAAGTCACATATGGTGTCGCAAGGAACGTGCTATCAGACATCGTGCCACCTAGGGGGACACCTGATGGTATTACTCAGGGATACCATAGGACCGTGAACTTGGGAGCGCAACCTTATGGTGATGAGGGGCAATATAGATACAACACTGCCCGGTCAGAGCAATGTCAGCAGGCCCATATGCTTGAATGGTACCCAACACTAGGGTAGCAAGAATATGACTGGGTGAATCAGATCATAGAAGTTATCAAAGATCAATTTGGGCTAAAGCTATAGAACAGACGTACATGTATCAGTGACCATACCCAGAATGGTTCGACCAAGTAACGCTACTAGGCCAATACAAGATACCCGACTTCACCAAGTTCTCAGGACAAGACTCGGTCTCCATGATTGAGCACATCGGTCGTTTCCTCGCCCAATGTGGGAAGGCATTGGCCGACGAAGCGCTAAGGGTCC
Source organism: Zizania palustris (assembly GCA_019279435.1). Taxonomy (NCBI): domain Eukaryota; kingdom Viridiplantae; phylum Streptophyta; class Magnoliopsida; order Poales; family Poaceae; genus Zizania; species Zizania palustris. The sequence continues at coordinate 75,595,775 of JAAALK010000287.1, read as the reverse complement.
GGTTTTTCCCGCTATCCCTATTAGGATCGACCTTCACGTGGTTTTCCGCACTCACCGAATTGATGACAGTGAAGCAAAGAATGGATGAGTCGATACAAGATTACATCTAGAGGTTCCGAGACGTACGGAGCAGATGCTATAGTTTGAGCCTTAGTGATACCCAGTTGGTGGAGTTGGCGTTTCAGGGTCTCCTAAACCCGATTAAGGAGAGAATTTTATCACATGAGTTCGAGAGCCTCTCCCAACTAGTGCAAAGGGTATCGACACATGAGAGCCAATTCTAAGAAGCCAAAAGAGACAGGTATCAGAAGAAGGTGGCATACACTCAAGTGTACCGTTCGGACTAAGACGAGAGCAGTGACTCAGATGTAGAAGTAGGTATGGCCGAATGGTATAGAAACAAGAAGTAAGTCTCATGCCCCTAGGTGAAACCGGTGGATAAAGAGAAGTAGATCTGTTGAACTGAAGTTGATTAATGAGAAGTAGATCCACTTGTCACCTGGTCACGTGTTACCGCCTATCGATGAACTGAAGAAGAGGAAATACTGCAAGTGGCACAATTCCCCATCGCATCATACTAATGAGTGCAAAGTGTTAAGGCAGTAGATCTAATCGGCCGTGGAGCAAGGCCAAATCAAGTTCGATGATTGAAAGGAGCCGATGAATTTCCCAATCAACATGGTGCACACGTACCACACTGATGATCGGCATGCAAACAGGAATAGATGGGCCGACAGTAGTGTCGCTTCTTCGGATCTCATCAGAAAATACCAGAGGAAGTCGAAGGAGAGGATGGACAGCGAAGACAAACATGTCTACTCATGTTTCAATCCCCATTGGAATTGTGAGTTCTTCAGGCTTTGCTGGAACGAAGGGTTGTGTCTACCGTCAATGGACGACTGCCCAGGATGTGACGCCAAGGATACGACACTAAACAGTCATCATAAATATAAGCTCAAACCAAGGCAACATGATCGAGAAGTCGTTTACCAAACATTGTCACCACGAGGGTATCAACGATCAAAAGGCTCAGCCCCGTCAATTCTAAGGAAATCGACCAACCAACCAATGGCAGCGCTGCGCCAGAAAAGCCGCGATGGTGCCCCAGCGGTATTTTCATGAGGAGTCAGAAGAGAAGGGTCCAACGTCTATGGCAAAGAGAATTGAAGACATAGGGGTGCGATGAAGAAATGGATCGGCCTCGAAGGATCAAGAGTGAATGGTGACCGAAAGATAAGGTCGATCACAAGGATAAGAAAGATGCGGGCGTAAACATGGTCTTCCTCCCCGCCGAATATCAGGCCATCGTAGAAGATGACACATAATAGGTTGATACGATGGCTCAATTAGTGTTGGCTCCACAGCTAGCAGTTTTTTATAAACCAGAAGACCTTGAGCATCGGCACCTAAGACCTCTCTATATCAAAGAACTGGTTAATGGGAAGCCGATGTCCAAGATGATGATAGACAGAGAGGCGGCTATCAACTTGATGCTTTATGCCACCTTTCGCAAGCTTGGGAAAATGCCAAAGGACCTCATTAGAACTAATATGGTATTAAGGGACTTCAGCGGCAACTCGTCAGACATGATGGGAGTGTAAAATGTAGAACTGACAGTTGGGGGCAAGACGACACTGACTACATTTTTCGTTATAGAAGGAAAAGGATCTTATAGTCTATTGTTGGGGCATGATTGAATACATGCAAATTGTTGCATCCCCTCGACAATGCACGAGAGCCTAGTGCAGTGGGTCGGCAATCAAGTGGAGATAGTTCCGCTGATAGATTGGTTAATATAGTCACAACTGATTTATCAGTATGGGAGGCAGAAGGAGTCGTCTATCTGTCAAGAAAGGCTTAGGATGGAAACTTTCTTGAAGTATCAGATAATGGTATCAACCCGATCAACAAGGAGCTTCTCAAGCTCGTCCTATAAAGACGACACCAAAGAACGAAGGGTGGACTTGTTCAAGAATTTGCCGCAACCGATGAAAATGCAAACATTGAACATCAGCGACAAAACAAGGCTAACCTTCGTAAGTACCTAGGTCCCCGATGAGACAAATGGATTGAAGGCAACTACGTCGGAGATATGGGAAGAGGCCAAATGATAAGTACTTAAGGAAATATTGAGCAATCGTTTGGACAAAGCAAAAAGATCTACACGCAGAAACAACCGATACTAATGGTATCACCTTCAAAAAGCCAATGCAGAAGCATCGCCCTTAGACTCAAAACGCATGCAAGCTCAACATCAAATCAAAGGGATCTATGATGTTATATTACAAAAGGGAAAAATGTTTCATTACAAAGATCGTCGAGTTTACACCAGGTCAAAGGAGTGCTTGGCTGATGGCTTCGATCGCCCACAGCCGAATTGTGTCAATGCTTTGAAGAATGGCCTGTTCCTTGGCATTCGAACTAGGAACATCTTGGATAAGATGATGGAGACGCTACGCGTGATGAACAACATGGGTAATCCCGTGCTTTTGGGCCTAACATGAGCCAGGAGAGAAGACAGAACAATCTCTTTCTCGGCGATCTCCGACCGGACTTTATCCAGCTCCGACACCAAATCAGCGTCCACCGTCCGCAACCGGTCAAGTTTCTGTGATGTGGACGATGAATCTCCCTCAACGCGATCCAAGAGAACACCTTTGGTCATCACCACCACTCTATCAGTATTCATTGCCTCCAATAGCAACAGCTAGCTAACTAGATCAGCTATCTACTGCATGGCCCACTGCACCCTTTTCTGGTGAAATTCTAGGAAGGCGGCAAGCGTGAGAGCATTGGCCAACTCCGAAGTGAGGGAAGTTGAGATATCATCGAAATGAGTCCTTATCAGATTTGAGTTATTGATCAACACCTCGATCGAATCTGTCAGCTGACGCAACAAATGCATTAAAACTTCCCTCACTTCCGAAGTCAGTGGAATGGTAGCCAATGAAGCAGCACTGGCAACCTCATCGGCATCAATATACGAGCTGATGTCGAAGGAGAAATGATGGGTGAAAGACTAAGAAAACAAGAGGAAGGTTAGTCGAATAGAAAGAGAGGCATGCCAGAGTCGAAACAAGGGGCCTCACATCTGGTGACCGGATTGGAATAGTCGGCTGCGGAAAATCGGTAACAATGGGAGCCAAATCGACACCCTTCGTCATAACAACCCGGGGAGAAGGTGGGTGCTCCTCATCATTATTATCCTATTCGAGCATCGGTTACATACAAAGGTTGTCATTAGACACGACGAAGATAGTAAAAGATAACCAAAAATGAATAAGTAAAGATACCCGGCGAGCGGCGTCAGCACCGATAGTCGATGCCTCAGGAGCAGTAGTAGCAAGATGAAGGTGAGCCGCACAAGGATACCTATCAGGGACTAGTCAGTCTGACCGTAGCAACAGAGCCAGTCGGACAACCCTCAGTATCCCAGTTTGACCGACCTACTATGGTCGGTCCGACCGACCTTTTGTAGGCGCCTAACACCAGTCAGTCCAACCAACCTTTTGTAGGCGCCTAACACCAGTCAGTCCGACCGGCCCACTATGGATGGCTTGACCGGCAACACGCAGGAACAAATTTCAGCCAAGCGCAAAATTGCCGAGGCCAATTCGGGCAATTTCCGTTCGGCCAAAAATTCTAGGAGCAACTTTGTGCCACCCAGCGCCAAGCCACGGCCTTCATGGGCACCCCTAGGTATGACCAAGGCCCAGAAGAGGTGGCTACAACGTCTTTGAGCCTAAGAAATGCATGAGAAGAAGGCCGAGATTGAGCGAGACACCGTTTTCGGGGAGATCCATCCCTGACCAATGATGAAGAAGGTTTGGAATCCGAAGACGGTTGCCGTAAACAACCCGGCTCCTACTCCCAGCGATGAGGAGGATGATTTGATGGACGACGACTACACGCCCATCTTCGAGGGGCCTCCTCCTCAAGTGATGGATATAAACGTCATCATGCTGCCTGCTGAGTTTGCTCTTCCATAGGATGAGGCCGAGGTCACTCGGTTGAGCCCCGGCCCACAGGAGGCCATTTTCGAGAAGACCAAGGATACAACTTGTCACTTGAAGCCTCTCTATGTCAAGGGGCACATCGATGGGAAGCTGATCTCGATGATGCTTATAGATGGAGGTGCCACCGTCAACCTGATGTTGTACTCTCTGTTGAAGAAGCTTGGCAAGAATGAAGATGACCTGATGAGGACCAACTTGACGCTCAATGGCTTCAATGGTGAGAGCTCCGAGGCCAAGGGCGTACATTCTTTGGAGCTAATGGTGGGCAACAAGACGTTGCCGATGGCGTTCTTCATCATCGATGTGCAAGGTAACTACAGTGTGCTACTTGGGCGTGATTGGATTCACACAACTTGTTGTATTTCGTCTACTTTGCACTAGTGCCTGATTCAGTGGGATGGCGATGATGTGGAGATCATACCAGCTGACACTTCGGCCTAGGTTTCTTTGGCCGGTGCATCTATTCACACCATTCATGATAAGGTAGAATGCTTGTCAGGTAGATATCTCTCAGACTACGACTTTGTTAGCGTGTCTGAGGGACATTTTTTTCCAGTGTCTGTGAAGCCGACTGGTGTAGCTCGGCTATCTTTAAACTAGTAGTCATGTCTAGTAAGAATAATCTTGATTGGCTAAAGTCTCATGTGGAGAAATATCGGTATTCTAAAGACAGTATTGCTGAAGCCATTGAAGATTTTAGCAAAGTAGAAAAGTTAGGTCAAGGTTTTGCGTCGACCGATCCTCTAGAAGAGATTGATATAGGCGATGGTAGCATTCCAAGGCTGACTTTTGTAAACAAAAATTTGCAAGCAGATGAAAAGGCCAAAGTAATAAAGTTACTTCGGTCGTATGCCGATTATTTTGCATAGGAGTATAGTGAAATGCCTGGACTAAGCCGTGAGCTCATGGAGCATCAACTACCTATTAAACCCGGGTTTAGTCCTTATAAACAACCCCCTCGTCACTTTAATTCAGTCATGTATGACCGAGTTAAAGAGGAGATAGAACGATTACTCAAGGCCGAGTTTATTAGGCCATGCAGGTATGCTGAATGGGTTGCTAACATTGTTCCTGTAGAGAAGAAAGGGAGTGGCAAGATTGGCGTGTGTATCGATTTCAGGGATTTGAACAAGGCCACTCCGAAGGACAAGTACTCCATGCCGATAGCCGACATGTTGATCAATGATGCTTCAGGACATAAGGTACTAAGTTTTTTTTATGGCAACACTGGTTATAATTTTAAAAAAGGTAACACCCCAAATTTTAAAAAGGTAAAATTTAAATCGAGAAAATGAATTTTCCAGAAAAGAATTATTTTTGATTTTCTATAAACTGAAAATGTCCAAGTAAATAGAAATCTAGAGAAATAATTTAAATCTTGACTTGAGAAAATTATATTATGTTCTTAAGACCAAGATACAATTTTGAGAATTTTTACAAATTTTTATAGTCTTTGCTACTGGCTCATAATTTATAAAGCAATTTATATAATTATTTTTATTCGAAAATAAATTTAAACAACATTGGGCTGCCACCTCCTTTTCTCACTCAACCGGCCAGCCCACCCCATTTGCCTCTACACCCCCTAACTAACAAGTGAAACCCACCTATCGGCGCCCTCTGCCTCGCGCCCGAGCCCCTGGCCCACCTGTCAGCCTCCTCCCCTCTTAGCGCGTCCGCCCTGGCCCACCTGTCGGTGCTGACTGTTGACCCTCGTGCCTACGCCCGTCACTGACTGGTGGACCTGCCTTGTCAGCTTCGTCTTCCTCAAACCATCGCCCCCTCCCTCCCTGACCCTGCTTCGACCACTTCGGCAAGAGGCCCCGAAGCTACTACCTCAACATCGGTCATCTTTGACCACTCATCGGCACAAGTTGAGGGGGAGACTGCATTCCGCCGCGAGGCTCCTCATCACATCCAAAGGATGCACTCTCCTGAGCAGATCATTGGTGAGCTTGATCAAAGGGTAACATGTTCTCATGCTCATTTCGTTGATTCTACTTTTGTTGCTTCTTTCGAGCCCTTAGATGTGAGTCATGCTTTATCTGATTCTAGTCGGATCAATGCCATGTATGAAGAACTTGAAAATTTTGAGAGAAACCAAGTCTGGACTCTTGTAGATCCCCCTCATAATGTTCATTTTATTGGAACTAAATGGATTTTCAAAAACAAACAAGGGGAGGATGGGTCAGTTGTTAGGAACAAAGCTAGACTTGTAGCTTAGAGTTATTGTCAGTTAGAAGGGGTTGATTTTACTGAAACTTTTGTATCTGTTGCTCATCTTGAGGCCATTAGAATTTTACTTGCATTTGCGGCATCTCGTGATTTCAAACTTTATCAAATGGATATCAAAAGTGTTTTTCTAAATGGCTTCATAGGCGAAGATGTTTATGTAAAACAACCCCTAGATTTGAAAACCCCAAATACCCCCATAAAGTCCTTAAAATTCATAAGGCTCTTTATGGACTCAAGCAGGCTCCTCGGGCTTGGTATGATAGACTTAAGTCTTTTCTGCTTGAGCGAGGGTATTTGATGGGATCAATAGATAAAACCCTTTTCACTCTCAAGCATGGCAAAGAATTCCTTCTAGTTCATATTTACATTGACGATATCATTTTTGGTGGCTCTTCTCATGCCTTGGTTGCCGAGTTTGCAGAGACCATGAGTAGGGAGTTCAAAATGTACATGATGGGCGAACTCACATTTTTTCTTGGTTTGCAAATCAAGCAAAGCAAACAAGGTACCTTCGTCCACTAGACGAAGTACACCAAGGACCTGCTCAAGAAGTTTGACATGGCTGATGCGAAACCCCTCGCCACTCCGATAGCTACCTCGGTAGCATTGGACCCTGACGAGGATGGAGAAGCCGTAGATCAGAAGGAGTTCTGAAGCATGATCGACTCCCTCCTCTACTTTACTACTACGAGGCTGGACACACACTTCGCGGTATGTTTGTGCACACGTTTTCAGGCTTCACCATGAGCTTTGCACCACCAAGCGGTCAAGCGCATTCTCAGGTATCTCAAGCATACCCTCGAATTTGGCATTTGGTATTATGCATCTTCCTCTTTGTGTCTTCGTGGTTATTCAGATGTGTTTTTTGTTAGATGTAGAATTGATAAGAAGAGTACCTTCGGTACTTGTCATTTTCTCGGTACTTCTATTGTTTGTTGGTCTTCCCGCAAATAGTCTAGCATTGCACAATCTACGGCTGAGGCCGAATATGTTGCTGCAGCTAGCTGTTGCTCACAAATTTTGTGGATGGTTTCAATTTGGAGGGATTTCGGGTTAGATTATAAGAGTGTTCCACTATTTTGTGATAACACTAGTGCCATTTGCATTGCAAACAACCCAGTTCAGCACTCAAGAACCAAACACATTGATGTGAGATATCATTTTCTCAGAGATCACAATGAGAAGGATGATATTGAGATTCAATATGTTGATACACAGAACCATCTTGCCAACATTTTTACCAAACCCCTTGATGCATCTCGATTTGCTTATTTGCATGGGGAACTTGGTAATTGTCATCCGGCATTTTGTGAGGGGAGCGTGCCTTAATTGTTTTGCATTGGCTTCGTTATGATTAATTGTCGATGCATTTAGTTGCTATTATATGCCTTTGCATAATTGCCATTATCATGATGCATTCAGCTCTGATTAATATATCTACCTTCATTATGTGCATGATTTTAATTTACAAAATTCCAAACTTGATCACTAATTAGTCTTGTCTCTAGCATGGGTTCGTAGAATTGCTTTTGCTATCTTTTATCTGCCTAGTAGCTAGAATCGTTTACTTTGGATGATAAACTGCAACTCGAAAATAATACTGCTTTTCATGGAATTATCCAAAATTGGTACACAACAAAAATCAATATCCATGATTAATGTGCTAAAAATGAAAAGATCCAGGCGGGTTTGCATGTCACACTGTTTTATTCTAGATTGATTACCATTGCACTTTGGTATGAGCTGGGATAACTTAGTGTCTGCCAAAATCACTTCCTTAAGCTTTTGATGGTCCTTCTTGACCTAGGCTTGGCTTGATTGGAAATTATAAGGTGGACAAGCAAATAACCCCTAGCAATATAAAAAAATGCAAGTATGAGTCATTTGATTATAAAGTTTGCTAAATGCTCCATAAAATTGGACTTGTTTCCTGTGTAGAAATTGATTAGCATTCGCAGTTCTTGTTTTCACTTATCTAGATGATTAGTCTAGGTTGTGATGCTTTTATTTTCAACAATCTGAAAAATTCATGACTCACACATTCAATGTGGTATATGTTAACTTGAGTTGTGCATCTGAGTCTGATATTATGGTTTGGCATATTATTGCACTATATGATTTCACATTTTTCATCATTTCAAATCCTTGCAATTTTTTATTGCTCCTTGATTCTTGCATTTCCAAAGGGGAAGAGAATGCTCTGTTCCCTACCAAAGGGGAGAACATGAGATACAGTTCAATGGGGGAAAGAATTTTGAAAGCATATTTATTGCCAAAGGGGGGAGAAATGTGCTTTCATGTTGTGCCGAAGGGGGAGTTTTAGTCAAATGGCTTTTCATGAGTCAAAGGGAAGAGATTATTTTTATCAAGTGACATGATTTGGCTCTTTTCTGAGTTTTTATAGTCACTTGTGCGCTGAAAAATTTTAACTTTTTCTTGAACTTGAATTTGGTTATCAATGCACTCATCAAGGGGGGGATTGAGAAAACAAGTTGAGATGTGTCTTGGTTTCAAGTCTGTGATGAGTAATTGACAAGTCACCTTCTGGACGAAGGGGTCCCTCCGAAGGGGTTTTGGAGGTGGTTTATCGAAGGGTTCAGTGTTTGCTGGTTGCAGCTGTTGCGGTGGAGTATGTCTGTCGAAGGGGTCCGGTAGAATACGATGAGAAGTCTATACCGAAGGGCTCAGTACTTTGGGCGGTACACCAGAGTTTGTACCGAAGGTTGTTTGCCTGGAGAGGTCTCCGGGGTACTAGAAACTCTTGTCTGCTTGTCGGTTGTGTGCAGGTGACTTCGAAGGTGATGAGACGGTTCATAGTAAGTGAACCTGGGTCAAGCGGGAGGCTTGATGTCAGGCAAGCGGGGAGCTCGGTCATGGAGACTGCGTGGGGTCAAGGTCAGTCCGCGAGTCAAGGTGCGCCAGGCGAAGGCAGAGAGTGCAGAGGGTGGCTTCGGCTGAAGGTACCCCGAGGCAAAGTCCTCGGAGGCGAGGCACTTCAAAGGGTGACTCCGAAGGAGTGACTTCGTAGGATGGCGGACGAAGTCCTCAGGAATGAGGCAAGGCTCCCAAGTGTGCTCCGGTCGGAGACAGATGGAGGGGCATATGACGAAGGTCTCAGAAGTCAAGGTGCATCAAAGGAATGGTTCGGGTAAGGCTCTTTGGGAGTGTGCTCTGGGCAGAGACACTACGAAGGAGTGCTTATGGAAGTGCTTCATGCGGAGACCTTGGATGAGGGAGGTACTTCGAAAGGTGGCGAAGGTACTCCGAAGGAGGGGCTTCGGAGTGTGGATGACTTGATGTACTTCGGCCATGCATGGCTTCGGTACACGGACTGACAGAGTTTGAGCTGGGAGTAGCTGCGAAGCCGTGGTGGTCCACTCCGGAGGTGATGGTGCGAATGCTCAAGGGCTTTGACGGCTTCGACTCAAAATCGTCAATGTATCGAAGACTGACTTCGGTGAAGTGAAGGCCTTTGGGTTCAAAGCGTGTCACTGAATCCTCTGCACACTTCATGTGCGAAGGGGTCTCTAGAAGATTCCGCTTTGTAAAAGTTGATCGTGTCTGCTCTGCAAAAGTAGATATTGTCTCCTCTGCGAAGCTGACAAAAGGAGCTTCCAATAAAGTAGACTACCATCTGTACCCCCATGTCTGGCAGAGATAAAATCATTGTAAACCCTAGGAGTATTGTAGTCTTTTCGCAAGTCAGAGTAGTGCCTATAAAAGGAGAGGCAGGCTAGGGGCTAGGGTAACACTGTGCACTCTTTTAGAACCTTCTGTTTCCTTATAGACTTGGCCAGCTGCCAAGAAGTGTTCTCTGTGAGTTTTTGTGTTCTCTGTTCTTGCAATGAAATTTCCATTCTGTTTTTCTTCTATTGCTTGAACTTGTATCTGTATTTTGCACTACATGAGTTAAGATTTCTGCTTTCCACTTTGTTCTGTGCCAACCAGAGTTTTTTTCTCTATTTCCAACGAAGTGTGTTTGTCTCCTGTACATGTGATTTCTATGAGTAACATGTGTGTTCGCTCCATGTAAATCGGAGGCAAGCCCTCATTGATTACTAGCGAAGCACTGTGCGAAGTGTGGACTTGAAGTATGTTTTCTTTTCTTAGCCGAAGTCCTTATTGCAGTTAGTTCTATTTTCAGCATTCTGAAGTGCGAAGCCTAGTACCGGTTACTAGTGCAGAGTATCTATTTGGAGCTCTCAAAGGGAAATGGACTTGTGCGAAGTACAGTAGTCCTTATTGCAGTTATTTAACTTCCGTCGGCTTGCCCAAAAGCCGACGGAAGTTATATTGGCCGACGAAAATCTTTTGTTTTGTTGTAGTGGAAGCTTGCTCAAAGGCACCTCGTGTGTAGAGCCTACACTATCTTTGCTGAGTTCAGTGCGTTGTTGGGTTTCTGAGTGTGAGAGAAGTGTTCTGAACTTAGAACTTTCACCCTATTTGAAGCCTGTGTTCGGAGTGTGTTCGATACCTCCGATCTAGACACTCTGAAGGGTGTGTTCAAAGCATGTTCAATAGAACAGAATTTTAAAAGCTCCCATTCACCCCCTCTGGGCGCCTGATTCGGTCCAACAGTCTGCATAGTCCTCACCCAAACAGAGCGCCCAGCATTGCGTTTTTGCGCCACCACCTCTACTCGCTCTCCAGCCACCGCTCATCATCACCGGAGCCCGTCCCCATCGCCATCGACCACCTCTTTGTGACCATCGTCGTCTCCCCGACCTCAGCCACTACTCCGCTCGAGCTCATCTCCACCGGAACCCCATCGCCGATGAGGACCCGAACGCCCTCCCGCCTCCGCTCAATGTCGGCCATGATCTGTCGACCCCGAGCCACCGCACCGGTACCATCATGATCCCCTCGCTGCCCTAATCCTATTTCTAGCTTCACTTCATAGCCCCGGCCATCGCCGCCGTCGCTAGGCCAGCCGCCACCCTCGGCCGTCACCAGAGAAGACGACCAGCATGGGTAATTACCCCGTGTCCTGTTGGATCCCTCCATGGCTACACGATCTGATCTAGACGGTCGTGATTAGATCGTTGGTCGGTTTAATCTGGGCCGTTCAAACAGATCGAAGGGGTATCGGTGGATCTCAGTCGTTAATCTTCATTTAAAACCCCTGCACGTGTTGTGGCCACCAGATCTGGATCGGACGGCCCTGGTTCATCCAGTTCACAGCACAGTGCGCTAGTTCAGCATGAACTCGGTTCACCGTAGACCAGAGGCTGATTTAAAATTAAAATAAATTCCATAAATTGCTTTAAAATTCAAAAATTCATATCTTCTTCAAATTAACTCCAAATTTGGCCATTCAAATTCTAGAAAATTTATCCTTTTATTCTCTACATGTGTAGCCAATAAAATTTATATGTTTGTACTGTTTTTAATTGTTTATTCTTCTCATTTTGCATGCCTAGAAGAATATGATGTCATCGAGGAGCCCGAATATTTTCCCGAGCTTCCACCTTCATCAATTGCAGAACAAGGCAAGTCACCAACCCATTTTTGAGCATATTTGTCGCGCCCCGATTTAATAAATCAGGACTTTATTGAAATTCCATAGAAAATCAATAAAACAAGACGTTCATCACACGACCACGTACAATACGAGCAATCATTCACGGTTCGTAGACCGCATTAATACAAAAGTGAATAAAGATGAAGAGAAACTAATAAAACAAGGGTCCTAGATGAACGCCTCCTTCCAGTCTCGCCTTGACTGGGTCGCTACTCCAGACCTTCATCCTCCTCGTAGTAGACGGGCTCTGATGTTGTAAGTCAACGGGGTGAGTACTGATGTACTCATCAAGCCACCGAATGCAAATATAATGCAAGGTAATAACAAGGGAGATAGTGGCTAATTTTGCGGAAGCAGCATAATTGTAAAGCTTTAAATGAGAGCAATTTATTAGTACGGAAAAGTAAACATGTGCATGTGTATCATCATCTTCTAACTCGAGGGGTACAGTCACCCCACCTCGCTCAACAGTCCTTACGTGCCATGAGTAATCCGAACATTCACACAATTGTAAACTAACTGCGAGTAGTCACACAACCCGCCCTTGACCGTGGGCTCGGCTTTTCGAAAAGATTAAATTACTCTGATCAGAGATGTACCACTGTACCCACAAGGCACGCACTCATCACTTACACCAAAGTGTAACGAGATGACCCATTTCACGGGAACTCGTGCCAAAACCTTCCATATGGTTCCCTCCGACTCCACAACACCCTCTTATGGGTTTCGTATCGTGTCTCGACGCGTCGAGTGCTCACCATACCCCCCCTTGAGCCTTCTTTGGTACAAGTCGCCCGCAGGCTAGCCCCTTGTACCCCTCCACTATGGTGCATAGAGCCGAAGAGTTCCACACTTCCAGTTAGGACTTACCCATTAGACTTGTGGTTGGTACGGAAGTGCTTTGCAACAGATCCCGCAGACCGGTCCTTATAGTGCCCCGGGTGCGACAAACCAGTGCCCGAGCTTGCACCCGGAACCCACCATACTTATAACCTAGCCAACTCCAACAGAGTCCAGAGACGAGAATAACAGGGAAATACATATACAGAATCCAGCTATCTACGACTCGTTCTTTTTAACCTATAGCAGTTGTGCCGGTACATTGGGCACTAGCTAATATTTTAATAGTAGAGTGACAAGGAGTTAAGGCTCAATAAGCATGGCTTGGGTTTGCACACAAGGACAGGAATCTATTAAATATAAGTGTAAGGCTTGAGTATTTGACTAATGCAATATTAACCTATGGGTTATAGCGATAAGTTATTAAAACATGGGCTCAACAATGATCAACTGTTTCCACAGAGGTGGTCGATGACTTGCCTTGATCCGTGAATGGTGAAGGTGGAACCTTGGGATAGATCTCCGGATCTTCGACGACGTCGTAGTCTTCTCGATACGGAAAAGTAAATAAAGCATTCAATAAACAATCCAAAACAATCAATCATACTAACATACATGTTTATGTTGGATAAAGCATAGTAGATAGAGTCTTAACTTTTAGGGATCTGTTACTTAAACATTTAAGATTAATTTTTAATGAGATTCCTTAATTTTATAATTTGATGTGATTATTTTTCCTAAGGGGGTTTTATTTTTCCCCTTTTTAAAGTTGTAGTAAAAAGGTATTGAATAACCTTATTATTATTGTAGTAAAATACTGGACTCAAGTTATTAGGTTACCTGAGTTTGTTATATAAATTTTTAGGATATTTCCATAAAGGGTTGACTTCTTCTTAAATGCATTAACTACATGTCTTAAAAGGGCCTTTGTAACATTATTTAATAGATCAAAGTGGACAAGATGAATATTCTGTTTTTATTATATTAAAAATAGTAAACTCAAGTTGTTAGGTTTTCTGAAGTTATTATATAAGTTGTCATGAAATTTTTATAAAGTGTTTTACTTCTATCATATGAATTACTTAATTATCCTACAAGGGGCTCTTGCAATATTAACTCATAAAATAAAGTGGCAAAGTGAGTATTCTATTTCTATTGTTTAATACAGTGGAATAAAGTCATTAAGTCATAGAATTTATTATATAATTTTCATGATATTTTTGTATTGTGTTTCCATTATATGGATTAATCATTTATTTTGAAAGGGTCTTGGAAATGTTTATTTAAGAATCTAAAATGGGCAAAATGACTTATTATATTTTTATTGACTTATAAACAGTGTAAGGGAGTCATTGTGTCCCCAGAAATTAATATATACATTTTTAAGGATTTTTCTGTATTATTTTATAAATTGTTAAGGGTTTATCTGAATTCTTTTATTGAAATATTAATTAATTCCTAAAGGGGATTTTTCTTTATTATTTAATAAGATTATTAAGTGCCAAATAAACATATTGTTTTTATAGCATAAAAGTGTAGAGGATGAAAAGACAAAATTTCCAGAATTGAAATGGTGAAATTTGGAGTTAATTTGAGCAAGATATGAATTTTGGAAATTTAAAACTATTTTCTGAATTATTTTTAAACCAGAAAACAGTCTCTGGTCCACGGTGAACGGAGTTCACCGTGAACCGGCGACTGCGCGCGTGAGCCGGGCACGTGGCAACGGTTGGATCAGGATCCAACGGCCAGAGTGCGCGCGGGGATTTAAGTGAGATCCGACGGCCAGGATCCACTGATACCCCTTCGTTCGATCGGGCGGCTGAGATCTAATCCCTGTGCGATTTATTCTCGGCCGTTTAGTCCAGATCGAACGGCAGAGGTGCCGTCCGGCACGGCACGCACGGGAAGGGGGTATGTGCCCGTCTTCCCCGACTCCGGTAGAACTCCGGCGAGTAATTCCCGGCGACGGCGAGGCCCTATGGCGCATCTAAGGCCAGAAATGGAAAGAGGGGCACGAGGGGGTTCCTGGCATACCGGTGGCGACGACGTTGGAGTAGGGGCAGTGGCCGGCGTCGAGGAGAGGGCGGTGGTTCGCTTCGGGATTGACGGCGACGGCGAGATCCGGCGGTGTTCTGGCCCAACGGAGGTGGGGCCGGGGTAGAGGGCGCGCTGGTGGTCCCGGCGGAGGTGACGGCGAGGGCGACGGTGGTCCGGAGCGCCGGTGAGGTCCTGCCAGAGCCAAAACAGGGGATGAACCCGAAAATTTGCAGGCGGCGATTGGAAGGGCTAGAGCTAGGGCTTTTCTCGGGTTGCCTGGGTGCGGCGGTGGCGATGGCTTTTATAGGGGTCGTCGGTGGTAAGCTTGGAAGGGATAAAGAAGGGAACCGAGGAGGGGTTTCCATTTCACGCCGGCGAGCCCTCCATTCGCTCGGATCCTTGCCAAATACGGCGAAACCGCGTGGGAGACCGAGGGAAAGGGATCGCCGGGTGCTGGGGCAAGGAGATCCGTGGTTGATTTCGTGGATTCGGGCGGCCGGTGGCTGAAATCGGAAGGGGGCCGTCGGTATGGAAGGGGAGAGATCCCCTTCCAAGGAAGAAGAAGGGCCTGACAGGTGGCCCCCACCTGTCAGAGGCTGCGAGAGAAGGAGAAGGGGCTGATGAGCGGGACCGGCATGGCAGTGAGCGGGCGGAGGCTGACGGGTGGACCCAGCGGAGCGCGTGGGAGAGGAGGGAGAAGGGGTTGGCGCCGACAGGCTGGCCCCGCCTGTCAGTGAGAGAGAATGTGTTGGGCTGGGCCGAAAGGCTTTTGGAGGGAGTTATGGGGTTGCGGCCCAACAAGATTTTCAATTCATTTTTCAATTAAAATAATTCCAGAATATCAATTATTTGATTAAGGCTTGAAGCACTGTTGCTAAAATTTTGTAAAAATTCTCAAAAATATTTCTTGGTCTCTAGTTTAGCCCATAAAATTTTCAAGTCCAAATTCTGAATATTTATCTCTGTTTGGCTTTAATAGGGCTCTTTTAGGAGTTTTCTTTAATAATAAAATTCAGAAATCCATTTAATATTATTTTTCCCTTTATTTTATTCCTTTTTAATTTTGGGGCTGTTACAATCCTATCCCCCTTACAGAGAATCTCGTCCTCGAGATTCGAAGCGAACCTCGGGAAAACTAAGGGACTGAGTTCTACTGGTGCTCTGGGTTAGGAGAAGGGGTTACATCAGAAGTTGGCAAAGCGATCTCCGGATCTGGGTTGGTTGAGACCAAATTGGGAGTGTCTTTGGTTGTATCTGGTTTCTCTTTGTGGTGATCTAGAGTATGTCCCTCTGGTTTTGCAATGGAGGATGGCACCCGCTTGGGGTAGGGGCACTCGTTGGCGTAGTGGCCTCCTTGGCGGCAGTTGTAGCACACAATCGGCTTGCCGTTCCTGTCCCTCTTGTATCCGGTAGCTGGTACTGGTGTCCTTCCGGCTGGCGGTGCTTGGGGTGGGATGTCTGTGCTTGGTCCTCCAAGGGTGGTTCGTGGCTTGGCAGGGGTTGGGGCTTGAGGTGGAATCACTCTGGTTTCTGGTATAGTTGCTTCGTTCACCAATCTCTGAAAGTTGGCGAAGTCCCCGTGGATTAGTTGAAGGGAGAGCTCGTGTTGGTGTTGCTGGAGACGGAACAACTGTGCCTGCTGCTCTTGCATCTGCTTCTGTAGTTGTTGCATCTGGGTAAGCAGCGTGGTGATCAGTTGGTTCTGTCTTGCCATCATCTCCGTAAGTGTGGGATGATAGACAACAGGGGTCTGTTGACGTCCAGCTTCACCCCATTGAGGCAGGTTGACTGAGGTGTTCCCATCGTGTGGAGCTCCTGATTCCTGGTTATTGGCCATCCTGAAGTTGAAGGGTTCAAAAAGGAGGTGCCCATATTAAGGGAAATTGTTACCGATTTTATTGCCTAAGATAAATAAATTGACCTAGATGCTTACATATTTTATTTTAGTTCCTTATTATTTTTCACGCTCATGCCTTATATTATTTTTAATATAAATGATTTATCATGTATTTTATTCACTCAACCTTCATGTATTTTATTAATTTGTGTTAGAGGTTTAAGATGAAGTGATGTTGATTATATCTTATTGAATTCCTTGGTACCAAAAATTCAAGAAAATTTTTGGAACACAATTTGATGCTTAGGAGAATTTTTAGGAAAGATACCCTAGCTAATTTTAAATGAAATTTTTAGGCCCATATTTTAGCTTTCCTCTTTCTTGATGTATAGGGAATCCTTTCCATAAAATTAATTATTGATTTATTTTATTTTTAATGCCTGGCGAAAATCAAGGTGTTACAATCCTAACTTCCTTAACAAGAATCTCGTCCCGAGATTCGGAAAGGCTAGAAGTAGAAAGTTAAAGATAGGCTTCAAGTCTATATTTGCATAGATTGGGCTTTGGCTAAGTTAGGGCTTTCCTGACAACGTGTATTGACTTCATGATTGGAGTTGATCTTGCAGAATGGCGACGCGTGAATTATGTTGAGTTGAAACTAGAGGTAGATTCTCTCCTTTAGATTGGGAGTATGATCAAATAGGTCTAGGGAAATGATATTAAGCTTTATTTTAAAATGATCGTTCTTGCGATTACATTTATTTATATCTTCATTCATGCCTTATTTTTGACATGAATGGTAATACAATCAAGTACAAAGCAATCAATCGTAAATCTACGTCTATGGTAGTTCGGGGGACGGCTCGATCACGGGCTCGTGGGAGACGGTCGGGGTCGAGGAGCTGGATGGTCCGACGGGTGGAGCAATGTGGGAGATCCTTCTGGGCCTCACGGTGGGGATCCGAAGGGGTTTCTTCTTGCGAGGCAGAAGAGGTGCGATCTCCTCAAGATCCTTCTTCAAGTTTTTGAGCTGCTGGCGGAGCTGGGTATTGACCATGGCGCCTTGGCGTAGAAGCTCGTTCTGACGCCTCAACTCCTCTACCTCGAGAGTCAGCTGGGGGTTCTGCTGGACTTGTCGACGGAGCTCAGCATTCTCGCGGGCCAGGTTCTCCGATGAGTGACGGTAGAAGTCGATGGTGTCGTGCTGGCTATCCGCGTCGAGGACGGCCTCCGTATGAAGGTTGTCCATTTCCTCCAAGAGTCTCATGGTGCAGGCGATGGCGGAGTTGTCCTGAGAGAGGGAGTTGATGTAGATGCTGCGGTGACTCCCGGGTGTACGCATGGGCATGAAGCGGTAGAAGGTGTCGCGGAGGTGGCAGTCGTAGACCAGTCGAAGCTCGGCGAGAGACTGAAGAGCGGCTCGCTGGCTGGCCACCACAAAGGAAGGTCCTCCGACTCCATGGGTGTAGAAGGGTGGCTGCGTGGAGGAGGGGCGGATAACAACCGTGACCTCGCAGTAGCTCTCGTTCGCATCGGGAAAGATCCCGTGGAACGCAGGCTCATGGGGAAACCCCAAGAAGTCGACGAGCACGCGAAGCTCGCGGATGAATCCGGCCTCGTCACGAAGAGTCCCGCTCATGGTATGGACCGGCATCTACAAAAGAGAGAAAGTTTTTGTGTGAAAATCTTGGAAGATGAGAGGATAAGTAGTCTTTTGTAAAATATAGTGAATATATATATAAGTCCTAAGGTCAGGTCTGTTTGGCTTCCTACAGTCAAGTCGGCTCTGATACCATCTTGTCGCGCCCCGATTTAATAAATCAGGACTTTATTGAAATTCCATAGAAAATCAATAAAACAAGACGTTCATCACACGACCACGTACAATACGAGCAATCATTCACGGTTCGTAGACCGCATTAATACAAAAGTGAATAAAGATGAAGAGAAACTAATAAAACAAGGGTCCTAGATGAACGCCTCCTTCCAGTCTCGCCTTGACTGGGTCGCTACTCCAGACCTTCATCCTCCTCATAGTAGACGGGCTCTGATGTTGTAAGTCAACGGGGTGAGTACTGATGTACTCAGCAAGCCACCGAATGCAAATATAATGCAAGGTAATAACAAGGGAGATAGTGGCTAATTTTGCGGAAGCAGCATAATTGTAAAGCTTTAAATGAGAGCAATTTATTAGTACGGAAAAGTAAACATGTGCATGTGTATCATCATCTTCTAACTCGAGGGGTACAGTCACCCCACCTCGCTCAACAGTCCTTACGTGCCATGAGTAATCCGAACATTCACACAATTGTAAACTAACTGCGAGTAGTCACACAACCCGCCCTTGACCGTGGGCTCGGCTTTTCGAAAAGATTAAATTACTCTGATCAGAGATGTACCACTGTACCCACAAGGCACGCACTCATCACTTACACCAAAGTGTAACGAGATGACCCATTTCACGGGAACTCGTGCCAAAACCTTCCATATGGTTCCCTCCGACTCCACAACACCCTCTTATGGGTTTCGTATCGTGTCTCGACGCGTCGAGTGCTCACCATACCCCCCCTTGAGCCTTCTTTGGTACAAGTCGCCCGCAGGCTAGCCCCTTGTACCCCTCCACTATGGTGCATAGAGCCGAAGAGTTCCACACTTCCAGTTAGGACTTACCCATTAGACTTGTGGTTGGTACGGAAGTGCTTTGCAACAGATCCCGCAGACCGGTCCTTATAGTGCCCCGGGTGCGACAAACCAGTGCCCGAGCTTGCACCCGGAACCCACCATACTTATAACCTAGCCAACTCCAACAGAGTCCAGAGACGAGAATAACAGGGAAATACATATACAGAATCCAGCTATCTACGACTCGTTCTTTTTAACCTATAGCAGTTGTGCCGGTACATTGGGCACTAGCTAATATTTTAATAGTAGAGTGACAAGGAGTTAAGGCTCAATAAGCATGGCTTGGGTTTGCACACAAGGACAGGGATCTATTAAATATAAGTGTAAGGCTTGAGTATTTGACTAATGCAATATTAACCTATGGGTTATAGCGATAAGTTATTAAAACATGGGCTCAACAATGATCAACTGTTTCCACAGAGGTGGTCGATGACTTGCCTTGATCCGTGAATGGTGAAGGTGGAACCTTGGGATAGATCTCCGGATCTTCGACGACGTCGTAGTCTTCTCGATACGGAAAAGTAAATAAAGCATTCAATAAACAATCCAAAACAATCAATCATACTAACATACATGTTTATGTTGGATAAAGCATAGTAGATAGAGTCTTAACTTTTAGGGATCTGTTACTTAAACATTTAAGATTAATTTTTAATGAGATTCCTTAATTTTATAATTTGATGTGATTATTTTTCCTAAGGGGGTTTTATTTTTCCCCTTTTTAAAGTTGTAGTAAAAAGGTATTGAATAACCTTATTATTATTGTAGTAAAATACTGGACTCAAGTTATTAGGTTACCTGAGTTTGTTATATAAATTTTTAGGATATTTCCATAAAGGGTTGACTTCTTCTTAAATGCATTAACTACATGTCTTAAAAGGGCCGATTGTAACAGCCCCAAAATTAAAAAGGAATAAAATAAAGGGAAAAATAATATTAAATGGATTTCTGAATTTTATTATTAAAGAAAACTCCTAAAAGAGCCCTATTAAAGCCAAACAGAGATAAATATTCAGAATTTGGACTTGAAAATTTTATGGGCTAAACTAGAGACCAAGAAATATTTTTGAGAATTTTTACAAAATTTTAGCAACAGTGCTTCAAGCCTTAATCAAATAATTGATATTCTGGAATTATTTTAATTGAAAAATGAATTGAAAATCTTGTTGGGCCGCAACCCCATAACTCCCTCCAAAAGCCTTTCGGCCCAGCCCAACACATTCTCTCTCACTGACAGGCGGGGCCAGCCTGTCGGCGCCAACCCCTTCTCCCTCCTCTCCCACGCGCTCCGCTGGGTCCACCCGTCAGCCTCCGCCCGCTCACTGCCATGCCGGTCCCGCTCATCAGCCCCTTCTCCTTCTCTCGCAGCCTCTGACAGGTGGGGGCCACCTGTCAGGCCCTTCTTCTTCCTTGGAAGGGGATCTCTCCCCTTCCATACTGACGGCCCCCTTCCGATTTCAGCCACCGGCCGCCCGAATCCACGAAATCAACCACGGATCTCCTTGCCCCAGCACCCGGCGATCCCTTTCCCTCGGTCTCCCACGCGGTTTCGCCGTATTTGGCAAGGATCCGAGCGAATGGAGGGCTCGCCGGCGTGAAATGGAAACCCCTCCTCGGTTCCCTTCTTTATCCCTTCCAAGCTTACCACCGACGACCCCTATAAAAGCCATCGCCACCGCCGCACCCAGGCAACCCGAGAAAAGCCCTAGCTCTAGCCCTTCCAATCGCCGCCTGCAAATTTTCGGGTTCATCCCCTGTTTTGGCTCTGGCAGGACCTCACCGGCGCTCCGGACCACCGTCGCCCTCGCCGTCACCTCCGCCGGGACCACCAGCGCGCCCTCTACCCCGGCCCCACCTCCGTTGGGCCAGAACACCGCCGGATCTCGCCGTCGCCGTCAATCCCGAAGCGAACCACCGCCCTCTCCTCGACGCCGGCCACTGCCCCTACTCCAACGTCGTCGCCACCGGTATGCCAGGAACCCCCTCGTGCCCCTCTTTCCATTTCTGGCCTTAGATGCGCCATAGGGCCTCGCCGTCGCCGGGAATTACTCGCCGGAGTTCTACCGGAGTCGGGGAAGACGGGCACATACCCCCTTCCCGTGCGTGCCGTGCCGGACGGCACCTCTGCCGTTCGATCTGGACTGAACGGCCGAGAATAAATCGCACAGGGATTAGATCTCAGCCGCCCGATCGAACGAAGGGGTATCAGTGGATCCTGGCCGTCGGATCTCACTTAAATCCCCGCGCGCACTCTGGCCGTTGGATCCTGATCCAACCGTTGCCACGTGCCCGGCTCACGCGCGCAGTCGCCGGTTCACGGTGAACTCCGTTCACCGTGGACCAGAGACTGTTTTCTGGTTTAAAATAATTCAGAAAATAGTTTTAAACTTCCAAAATTCATATCTTGCTCAAATTAACTCCAAATTTCACCATTTCAATTCTGGAAATTTTGTCTTTTCATCCTCTACACTTTTATGCTATAAAAACAATATGTTTATTTGGCACTTAATAATCTTATTAAATAATAAAGAAAAATCCCCTTTAGGAATTAATTAATATTTCAATAAAAGAATTCAGATAAACCCTTAACAATTTATAAAATAATACAGAAAAATCCTTAAAAATGTATATATTAATTTCTGGGGACACAATGACTCCCTTACACTGTTTATAAGTCAATAAAAATATAATAAGTCATTTTGCCCATTTTAGATTCTTAAATAAACATTTCCAAGACCCTTTCAAAATAAATGATTAATCCATATAATGGAAACACAATACAAAAATATCATGAAAATTATATAATAAATTCTATGACTTAATGACTTTATTCCACTGTATTAAACAATAGAAATAGAATACTCACTTTGCCACTTTATTTTATGAGTTAATATTGCAAGAGCCCCTTGTAGGATAATTAAGTAATTCATATGATAGAAGTAAAACACTTTATAAAAATTTCATGACAACTTATATAATAACTTCAGAAAACCTAACAACTTGAGTTTACTATTTTTAATATAATAAAAACAGAATATTCATCTTGTCCACTTTGATCTATTAAATAATGTTACAAAGGCCCTTTTAAGACATGTAGTTAATGCATTTAAGAAGAAGTCAACCCTTTATGGAAATATCCTAAAAATTTATATAACAAACTCAGGTAACCTAATAACTTGAGTCCAGTATTTTACTACAATAATAATAAGGTTATTCAATACCTTTTTACTACAACTTTAAAAAGGGGAAAAATAAAACCCCCTTAGGAAAAATAATCACATCAAATTATAAAATTAAGGAATCTCATTAAAAATTAATCTTAAATGTTTAAGTAACAGATCCCTAAAAGTTAAGACTCTATCTACTATGCTTTATCCAACATAAACATGTATGTTAGTATGATTGATTGTTTTGGATTGTTTATTGAATGCTTTATTTACTTTTCCGTATCGAGAAGACTACGACGTCGTCGAAGATCCGGAGATCTATCCCAAGGTTCCACCTTCACCATTCACGGATCAAGGCACGTCATCGACCACCTCTGTGGAAACAGTTGATCATTGTTGAGCCCATGTTTTAATAACTTATCGCTATAACCCATAGGTTAATATTGCATTAGTCAAATACTCAAGCCTTACACTTATATTTAATAGATCCCTGTCCTTGTGTGCAAACCCAAGCCATGCTTATTGAGCCTTAACTCCTTGTCACTCTACTATTAAAATATTAGCTAGTGCCCAATGTACCGGCACAACTGCTATAGGTTAAAAAGAACGAGTCGTAGATAGCTGGATTCTGTATATGTATTTCCCTGTTATTCTCGTCTCTGGACTCTGTTGGAGTTGGCTAGGTTATAAGTATGGTGGGTTCCGGGTGCAAGCTCGGGCACTGGTTTGTCGCACCCGGGGCACTATAAGGACCGGTCTGCGGGATCTGTTGCAAAGCACTTCCGTACCAACCACAAGTCTAATGGGTAAGTCCTAACTGGAAGTGTGGAACTCTTCGGCTCTATGCACCATAGTGGAGGGGTACAAGGGGCTAGCCTGCGGGCGACTTGTACCAAAGAAGGCTCAAGGGGGGGTATGGTGAGCACTCGACGCGTCGAGACACGATACGAAACCCATAAGAGGGTGTTGTGGAGTCGGAGGGAACCATATGGAAGGTTTTGGCACGAGTTCCCGTGAAATGGGTCATCTCGTTACACTTTGGTGTAAGTGATGAGTGCGTGCCTTGTGGGTACAGTGGTACATCTCTGATCAGAGTAATTTAATCTTTTCGAAAAGCCGAGCCCACGGTCAAGGGCGGGTTGTGTGACTACTCGCAGTTAGTTTACAATTGTGTGAATGTTCGGATTACTCATGGCACGTAAGGACTGTTGAGCGAGGTGGGGTGACTGTACCCCTCGAGTTAGAAGATGATGATACACATGCACATGTTTACTTTTCCGTACTAATAAATTGCTCTCATTTAAAGCTTTACAATTATGCTGCTTCCGCAAAATTAGCCACTATCTCCCTTGTTATTACCTTGCATTATATTTGCATTCGGTGGCTTGCTGAGTACATCAGTACTCACCCCGTTGACTTACAACATCAGAGCCCGTCTACTACGAGGAGGATGAAGGTCTGGAGTAGCGACCCAGTCAAGGCGAGACTGGAAGGAGGCGTTCATCTAGGACCCTTGTTTTATTAGTTTCTCTTCATCTTTATTCACTTTTGTATTAATGCGGTCTACGAACCGTGAATGATTGCTCGTATTGTACGTGGTCGTGTGATGAACGTCTTGTTTTATTGATTTTCTATGGAATTTCAATAAAGTCCTGATTTATTAAATCGGGGCGCGACAATATTGAACCCAATTTTAATTAAATATCGCTAAAACCCATAGGTTTTTAATGCATTAGTCAAATCAAAAGCCTAATAATATAATTATTTAGATCCCTAACCTTGATGTGCAAACCTAGGCCATGCTATCGAGCCTAAACTCCTTGTCACCATAATAGTAGTATTATTAGATAGTGTCCAATGTATCGACACAACTACTATAGGATTAAAAATGAGTCGTAGATACTTGGGTTCTATTATATGATCCCTGTGATTTCTCTCCCCCTGGAATTCTACTAGTTATGGAGTTTTGGTTTATTAAGTTAGTATGGTGGGTTCCGGGTGCAAGAGAGGGCATTGGTTAGTCGCATCCGGGGCACTATAAGGACTGGTCTATGGGATCCATCGCAAAACACTTCCATACCAACCACAAGTCTAGTGGATAAGTCCTAACTGAAGGTATGGGATGTTCCAACTCGAGGCGCTATGTGGAGAGGGGAAAGTAGCACCTGCGGGTGACTTGTACCATGAGGCACAAAAGGAGGCACAACGTTGGTCCAGTGCACTGGCGCGCCAGCGAAACCTATAGTGTGTGTCATTGGGTTGGAGCGTTTCATGATAAAGGTTTTGGCATGAGTTCCTATGACTTGGTCATCTGAACACACTGCGGTGTGCAGGAATAAGTGCCTTGTGGGTACAGTGGTACACCTCTAATGAGAGTCTAAATCTTTTCGAAAAGCCGAGCCCACGGTCAAGGGCGGGTTGCGTGACATCCCACGGTTAATTTATACCTGTGAAGTGTTGCATGATGATATGGCATATAAGGACTCTTGAGCGAGGAGTAACACCGGTACTCCTTGTGTTAGAAAGTGTTGCATTGTTCATGATTTATTATTCTAAATAAATTAAACTAGACTACATTAAATGTCACAACATAAAAATGTATTTTTCCACACTTTAAACAATTGTTCCCCCTTCGTTATTATCCTGAATTATTATTGCATTCTCGGTGGCTTGTTGAGTACCTTTGTACTCATACCCGTTGAAAACCCCTTTAGAGGCTTCGCATTACGATGAGGATGGTCTGGAGTAGCGACCTAATCAAGGACGCGACCCTAGAGGAGATGTTCATCATGAAGCTTTATTTTTGTTAGTTTATTTTATTTCTATACTTGTGTAATAATGTGGTCTGCAAACCATGAATGATTGATGTATGTACGTTGTCGTGTGATGAACATCTTGTTATTATTGATTTTCTTTGGAAATTCAATAAAGTCCTGAATTTATCAATTCTAGGCGCTACAACAAGACATCCATTCGATGCCCTGGTTTTGTCGACTTGTTTGAGTGGGTTGTGATGACTTTTGGTTTAAAGAATGCTAGGTCTACATATCAATGTGCTATGAACTTTATCTTTCATGACTTGCTAGGAGTTATGCTAGAGGTCTATATAGATGTTGTTGTAGTCAATTCGGATGCTATGGGAAACCATTTAGCCAATTTGAGAGTTGCTTTTGATAGAATGCGTCAGTATGGTTTAAAAATGAACCCGCTCAAGTGTGCTTTTGGCGTGTCGGTGGGCAAGTTTTTAGGATTCATGAAAGAGGTATTGAGATTGATCCTAAGAGACTTGAGAAGATTAAGAACTGTGAAGCGCCAACATGCAAGAGAGATATTCAAAAGTTGCTAGGCAAGGTGAATTAATTGCATCACTTCATATCTAACTTGTCTGGCAAGATTGATGCTTTTGTCCCCATACTTCGACTAAAGAATGAAGCCAAATTTTCTTGGGGGCAAGTCAGCAACGCGCGTTTGAGAAAATCAAAGAGTGTTTGTCATCACCGCATTTGGTAAGAGCATCGAAAGCCGGGATACCATTTTGGATATACATTATTGTAGAAGATAGTGTGATAGGAGCTGTGTTGACTCAGGAGGTGGAATGAAAAGAGTACATCATCACGTTCTTGAGTCACCGCCTATTGGATGCAGAGACGAGGTATGTGTTTTTGGAGCGTTTGTGTTTGTCACTATATTATGCATGTACCAAACTTCGACACTATCTTCTATCTAGCACATGTATTGTTACTTGTCAAACTGATGTTATAAAGTACATGTTGCAAAAGACGATTCTAAGTGAGAGAATCGGAAAGTGGGCTTATGCTTTGATTGAGTATGATTTGGCTTATGAACCTCTAAAAGCTATGAAAGGTCAAGTCGTCACAAATTTTATAGTTGATCACCATGTAGATGTCAATTGGAGAAGTGAAACTGCTTTAGTTGAAGTAATGTCATGGAAACTTTACTTTGATGGTTCGGCTTGCAAGAATGGCCAAGGTGTTGGAGTTGTGCTCATATCACCTAGTGGTATGAGTTTCGAGACCTCAACCCAATTAGAATTTCCTTTTACTAATAATCAAGCTGAATATGAAGCTCTATTGTTAGGACTTGAATTATTAAGCTCCATGGGTGTTAAATATGTTCATGCATATGGTGATTCATTATTAGTAGTTCAACAAGTAGCTAAAGATGCTCAATGTTTTAATGGTTTACTAAACATCTACTTGGATAAATGTCTAGACATAATTGCTACTCTTGGATTAATGCCATGTTCGTCTGACCGCTCTATGCCAACCGTCCAACAACGGTCAATCTGACCAGCCCTCCATGGCCGGTCTGACCGCCCCCTGTCAAGAGGTCTTGGAGCATAGGGATAGGCTAAAATTTATGATTTGAACGCCAATTTGAATGAGGATTTAGCAAGTACTTCAGAAAATCATGGGGATGATGGGAGAACTCCAATTATTCAGTATTTGAGAAATCCTAGTAAGTGGGTTGATCGAAAAGTTTGGCGGCAAGTGTTCAAATTTGTATTACTTGACGATATGTTGTATCGCCTAACTATTGATGGTGTACTTTTAAAGTGCTTGAATGTCGATCAATATAGAGTTGCTACAAATGAAGTTCACGAGGGACTTTGTTGTACTCATCAATCGGCCCAGAAAATGAGTTGGATGCTCAAAAGAGCGGGTTTTTATTGACCGGCTATGATTGAGGATTGTTTTAAGTATTATAGAGGATGTGAAGCTTGTCAAAGGTTTGGTAATATTCAGCTTGCTCCTGCATCTTTACTTAATCCTATTATTAAACCATGGCCGTTCCGAGGTTGGGATTTAGACTTCATTGGCCAAATTTATCCTTCCTCTTCCAAAGGGCATTAGTTCTTGTAGATGGCTACAGATTACTTCACCAAGTGGACCAAGGCCGTGCCCTCAAGAACATGACGCAGAATGAGGTAATTGATTTCATCTTGAAACACATTATACATAGATTCGGCATCCCTCTAAATCTTACTACAGATCAGGGTGCTTCATTTGTTTCTAAAGAAGTATGTGATTTTGCCGAATCTTATGGTATAAAGTTAATAAACTCTTTACCATACTATGCTCAGGCCAATGGTCAGGCCGAGTCTAGTAATAGAACTATGATTAAGCTTATTAAGAAAAAGATTGAAGAGTTTCCTAGAAGGTGGCATGAAGTGCTTTCTGAAGCATTATGGGTATGTAGAGTCGCAAAGCATGGTGCCACCAAGGTAATTCCATATGAGTTGGTGTATGGACAAGAAGTCGTTTTACCCTTAGAGGTGAATCTTGGCTATTTTAGGTTACTTAGGTAAGATGTCTTATCGGTCGATGAGTATGAGACTCTTTTGAAGGATAATTTGGAAGAGGTGACCGATAAGAGATTAAGAGCTCTAGAGGCAATAGAAAGAGACAAAAGAAGTGTGGCTAGAGCTTATAACAATAAAGTGAAGTCAAAATCATTTCAAGTTGGTGACTTGGTTTGGAAGACGATTTTGCCTTTAGGCACTAAGAGCCCAAAATTTGGTAAATGGTCGCCTAATTGGGAAGGTCCTTTTAAGTTGTTGAAATCGCTCCAAGTAATGCATATTTGCTAGAGTCTCTTCAAGGAGAGCGATTTCGTAGAGCTTTGAATGGTAGGTATTTGAAAAAATACTTCCCAAGTGTGTGGCAAAATGCTTGAAGTATCGAAAGGCCAATATGACGCATATTGCCCTTAACTCGTTGTGCTTTTGGCTCACTATAGTTTGCCAAAACGCAAGGGGGCATGTGTTGATAGCGAAAAATGGCATTAATGGTCAAAATTGTCAAAATATCACTTTTTGGTAATTTGGGTCGAAAATATGCCAAGACCTGGCAAAGGCCGGTCCCACCAGCCATGTAGGCCCGGTCAGACCGGCCAGGGTCTGGTCAGACTAGCCCAACCCGAGTCCGACTCCAATTAGCTGTTTTCGGGGTATTTTTATCCCTAATTAATTTCGGATGACTTGGAACCCGTGTCTAACTCAGATTAGACCCCAGGCACTCATGTCCAACCTTTATAAATAGAGGAAGGCCGATTCAAGGAGACCCCCCGAAACCCTAATAGATCCAATCTATTATTTCCTTGAATCGTACCTTTACTTTTCAATTTACTTTCTTACCATAGATTCAATTTAGCATGTAGATCTTTGCTGGTTTGCGCTGGAAACCACCCGTCCGCCGCATTGTAATCACGGTAAGTCCTTGTCGGTTCGCTCATGAATCGTCTATTTCATCCACGTAACTGAATTCTATTGTTTTATCGGCTTTTACCCATGATTCGGTCTCTTGGCCGAATTTCCTTTGGTTTCTTGGTGTATTTTTTGCAGTGTTTCATCTCTCTCATCTTCACCTAGAAATCTCATTGCAATTTATTCACGGCGAGACGGTCGCCGGAGTCCGGAGATCAATCTTCGGAGGTTGTCGGTCTGACCGGTGGCAACCCTCCGGTCCGACCAGCCTATGGTGCGCGGTCATCTGACGCGCCGGCACGCCTCGGTCCGACCGGAAATACGAGGCAGGTTTGATCGGGCTTCACGACATTAGCTCAGGAGCGTCGCGCCGGAGCACTTCGTGCTGGAGTGTTTCGCATCAAACCTATGGGATCGTAATGGCGACTAGAGGGGGTGAATAGGCGCCTCGACAAATTCTTGCGAATATGATGACATTTTCAAATCACCCAACACACCTCTAAATGAACAAGAGGAAGCAGATGTAGTAAAGACTCTCATAAAAACATATGCTATCACCCTCCTATCTAAAATTATGTCAAATGATAGATTGAGGGATCACCATCACTGAATTTGCACACATAAAGACTGCACTTTAAAAATATCTCTGAAACATTTTCTATTATATACAAAAGACTCACATAAAAAACAATTTTAGAATCGGCTTGGTGGAACATGTGCTCGGCAGTACATATAGTTGTTAATGGCGAAAAGCATCACTGCATATGACAGCACATGCTCGGCAAGCTAGGAAAGAAAAAGAAGGGAGAAAATGTTTCTAGATTCAACTTTTAGCCTTGAAAATTTTCAGCAAATGACTACCTTTCAGAATTTTTATAGCATATAGACGAGTCAAAAACTATATGTATATGTTTTCATAACCTTTTGCAAACTTCAAACATGGAACCCTTGTAACTTGGACAATAAGAGTTATGTAGAACTCAGGTCCAAAAACAGAACCAAAATAGATCAAAAATCGCCTCAAAGATTGAATCCAGGCTGAAAACAGAACACAACTTGGCAGAAATCAGAAGTTTTCAGAACTTTTTAGGCACTTTGTTGGATAGAAAAATATATGCAGCAATAGTAAAAATCTTTTGAAAATTTCAAACATGGAACCCTTAAAACCTGGACAACAAAAGTTATGTAGAACTCAGGAACACAAACAGTACCAAAATAGATCAAAATTTGCCTCAAAGATTGAATCCAATCTAAAAACAGAAAACTCAAAGCAAAAATCAGGTCTTTAGAACTTTTTAGGCACTTTGTTAGACAGAAAAATATATGCAGCAGTGGTCAAAAACTTTTGCAAACTTCAAAAATGGAACCCTGAAAACTTGTACAACAAAAGTCGTGAAGAACTCAAGTCCAAAAACAGCATCAAAACAGTTCAAAACTCAGCTCCAAAAGTGAATGACAAAGAGATGAACGGTACCTGCGCTCGAAGTTCCTGACGACGCTAGAACTATGCTCTACAATCAAGAAGTGATGATGAACAGTAATCACGAAAATAGGAACAACAAAAAGGCTAGAACAAAATAGAAATTGTGGTTGGTAGGCCACAAAATAATTAGCTAAAAGTGTCACTTAAACTCTAGGCCTTTGGGTCCTTTATATAGGCAAGTCCATTAAAGAAATTTCCAAAATGCCATTAGGGTAAAAGTTCTAGGTATTTACCTAATCGCCATAATGAATTTTCAGAATTACAAATTCTGAAAAATCCATTAATGCAAACTCCTAATTTATTACATCATTAACTCTATTCTTTTAATATTTTCTCAGAATTAAGAATTTCGAAAAATACTAAAAGATTACACTTAATCTAGACGACAAACAGAAAAATAAACTCCTAATTACTGAATTTAAAACATTTTCTAATGCGACGGTTTTAGCAAAAACCGACAAAACCTCCTCGATCGCCGACATGTGACGTCAATCCACGAACTCGACCGCTAGCAAGTCTCTCCCGCTCTCGATCCCCTCGAGCCGCCTGATCACTTGCACTGGCCTCCCTTTTGCTGACTTGACCGTCACGTTGTCTCGACCATCCGTCCATACATGTCTTGCTCTATCTCCTCGTGAACTCTTGACATCATCCCCAACTTCACCCGGCATCCTTGATCCTTTGGCATCGAGCTCCCCGCTTGACCCTTGATCACCCGTTATTGACAGTTGGTTAGCATCTCCACCCTGCACACATGAGACAAGCTAAAACACGAAACACGATGCACACCAATCCCCTCGGCATCCACTCCCCATATCCACACATCGATCCCATCAATGCAATCAAGCCATCACTCACTCATCACTCAACCTTATCAATCACTCATCATACAGACAGAAATCACAGTGCGACCTCATTTGGTTTCACAATCTCCCCCTTGATGAGTGCATTGACAACCCCAAACAGAAACATGATGAAAGTTTCAAGTTAAGCACACAAGTGACCATAAAAACTCAAAAAAGAGCAGAAACATGTCACTTGATAAAAGATCTCCTGCTTTGGCAAAAACTCATGCATATCAAAGCACCTTTGTTGGCAAAAGCATCAATGCATCGTGAAAGCCAATACTCCCCCTTAACATAGCAATCATCTCATCAAGTAAACCATTTCTTCCCCTTTGGCAATGCAAGCATCAAGATGATAAAAAGATGCAAAGAGGGGGTGTGAGGGTAGAGTATAGATGCAAACTTGTGAAACATGAGTAATTCTAATTACAGTACAAACAAGCATTTGCCTTTAATATTATCTAAAAGTATTGTGTGACAAACTCAAATAAATACCATCTAAACAAAAGGCATGAGCAAGCATTTTCAGATTTTAGCAAATAAAATCATCACCACTCAGACTAGCATACTAGACATGGCAAGGCATGAGATGAAAAAGCTAATCAAATACTAACTAGATAAGCATATCCCACTACAAGGAGCTTCAGCAAACTTGATATGCAATTGATTCAAGCTTTTTGATTGATTTTTCTTTTATTTGTCATTTTAGTGCTAGGGGTTATTTCCATGTCAACCTTATGCTAAGCGACCAAGCTAAGCCTAGGTTAAAACCATCAGAAGCTTAAAGCAATGGTCTCGGCAAACACTTCAATGTCCCAGTTCATACCAAAGTGTTATGGTAAGCAGTCCAGAACAAAGTAGTACGACAAAGAAAACCCACCTGTATCTTTTTCAATGTTATCACAACATAGAATGAATATCAATCATTTTCATTCATTTTTCATTTTCATTTTTTTAATTTTCAGCACAATATTTTGAAATAATCAAGTTGCGTATTAGCATCCAAGTGAAAAGGACCTAGCTACCAAGTATGTAAAAGATAGCAAAGCACTCAACCTATTCATGCTAGTTTCTAAACTAAGCAGTGATCATTTTCAAGTTTTCACAAATAAAATCCATGCTCATAACAGATATTAGATGTATTCAAGCAAAGTATAATCAACAATATTAAAGACAATACTTCAAAGGCGTAATAAAGCATGTACTTGTAAAATCAATTAATCATATAATAGAAGCTCATGCAGTGCTACACAACTCCCCCTCAAAACATGCTAGAAGATCTCAATGCTCAGTGTTAGGGTGAGTGAAAAACTATTTAGGAATCCAGTATTGTAAAACTCAAGAACTAGATAAAGTAGTAGACTGATTATGCATAGGGTATGAGTCATGATAAAAAGTGTGTGGTCTACCTCCAAAGTGCGAACCTGGAAAACGACGAGGTCTCCTAAACTGTCGAGAATCAAATCCTCTTAGACGCGTTCTAGCATCATATGAAGCATGGTGAACACCACGATGGGCATAATCTCTGATGGGACCATGGGGAGAATCAAAATAAGGATAAGAGTGAAAAGCAGACTCATGCATACCAAAAGATGGGTAATGCATGTCCTAAAATCTCATCGCAAAAGCACGTCGTTCATCCTTGATACGACAAAAGCAATACCCAACCAAATGACCCACCCGATGACAATAGGTGCAGTGATACACTCTCTTGGGTGTGTGAGCATGGGTCTCAGGTGCAAATCTCATAGTTTTCTTGGGTTTTTGCTAAAGAGATTGCTTTGGTAAACGAAGGGCTTTCTTAAAAAGTTGAGTAGGATTCTCGGCTTTTTGTGTGGTGTATAACTGGGCTCTTTCTTTCTCAAGGTTAGTGGGTGGAGTGAACACAGTTTCGCTCGGAGTGTTTGAAATGGTTCTCTCATAGCCCAACCCTAGAGCTAACACTACCTTGTCAGCACACATTTTTGTTTTAGCCAAAAGCAAATCCATCATACCCTTACCTTCAGTGTATTTTTTCAACTATGGAGAGAAGATAATCATTTTCACATTTTAATTTTTCAACTTGCTCTGTAGCAAAGTTGAGTTAGTCCTTAAGGGTGATGCAGGTGGGACACGCCGGCTACACATCCTTAGAACACTCAGCACTCTCCAATCTAGCTTTAAGTTCATCAACATTCCTATCTCTCAAATTAATGCTTTCAACAAGTAAAGAACAGTTCATGCATTCGTTGATGACAACAGGACTAGACTTCACCTCCAAAAGCTGCTTTTGAGTACTTTCAAGTTGTTCAATAACTTGAGCATAAGTAGTACGCAGCTAAGCAAGTTCATTCATGACAACAAGACAAGACTCACATTCAACATCATCAGACTTAGATTTCAAAATTGCAAGTTCAGTGGAAATATTTTCAAGTCTGAATTTTAGTTTTTTTATTCTTTAGCAGCAAATTTAAGTCATCTATCCCGAGAACAGGCAACATCACGCAATTCATCATTTTTGAACAAGAAGTTGATCATGGGATAGATATATCTCAGAAGTGTCGAGCTCGTCGCTGCTATGGTTGCCATCGACCATGAAGCAAAGGCCGGTGAGATCCATTGTCTTCGTCTCCTTCTTGGGAGGTTCCTCCTCTTCTGAGCTTGGCGCCTCGCTTGATGTACCATTGATGTCGCTGAGGGCGGTCACAAAAGCTCTGGCTACTCTTTTAGCCACTTTTCCACGCTTCCCTTTGAAGTAAGGTTTCTTGATCTACTTTTGGTGCTTGTGCTCATTTTCATTTTTCATTTTTAATTTAGGTCAATTCTCTTTTATGTGAGAAAGATCTCCACATTCAAAACATCCCTGAAACCCTCCTCTCCTTTGGTCTCATCTATCATTGTAAAAGCAGGTGAACTTCTTAACAATGAGAGCTAGCTCCTCATCATCTAGAGTGTCCACTTGTTCTTTTGTAACAAAGATCAGGGAGGACAAGTCAAAACCACCAGAATAAGCACAAACTGTAGAACCACCAGAAAAGTTACCTCCAAATGAGGTACCACTGTTAGGACCGAAAACTAAAGAAATAGAAGGCAACAAAGAGTTTCCAAATCCTGGACGAGATGCCTTGGCAATTTCAGTGGACTTGAGCTTACTAAAGAGTTCATCGCAAGACAAGGTATCAAAGCTTGCCGACTCTTCAATACTAGAGATCTTCACCTCCCATATGGTGCGCGGTCATCTGACACGCCGGCACGCCTCGGTCCGACCGGAAATACGAGGCAGGTTTGATCGGGCTTCACGACATTAGCTCAGGAGCGTCGCGCCGGAGCACTTCGTGCTGGAGTGTTTCGCATCAAACCTATGGGATCGTAATGGCGACTAGAGGGGGTGAATAGGCGCCTCGACAAATTCTTGCGAATATGATGACATTTTCAAATCACCCAACACACCTCTAAATGAACAAGAAGAAGCAGATGTAGTAAAGACTCTCATAAAAACATATGCTATCACCCTCCTATCTGAAATTATGTCAAATGATAGATTGAGGGATCACCATCACTGAATTTGCACACATAAAGACTGCACTTTAAAAATATCTCTGAAACATTTTCTATTATATACAAAAGACTCACATAAAAAACAATTTCAGAATCGGCTTGGTGGAACATGTGCTCGGCAGTACATACAGTTGTTAATGGCGAAAAGCATCACTACATATGACAGCACATGCTCGGCAAGCTAGGAAAGAAAAAGAAGGGAGAAAATGTTTCTAGATTCAACTTTCAGCCTTGAAAATTTTCAGCAAATGACCACCTTTCAGAATTTTTATAGCATATAGATGAGCCAAAAACTATATGTAGTTGTATTCAGAACCTTTTGCAAACTTCAAACATGGAACCCTTGTAACTTGGATCAAAAATCGCCTCACAGATTGAATCCAGACTAAAAACAGAACACAATTTGGCAGAAATCAGCAGTTTTCAGAACTTTTTAGGCACTTTGTTGGACAGAAAAAATATATGCAGAAGTGGTCAAAACCTTTTGCAAATTTTAAACATGGAACCCTTGAAACTTTGACAACAAAAGTTATATAGAACTCAGGTCAATAAACAGTACCAAAACAGATCAAAAGTCACGTCAAAGATTGAATCCACACTGAAAACAGAACTCTCAGCAGAAATCAGAAGTTTCCAGAACTTTTTAGGCACATTGTTGGACAAAAAGTTATATGCAGCAGTGGTAAAAAACTTTTGCAAACTTCAAAAATGGAACCCTGGAAACTTGTACAACAAAAGTCGTGAAGAACTCAGGTCCAAAAACAGCATCAAAAAAGTTCAAAACTCAGCTCCAAAAGTAAATCACAAAGAGATGAACAGTACATGCGCTGAAAGTTCTGGGAGCGCTAGAACTGTGCTCTATAATTAAGAAGTGATGATGAACAGTAATCACGAAAATAGGAACAACAAAAGGCTAGAACAAAATAGAAATTGTGGTTCGTAGCCCCCAAAATGTTCAGCTAAAAGAGTCACCTAAACCCTAAACCTTTGTGTCTTTAAGAGATCTCCAAAATGCCATTAGGGTAAAAGTTCTAGGTATTTACTTAATTGCCATAATGAATTTTCAGAATTACAAATCTGAAAAATCCATTAATGCAAACTCCTAATTTATTACATCATTGACCCTATTCTTTTAATATTTTTTCATAATTAAGAATTCCAAAAAATACTAAAAGATTACACTTAATCTAGACGACAAAAACAGAAAAATAAACTCCTAATTACTGGAATTAAAAACATTTTCTAATGCGACGATTTTCAGCAAAAACCGACAAAGCCTCCTCAATCGCCAACATGTGACGTCAATCCGCGAACTCGACCACAAGCAAGTCTCTCCCGCTCTTGATCCCCTCGAGCCGCCTGATTACTTGCACTGACCTCCCTTTCGCTGACTTGACTGTCACGTTGTCTCGACCATCTGTTTGTCCATGTATTACTCTATCTCCTCGTGCACTCCTGAGATTATCTCCAACTTCACCCAGCATCTTTGATCCTCTAGCATCGAGCTCCCCGCTTGACCCTTGATCGCTCGCCGTTGACAGTTGGTTAGCATCTCCACCCTGCACACATGAGACAAGCCAAAACACAAAACGCGACGCACACCGATCCCCTCGGCATACACTCCCCATATCCACACATCGATCCCATCGATGCAATCAAGCCATCACTCACTCATCACTCAACCTTATCAATTACTCATCATACAGACAGAAACTATAGTGCGACCTCGCATGGTTTCACAAAACACTTCGGTTCGACCGGAGCCTACTGTCGGTCCGATCGATTGAGGAACCGAGGACTCCTTTGCACCGAAGGCCACTTCACGTCAGAGTCCCTTCGGGCTCCTCAGCCATCCGTGGTCCGACAGGAGGTATAGCCTCGGTCCAACCGATGGAAGGGTAGAAGTCACCCTTCACACTGCACACCAAAGCTCCCCTTCAGTCTGTTCTCCACACCGACGGTCTGACCGACGGTATAGCTTCGGTCTAATCAGCTTACCTCGTTTGGTCTGACCGCCAGG
This sequence comes from Zizania palustris, assembly GCA_019279435.1. NCBI lineage: Eukaryota > Viridiplantae > Streptophyta > Magnoliopsida > Poales > Poaceae > Zizania > Zizania palustris. The sequence continues at coordinate 75,559,326 of JAAALK010000287.1, read as the reverse complement.
ACCCGTTCGTTTGAACCGGCCATGTTCTGGCCATTTTAATTACTTTTTTTCACACATCGGTTAATTGAATAATTTTAATTGATATTATTTGATTGCCTGGCGACTCCGTTATTCCCTTACCATTGTTTAAGGGTCGTCAGAACGTGACGTCAGCATTGTGTTACACTTAGGGGTTTACTCCTAAGTATCCGTACGCTTTTGAATCAGCGGATCGACGTTAGTGTGTTTGACGCATTTTCAACTTTCATTTTGCAGTAATCCCTAACACTAGCCTCTCATTGGCACCGTCACCACTTCTTCCTCGATGACATCGTGAGGTTGTCTCCATCCACTAAGCTATGTACATGGGGGAGAGAAAGGAAGCTCTACTTGCATACACTCGCTGGACTAGGGCCAAGGCTCCATGTGTGTGTCGCACCTACATGAATGCTCCGCTAAAATTTGGCTCTTTGCCTTGAGGGGACGCGACCTCGTTTTGTTGTTCTGATTTTTTAGAAATTGACAAGTTTAGGATATGGAAACTGAATCGATTTAGATGGTGATCGTGATGCGAGATCATGTGGGCTCCCATATATATACCCGACTTGTAGTTTCCAAAAATCACATAGTGATAGATCAAAACATCTAAAATCGAGCTAGTGTTTTGCCTCTCCTCTTTATTGCACCACCATCGTAACCTATTACATCCCACCTATCGGTGTGCACCAGCAAATGGGAGAGCAGGTCTTCAGAACCTATCGCACATGTGATCTTGCACCGAGAGAAGGCAAATAAAGTTTTTGGAAAGCGCTCCACATGAATGCTCACGTCCATCAACACAACATGCCTTTTGTCCACATCGACCGTCAGGTACTGCGATCTAACACTAACAAATCGTGACTTCTTCTTTAGCTATCGTACAATACATGTGCTAATTTTCTGCACGGTTCTTAATTATGTTTATTAAGATCATGGTTATATTATTCGTGTTAATTAGTATGCTAGATCTATTCATGCTATTTCTGCGTATGTTCATGTTAACTACGGAATAGTATGTTAGATCTATTCATGACGTGTATATCATGATTTATATAATTTATAATTTAATTATGTAGTAGTTTAATTATCCTTTATAAAATTCTTGTTAGATCAAAAATTTCTCATGTGCCATTGCAATTTTCTACATACCATTGTTAGTAACTGTGCACCTTCTATCTGTCAGTGACACACTGATGATATATTAACAAACCATGAAAATTATAATGACACGGAAAAATTAACCCATAAAAATACAAGAATATTAATAGTATTTCTGTTATTTTAAAAAATAACGGATACACATAAACACTCGACCCAAAAATCAATCCGCGGACAAATCAGAACAAAAATCAAGGGAGTACCTGAGGTAGACGCCGGCGAGGGCAGGCCGGTTGGAGAGGCAGACGCCGATGAGCTGGGCTGGCGGCCTACTAGGCTACTGGTCCTTGGGCCTTGCCCGAAATAAAAGACCGAGGAGTGACGTCACATCCGAAACAAGCACAGGCCCAAGTGCCCAACCCCTGCGTTGTCCCCTCCACTCCTCCAGACTCCAGTGCCGCACCGACCGCAGCCATCCGGTCTCGCCGGAGAAGCAACCCTAAGGTAGGCAGCCCCGCCCCTATGCCCCTTCCGCTCATCTATCGGAAGCGTTCGAGCTTGCTTGGCTATAAACGAGGGAGAACGGAAGGTCTGATCCGTGCGGTGTTCTTCCTCGTGGATCTCTCTTCCAATTCCGTTTCTTCATGCTTCCATCTGCTCGTAATCCGTCGCTCTTGGTGATTGCATTTATCCCCCATCGTTTGATTCGCTCTCTGTAGTCTAGGATGGCGACTCTGAGGAACCTAAAGATCAAAACGTCCACGTGCAAGAGGATCGTCAAGGAGCTCCGCTCCTACGAGAAGGAGGTGGAGAAAGAGGCGGCCAAGACTGCTGGCATGAAGGAGAAAGGTGCTGATCCCTACGATCTCAAGCAGCAGGTCAAACCCTTGTTCTTGCAAACCTTGCTCCTTCGCCTGCCTAGATCTTGTAATTGCAAGTGCAATACTGCTAGCAGCACATATATCATGCAATGTGATTAAATGAATCCGATATTTATCTAGGGCTTTATGCTTCTCTTAAGAATGGTTTCTCCTCGTGTTTCTTCATTATTAGTTGAGTGTCAATCGAACACAGTTTCATCAAAGTGAATAAGCAAACAATCCCCCCGTTAATTGTTTGGGTTATCTTTTTGTTTGTCGGCATTGCATACGTGTTTCTCGTGAAGAAAAATAGACATACACGTTTTATTACAGCAATGGTTGTGGTGCTATTTTAGACTTGACCCAGCAAAGAAAAAGTTCTCGTTTGAAACAAATTTGCATTTGTCAGATATGCTATTTATAAGGCAGCTTATGTAATCAGCAAAAGCATATGGGTGAGCATAGTTATAAGAAGAATCGTGAATTAATGATCATGTGGTGTATGCATTATTCATACTACTGTGTATTAAGAGCTCTAAAATCATTCAGATAATCACACTATTCAGGGCTTTAAAGTTTACATATAGTTACTGCGAGGTTTGTTAAGATGCCACAAGTCACATATGTCTGAACTCTGAAGAGCTCGAATTTTCATCTTTGTGTGTGTGTGAAAATGAGACTCATTCTGGTGCAGCTACCTTTTTTTGGAGGAGCAAAGTTATTATTGATGGCATTATATCTCTTCCAAGTTGCAATTCAATATGGAGCCCTTTGAACTTTGTATGTTTATGCCATTTACACCTGCAGGAGAATGTATTAGCTGAGTCAAGGATGATGGTCCCAGACTGCCATAAGCGACTTGAGACAGCACTGGCAGACTTGAAAGCAACTCTGGTATCATACAAAATTTTCTGGCTACGTTTAAATTCTGTGCATCCTTTTCTTTGGTAATTGCAACCATTGTTCTATTTCAGGCTGAACTGAAGGAATCAAATGAACAAGGTGCTGAGATTGGAGAAGCTGAGAGTACAATCACAGAAGTCGAAGCTGTAGTCAAGCCAACTGAAGATTAAGCTCGAAGTCTCGTTTGTTCTGAAATGTCTGGAAGCCACTTTTTGATTAGACCATTGAGGTTCATCTAATATTATATTTGTTGTGAATTCGTATCCATTTTATGGCTCCTGAGCCTCCTACTTGGAAGATAGGCCCCTGAACCATCCTTGCCTTGCATGCAGTGCTTTTCTTTTAGATGATTATCTGCAAGTTTTGGCTCGACGCTTCGAGGGACTGGAGAATTGCTTGCCTCTATGCAAGCAAAGAGATGATTCATGTTTTATATCTGTTGCTTGCTGTGTTATGCAATGACATATTTGGAGTAATTACTGGTGTACTCAATAATAATCTGTCTTTTACAACACCCTACATACCTATTTATAGCTCTAGATTCTAGATTTAAACATAGGATTTTATATTGCTATCATCTGTTCACATGGATAGCTATAAGGTTATTTGTATATATATTTTGCATATAGATAGTTATAAGGTTATTTGTGTCTTTTTAGTATATCGTATTCGTGTGTCTATGTGCCTTCCCATTATCTAGTGAGCATGTATGTCTATATAGGCCTATCTATCCATGTGATTGGTAGCTTCACTCTAAAATTTTATGGTGGAACAAATTCATGGAGTGGATGCTAATAGAAATTATGTTTGGCTAATAGTGTAGCTCCAACTCTAAAAAGATGAGTTTGGTGGTGTAATATCTATTATACACTTTGCTTAATGTAATGTATGTTTGTATTTGCCATGTTATATATTTTAAGGTTTATAAATTTATATTATATATAATCAAGCATATAGTTTAATCCTACACAAGATTTTCTCGATGCTGATAATACAAAGTGAACAATATCAACCCCATGTTAAATGTAAAGTACGTTTTGATTAAATTTGCTTTCGTTTTGTGCCCATGACAATTGGTGAATACCCTTGGAAACACGTTTTGGAGGCAGAATCTGCAATTGGTTTCATCAGTTGTATACATTATAGTTTGTGCAGTTCTATGAGAGGACCTCTCTGTATTTCTGCAACATTCAGAAATCAGAATGCAGACGTTGTTCATATCATCGGCATTGAATCATATACTTTGCAGCTGGATGGAAAGATGCAACATTAGTTTATTTTCTCATGATCGGACAACAAAACTGAATGCTATAAGCTTCATTTGAGACGATGCAATGTTGTTGACAGAAAGAAGCACATTAAGGGTAAAATATAATTTTAGTTTAATGCCTAGAAGAGTTGCTTGATCCCAGAAATTCGTAGTGACAAATCTGAAAATGAGCATGTCATGAGCGTTAATCTCCGGTAAATTTTGTAGTACTTTGCTCATTTGTTACATTGTTCTTTGACAAGCATAGAACAACTACCAGCTGATGAAAGCCATAACAAGTGAGGAGAAAAGCTCGAAGCCAAAAAAACCACCCATGGAGTATACCACTCTAATGATCTCCTCAAGTAACTGTTGTAGGACCGAAAGTAGCGACCAGAGTGGGGTGAATGGGCGCCTAAAAAATTCTTGCTAAACTAAGATCTAATCCCTACGCCCAAATAAACTTAACCAGATAAATAATATTTGCAAAGCAAATTTCAAGAAATATAGTTGTCTAGCTTAAAAATGACCGGTGTCTCAATTAAACTGATATTAAAGATAAGCTAAATAGAAAAACTGCAGTAAATAATATTGACACTAGCTATATTTTATAATGTAAGAAAAATGCTTAATATATTAACAGATTGTTCAAACAATGGTCTAAAAATAAAATACTAATCAACTAAATAAACACATGGATCATCCAGAAATTAATCCCTAAAATATTTTGAGGAAATCTAGAATAACTATATTACTTGTAACTAATAAAGTTTTTTATATGAGCAGATTAAAAGGCAATTAAATAATCCGAAATAAAATTAACAGATTAAAATTTAATGACGAGTTTAATCTAAATGATAACTATGAGATTATTAATTAAACTGATATTGCCTAGAAAATAGGAGATTGAATCTACTTACTTGCATGAAGTAACTGTGCGCAAAAATTGCTCGTGGTAGATCCACAAGCCACCGCTGCCTTCCGCCCGATGAATCCAGTCCGCATGCAATCTATGAAAATAGCACCATGAAAAAAAAAATCGGCCGGAGCCGTTCGTTTGCTTACGCGTGGAGGCTGCCGAACACCAGGTTGCGCGCCTTGGCGAAATCGCCTGGAAACCGTGCCCTTGCCGCTATGGCTTCCGTGCAGCAAGCCGGCAAATGCAGAGGTTGCTACGTGCATTTACTCCATGGGTCCCACCTCGTGGCTGCCATGGACTTGATGGCCAAAAGCTGCCGTGCCAAAAGCAAGCCAGGAAAAACACGCCAGGAAAGCTGTAATTTCACGTCTTGGCCGGCGGCAGAAATATTTGCTCCAGAGAGAAACCACGAGGAAACGTAGATGAGAAAAATCCGGAGGAAAAACAGATGATCCCACGGGAATTTTTGGACTGTGGATTGATCTAATAAAAACAGTCATCTATCTCCAAGGGGATAGGGGCCTATTTATAGGCAAATCCTAATACATGAAAAGACTAATTTACCCTCGGGTAAAATAAACTGACTCTAAAATAAATTCCGAAAATTACTAAAATATTCTTAGAAAAACTAACTGACTCGAATAAAAATATTCTAAACTTAAAACTAAATATTAATATCCTAAAATGAATTAATGATAGATTGTAAGTTTTACGCCGAAACTGACAAAGCGTCCACCGTCTTCGCATTGGGTACCCGGATTGGGCCGACCCGACCCCGCAGCTCCCTCAGCCCGGCAATCGCTCGCCGCCCGTGTACCTGAGTCAAACCCAGTCAACAGACCAGTGGATCATCTGTCGCTCCTAGCTATGTACCCGGATTGGGCCAGCCCGACTCCGCAGCTCCTCTGCCCGGCCATCGCTCACTGCCCGTGTACCTGAGTCACATGCGCCTCAGACTCGACAGGTCTTCATCTCTCCCTTCCATTTACTTCCATTTACTTCCGTTGACAATCACTCATCACATCTGAAATATCAAAACCATATTCTTCAACATGGTTTCTCAATCTCCCCCTTGATGAGTGCATTGTCAACACCCTTTTTAGCTCATCTCCAGAACCTGCAAAACATACGGAAACAGAAAAACAAAGACAAAAGAAAATAGAAGAAAGAAAATAAAGGTTTAACCCTAATGACCAAAAGTCAGATAAAAAAACGAAAATGGTCATTATAGTTAACCAAAATTAAAACCTCAAAGACAAGTGTAAATCTCAGAATAAACTCCCCCTGAAATAAATCCCAGAGAAAACAAAAAATATATCCAAAATTTCTCCCCCTTATTGACAATTGGACTCATCAAGTGAGACTAAATACACTTTAAAGAGACATAAACACAAACTTCCCCTGAAATGCAGCTCCCCCTCAAAATATGCCATGAATGCAGATGGAGTGCATGTGGAGTGTAAAAAGCATACTTCTTAGATATGATTAACTGCAATTACAATATCTAACAGGTATAGCACAAGATATACTGTCTAAGATACATGACATGATCAGTGCAATAGATGATATCTTAAGAAAGTCATTAGCACGCATTTTTCGATTTTTGCAAAACAAAAGCATCACCACATTTTCTAGTTGACAAGCAAAGTAAAGCATGATATGCAAAAGCTAACTGATACCTACCAAGATAAGCATTGTCCAAAACAAAGTGCTTCAACAAACTTGTCATTTTTATAAATTTTCCAGACTGATTCTTTTTCCTTTCATTTCTGCCAGGGGTTATTTGCATGTCAAACCTTATGCTAACCGACCAAGTCAAGCCTAGGCCAGAACTGGACCATCAGAAGCTTAAGACATTGGTCTTGGCATACATTATATCGTCCTAGTTCATACCAAAGTGCTATGGTAAGCAGTCCAGAACAATGCAATGCGACAAAAGCAAACCCACCTGGATCTTTTCTGATAATCATAAAAATGCATAAATTTTTATTTTTCTGAATTTTTATCATTTTTATAGCACATTTTTCATATTTAAAGCATATAAATGTCCAAGTTGCATATCTGCATCTAAGTAAGGATCTAGCTATCAGGTAAGTAAAAGATAGCAAAAGCATTCAGCCTACACATGCTAGTTACCAGAAGCAATGGTGATCATTTTTCAATTTTAAAGCATAAAAGCCATGCATATGACAAATATCAGATATATCATGTGAACTGAAACAAAACATGATCATCGACAAGTAATCGAAAACATATACTAGCTAGAGAAAGTAAAGCACATTAATCATATAACAGAAGCAAGCTCAAAAATGTGATTGATGATATGCATGATATGAACGCACACACAAAAAAACTCAATAAAAATAAAGAAGAAGGAAAAACTGATACCAATGAAAAGATGACTCAAAATATCCTAAAAAGATACACAGCTCCCAAAACACGATCAATAATCATGAGTGGGACCAAACGGTCCAATGCCAGGTTTAGTAAAAGTATTGAACCAGTGTCGAGCCATCTGCGCGTATGTAGGAAAGCAAAAGGAATCATATGAGTCTGGACTGAAGCGCGGATCAAAACGCGGTCCTCTGTTCTTCCTAAAATCACGGCCACGAGGTCCAAAGTCGTATCCATAACGATCTGGAACTCTGCCGGAACGAAAACCACCCTCCGGAGCACGATCATAAAAACCGTCTCCTCTACCACCACCTACACGACGTGGCCTGGCCTCTAGCCTCTCTCTACGTCGAGGAACTCTCTGTCTACCACTCTGCTGGTAGAACTGCTCCTGCCCACCTCGAGCTCTCTCTGCTCGCTCAACCCGCTTCCTCCTGAAGCAAAACTCCTCAAGATGCCCGTCTCTCTGGCAGAACTCACAGTGATAGGCAGGCTTCTTAGGATGTGGTTGAGGCTTGGGATTCTTAGGCTTGGTGGTGTTTGGTGTATCATCTTTGGTGTGAGAGGGTCCAGGTAAAGAATCAAGAGAAGTATGGAGAGGTTTAGGCTTTGGAACCCATATTTGCTTCTTAGGTGGAGCTTTAGGTTGTTCTTGGAACACTCCATCCTTGGGCTGACTATCCTTAAAGGACTCTGAGAAACCAAGGGTTGGTTTCGGTGTTTTGTGATGAGTGATTGACAGGATTTTACCCTCTGTTCGAAGGGTACCTCCGAAGGGGCTTCGGAGGTGGTACCTCCGAAGGGGGTTCGGAGGTTGGACCTCCGAAGGATGTTCGGAGGTGGTTTCACCGAAGGGTGTTCGGTGTTTGCTTGCTGCAGCTGTGCAGCGGAGTGTGCTCGTCGGAGGGGTCCGACAGTACACGATGACTCGGTGTGTACCGAAGGGTTCAGTACTTTGGGCGGTACACCGGAGTGTGTACCGGAGGTTGCTAACCCGGAGAGGTCTCCGGAGTACTGGAAACACTTGTCTGTTTATCTGTGGTGCGCAGGGACTTCGGAGGCGACGGACAAGGTTCGCAGCAGGTGAACCTGGGTCAAGCGGGAGGCTTGATGCCAGGGGAGCGGGGAGCTCCGTCACGGTGGCTACGAAGGTGGTCCAGGTCGGTCCTCGGGTCGAGACGTGCCAGGTGAAGGCAGAGAGTGCGGAGCGTGGCTCCAACTGAAGGTACTCCGAGACAAAGTCCTCGGAGGTGAGGCACTTCGAAGGTACTCCGAATGGAGTGACTTCGGAGTTGGTGGAACAAGTCCTCTGCGGAGGCATGGAATTCGAAGTGTGCTCCGGAGGGAGACATTCGAAGGTACCCGACGAAGGTCTCAGAAGTCGAGGCGCATCGAAGGCATGGTTCGGGTGAGGCTCGTCGAGGAGTGTGCTCGGAGTGAGACACTGCGACGAAGTGCTCATGGAATGCTTCATGCGAAGGCCTTGGACGAAGGAGGGACTTCGAAGGGTGGTACTCCGAAGGTGGGGCTTCGGAGTGAGGATGACTTGAGGTGCTTCGGCCTGCATGGCTTCGGTACACGGACTTACGGAGTTCGAGCTGGGTGTAGCTGCGAAGCCGTGGTGGTCCACTCCGGAGGTGTTGGTGCGAAGGCTCAAGAGCTTTGACGGCTTCGGCTCAAAACCGTCAGTGTATCGGAGACTGACTTCGGTGAAGCGAAGGCCATCTGGCTTCAGGCTTCTCACCGAAGCTTCCGCACCCTCGCGTGCGAAGGGAGGATTCCAGAAGGTCAAAGACTGCAAAGGCTGACACTGTCTGTTCTGAAAAAGGCTGACACTGTCCCCTCTGCAAAGCTGACAGAGAAGCCTCCAGAATAAAGGTGGACTACCTTTTATACCCCTTAGTTCTGTAGAGTTAAATCTTGTGTAAACCCTAGGGGTAAAGTAGTCACTTCCTTTGGGTGAACTGTGGGCTATAAATATGGGGGCTCGGTAGGTAACATTTAACACTTTGAGCTTTTACTATTGAGCTCCTGTAGCCACACGCTTCGATTGAATACATCCAGAGAGTTCATTTTCTGTGTTCCTTGTTCAAGCGGCGAAGCCCTGTTTTCCTGCGTTTTTGCTTGAGCTCGCTTTGCATACCTCGCCGGTTGTAGTGCACCGAAGCCTGTTGAGGCGAAGGTTGTTTTTCGTGCGAGGTGTGTTTTGTCAGTGTGCATTCGCTCTGTGTAACAGGAGGCGTGACCTCGCTGCTTTCTAGCGAAGCCCTGATTGTTGCCCGTTTTGCTTCTTGTGTCGAAGCCCCTAGTGTAGTCTGTTTGTGTGCGTGTAGACCTTCGTGTACGAAACTCAGCACCAGTTGCTGCTGCCAAGTACTTGGTCGAAGTCCTCAGAGGGCTGTCCACTCTTGCGAAGGGTGAAGTGCGAAGCCTGCTCGAAGCACCCTATGTGCGGAGCCTGCACTGACTAAGCAGAGTAGATTTCCGAGGGTTGTAAGTGGAGCGAAGTCTTCTTGGCTTCGAACTTTTGCTCCTCCAAAGCCTGTGTTCGAAGGTGTCGAAGTACCTCCGAACCAGACCTTCGAAGGTAGTGTTCGAAGCCTGTTCCGCAGGAGACAGAACTGAAACCGAAGGCTAGTTTTTAGCACGAAATTTTAATAGCTCCCATTCACCCCCCCCTCTGGTCGCCGTTTCCGGTCCAACAATTGGTATCAGAGCCAGGTTAAGATCACCAGTTGACCTTAACCGGTTTTGTGATCTGTTGGCGACATGGATAGAGGCAGTAAAATTCCTCTGTTCGATGGGACAGACTTCGCATACTGGAAGGTGCGCATGGAGGCTTACTTGTTAAGCCAAGGAAATACAATTTGGGAGATTGTGGAATCACAATACTCCATCCCTGAGACTCGCACCTCTCAAACAGAGAAGGATCAGTATAATGACAATTCCAAGGCAAGAAATATACTGTTCATCGGTTTGAGCCGGAGTGAGTTCGATAGGGTGCAGCACCTTAGGACTGCTAGGGAGATTTGGACAACGCTCACTATTTTTCATGAGGGCTCTACACAGATTAAGGCCAGGCGCAAAAGCACCTACAACCAACAGTATCAGCTGTTTGTGCAGGCACCTGATAAATCTATAGATGCCATGTTTTCGCGCTTTGATGCTATAGTGAGTAACTTGCGGTCCAACGGGACGCTTGCTTACAGTGATCACGATAGGGCTATCAAGCTTCTCTATGCTCTTGACCGTAGCATATGGGAAGTGAAGATATCCAGCATTGAGGAGTCCACAGGCTATGACACTCTAACCTGTGATGAACTCTTTAGCAAGCTAAAGTCCACAGAGATTGCCAAGGCATCTCTTGCTGTGCACAGAAGCTCTTTGCCACAGTCATTGGCATTGGTTTCTAGCACTAGCCGTGGCACCACTGCAGAACCAAGCACATCAGGCACTTGTGTTCTTGCAGATGGTTTTGCTTTGTCCTCCCTGGTCTCCGTCACAAAGGAGCAGGTGGACACTCTAGCTGATGATGAGCTTGCTCTCATTGCCCGGAGGTTCACCCGCTTTCATCATGAGAGACGGGATCAGAGGAGAAGTGGTTTTAGTGGTTGCTATGAATGTGGCGACACCTCTCATATTAAGGCCAATTGCCCCAAGATCAAGAAGAGAGATGAGAGTGACCGCCCCAAATACCACAAAAAGGAGAGGAAACCCTTTGTGAAGGGCAGGCGCGGCAAGATGGCTAAGAAAGTAGCCAAGACCGCTTCCAGAGCCTTTGTTGCTGCTCTCAGCGACATCGACACTTCCTCAACTGAGGAGTCGAGCTCTGAGGAGGAGGAGTCCCCAAGGAAGGAGGACAAGAAGGACAAGAAGGGACGTGACTTCACCGGCCTTTGCTTCATGGCCGACAGCGATCACAGCGGCGATGAGCTTGACTCATCAGAGGTAACTCTATCATCTGACCAGCTTTTGATTAAATTAGATGAGCTGAATGAAGTAGTACTTGGTCAGGATAGATTACTTGTGCAAGCTGCTAGAGAAAGAAAAGACCTTAGACTTAGGCTAGAAAATGTTTCTACTGAATATGCCATGCTTAAGTCTAAATATGATGATGCTGAATGTGAGTCTTGTTCTGTTGTCATGAGTGAGCTTGCTCAGTTGCGTTCTGTTCATGCTCAAACTCTTTCTGAGCTTGAGACTGCACAGAAGCAGCTTTTGGAGGTGGATTCTAGACCTCATGATATTATTGATTGCATGAACTGCTCTTTATTACGCGATAGCATTAATTTACGTGATAAGCATGTTCATGATTTAGAGGCTAGATTGGAGAGGGCCGGTAGTTCTAAGGATGTGCAGCCTGTGTGTGACACATGCATTACCCTTAAGGACCAGCTAGGCACTGTTAGAGAGCGAGCTGAGAACCTCATGTCAGAAAATGAATACCTTCTTTCCGTGGTAAACAAATGCACTGAGGGAAAGGGTAGGATGGATTTGCTCTTGGCCAAGACCAAGATGTGTGCTGATAGAGCAGGGGTAGCTCTAGGTTTGGGTTTTGAGAGGATACCTTCAGTTAGTGAAAACAAAACTGTTTTTACCTCTCCCACCACCTTAGAGAAAGAGAGAGCTCTGTTAGACACCCCACCAGCCAAAAAGCCTACCCATCCACAAAAGAAAACCACTCCTCCTGCCAAGAAAAATCCTCCCAAGAAAACCACTCAGAAAAAACCCAAGGAGCCTGTGAGAGTTGCTCCTATGACCCATGAGAGTGCCCCTAGGAAAGTGTTCCATTGTTCTTATTGTCAGCGGGCGGGTCATTTGGTTGGGTTCTGTTTTCGTCGCATCAAGGATGAGCGACGCGCACAGGCGATGAGTTTCCAGGACATGCATTACCCATCTTTAGGTATGCATGAGTCTGAGTTTTACTATCGTCCTGCTTTTGAGGCTCCTCGTGCTTCTCGGAGAGGTTTTGCTCCTCGAGGTCTTCACCATGTTACATATGGTGGTAGACCTCGGGCTAGCAGATTTGTACCTAGTCAGAGTAGGAGACCTCGACATGTTGTTCTTTCACAGCATGTAGGTAGACCTCGCACTTTGCATCATTCTGATTATTATGTGCGTAGACCGTCTGCTTTTACTGTGCCTACTACTCGTGTCACTCAGTGCTGGATGCCTCATCATTATTTTACTCACCCCAGCACTGAGCGATCGAGACGTTCTCATCATGTGTAGGCGACAGATCGAGGCTTGGAGGGCACGTGGATCATGGACTCCGGTTGTTCGCGCCACATGACCGGAGATGCAGCATGGTTCTCCAGCCTCACCACAACCAAGCAAAGGGAACATATCACCTTCGGAAACAATCGAAGGAGTAGAGTGAAAGGTAAAGGTGTGGTAAGAATTAATTCGAACTTCACTCTCAAAGCTGTTGCTTTGGTTGAAAACCTGGGATACAATTTGCTGTCTGTATCTCAGTTGCTTGATGAGGGCTTCGAAGTGCGATTTCATCGCGATACTTCGCAAGTGCTCAATTCTGATGGCGTTGTGGTGTGTAAGATCTTTAGGGTTGGGAGAGTTTTTGGAGCAGATTTCTCAGAGTCATCTGGTTCTTCTCATTGTCTTGTTGCACATTCGACTTCTGAGCTTTGGAAGTGGCATAGGAGACTAGGGCATATGAGCTTTGAATTGCTCGCTCGTCTGAGCGCCCTAGGTCTGATCCGAGGATTGCCCAAGCTCAAGTTTGAGAAGAATTTAGTTTGCGCTCCTTGTCGACATGGTAAAATGATTGCCGCTTCGCATTCGCCAGTCACCACAGTGATGACTGAACAGCCCGGAGAACTTCTCCACATGGACACTGTAGGTCCTTCTCGGGTTAGTTCTTTAGGCGGCAAGTGGTATGTTTTAGTTATTGTCGATGATTTCTCTCGCTACTCTTGGGTCTTCTTTCTTGCCAGCAAGGATGAAGTGTTTTCACACTTTCGGAGCTTGGCTTTGAGACTTTTCACTGAACTCCCTGGTGCATTAAAATTCATTCGAAGCGATAATGGCACCGAGTTCAAAAATAGTCTCTTTGTTGACTTTTGCATGGAGCATGGCATAGAACATCAATTCTCTGCTCCGCGGGTTCCTCAACAGAACGGTGTTGTTGAGAGGAAGAACCGCACTTTGGTTGAGATGGCTAGGACGATACTTGATGAGCATAGGACTCCTAGAAAATTCTGGGCTGAGGCCATGAACACTGCATGTTACATCTCAAACCGAATCTTCTTGCGCTCAATTTTAAATTTGACATCTTATGAGCTGCGTTTTGGGAGACAGCCCAAGGTTACTCATCTTCGAGTTTTTGGCTGTCGCTGCTTTATCCTAAAACGTGGCAACTTGGATAAATTTGAGTCGCGATCTTCTGACGGATCTTTTTGGGTTACACTACTCATGGTCATTCATATCGTGTTTATAATTTGGAAACTAACACTGTCATCGAGTCATGTGATGTGACTTTTGATGAATCAACCCCCTCTGTTAGTTCTGCTTTTGAACAGGCAAATGAACACGACATGGAACAGACCTTATTCGAAGACGAAGATCCCGGAGTATTCGAGGATGAACCCCTACTACCCTCGACATCAACCCCCGAAGCTGACCCCGCTTCAACTACTTCGGCACGAGGTCCCGAAGCGACTACCTCAACATCGGTCATCTTGGACCACTCCAACGCACAAGTTGAGGGGGAGACTGCATCCTGCCGCGAGGCTCCACACCATGTTCAAAGGATGCACCCTCCCGAGCAGATCATTGGTGAGCTTGATCAAAGGGTAACACGTTCTCACGCTCATTTTACTAATTCTGCTTTTGTTGCTTCTTTCGAGCCCTTAGATGTTAGTCATGCACTTTCTGATTCTAGTTGGATCAATGCCATGCATGAGGAACTTGAAAATTTTGAGAGAAACCAAGTCTGGACTTTAGTTGATCCTCCACCAAATGTTCATTTCATTGGAACAAAATGGATTTTCAAAAATAAACAAGGGGAGGATGGGACTATAGTTAGAAACAAGGCTAGACTTGTAGCTCAGGGCTTTTCTCAACTAGAAGGGATTGATTTTACTAAAACTTTTGCACCTGTTGCTCGCCTTGAAGCCATTAGGATTTTGCTTGCCTTTGCGACATCCCGGGGATTCAAACTCTATCAAATGGATGTCAAAAGTGCTTTTCTTAATGGCTTCATAGGTGAAGATGTTTATGTAAAACAACCCCTGGTTTTGAAAACCCCAAGTACCCACATAAAGTCCTTAAACTTCATAAGGCTCTTTATGGACTCAAGCAGGCCCCTCGGGCGTGGTATGATAGAC